>CAUYUJ010018649.1:107122-397122 GCA_963575745.1 Prorocentrum cordatum
TGCACGGACGAGCGTACGAGTACGGCTACGTACGGCTACTAGTACGACTGCGGCGTGCACGGCCGAGCGTACGAGTACGGCTACGTACGGCTACTAGTACGACTGCGGCGTGCACGGCCGAGCGTACGAGTACAGCTACGTACGGGTACTAGTACGCCCCGCGGTCGTACTAGTAGGACGAAGTAGGCCTACTAGTACGACGACCGGGCTAAGCAAGCCTATTCTGACCTCACGTTTCGTGGCCCCCTAGGAAGCTCCACCAAAAGCCCCAATGGGAGGCAACCCATGTCCTTAACTACAAACCTTTTCACCTGAAGGCGTCAGTTGCCACCATCCCGTGGCCTCCCTCCCTCCCTCCAGCGTGGCCAGTTTATGCATATACACCGCCAGTGCGGGGGGCGATATTCTGGGACCCCATGGACCAGAGAATATATGCGGCCTCTCTGGGTCCCCAGGGACTCGAAAATGTTTCACCCTATACCAACTGCCTCCTCGGACCTTTGGACATCGATTCCCAAGGTGGTCGATATGTATAGTTTTCAGCCTCGGCTCCCTTCCTCCATTCGCTGGCGAACAACGGGGTAAAGCAAACATGTCAGCCATGGGGACGTCTGTTCCAAGGCGAGTTTTCAGCCTCGGCTCCCTTCCTCCATTCGCTGGCGAACAACGGGGTAAAACAAACATGTCAGCCATCGGGGACGCCTGTTCCAAGGCGGCTGGAAATGACACCTGTGGTGACTCGTGGGGTGTGAAGCTTTCCAACTGCCCTAGGACCAGCGTTCCCGCTCCGGGGAACCTCGCAGAGCGCCAACCCTTCGACCCCTCCTGTGCCGTCGTCGCCCCAGGCGCCGTCGTTGAGGGAGGGGAGGCTGTCCAGGGAGCCATGCTCGCTGACCGACATGTCGTCTAGGATGCCTCCCCCAAAAGGAACGACGGCGGCGCCGCCCTGGCTGCTGGAGAGGGCGCCCGTCGGCGGGCCGTTGCCGAGCGATCCGGTGGGCCCGGCGGGCTCGGCGGCGGGCTCCGCTGCGACAGCGTAGGCCGGAGACGCCAGACGGCTGCCGTCGGCGAGCCCCTCGCCGGCGGAGGGAGCGGCGGCGCCCGCGGCCGCGCCCCCGGCCGTGCTGGCGGTCGTGAAAGGCGTGGCGCCCGTCGCGGCGGCGGCACCGCTGCTGATGCTGGGGACGCCCGACGTGGCGGCGGAACCGCTGCTGTTGCTGCTCGAGGGCACTCCGCCCGCTTGTTCGCCGACCCGGCGCCGGCAACAGTTGCAGCCGCTGCCGCACTCCAAGCCTGATGCCTTCACTCCTAATCGCGCGCTGGCCACGAGCCGGTACTCCCAGCCGTCGTCCTTGGGGAGACCAAAAGAAACTGATATCGCTACTCACTGGACCTCTCCCAGGGTGAGTTCTGCTCAGAATCCCACCAGCCCTTTGGGCGTGAGTGGTTCAGCGAGCTTTCTCTGTCCTCAACCCCCCAACCCCCCTTCTTCCCCTTCGGGGAGGGGTTTACCCCTCCCCCTACCCCCTCCCCCTGGACCTGGAGAGGGCGGGCCGAGCGTCGTCAGGTTTTTTTTTTTACTCCTGGAAGGGCCAAAAAAACGACGACCCTCACGAGGATTCTGGCTCCGACGGGGGGGCCCACTTTGGCCCCTCTGCTCTTCTTTAAAGCTAAAATCATTGATTTTACTACGGTTTTGGCCTCATTTTGGCGCTCTGAGGGGGCCGCGCTCATCTTCCTTCATAGCAGAATCACTGCTTTTAGGAAGGTTTTGGGCTCATTTTGTTCTTTTCAGGAGGCAGCTCTCACTGGCGCTTCCGAGGAGGCCGCAAGAGGCCCCAAGATGGCTTCCAGAGGCTCCCAGGAGGCTCCCAAGAGGCGTCCTAGAGGCCCCCCAGAGGCGCCCCAGCGGTCCCAAGAGGCCCCCAAGAGGCCCCCAAGAGGGCCCCCAAGAGGCCCCAAGAGGCCCCAAGAGGCCCCCAAGAGGCCCCCCAGAGGCCCCCAAGAGGCTCCCAAGAGGCCCCAAGAGGCCCCAAGAGTCCCCCAAGAGGCCCCACGAGGAGCCCGAACGACTCACATCAGGACGAGGTGCCCGAACGACTCACACCACGATTAGCCCAAACGACTGCTACTGCTACTGCTACTGGTACTGCTATTGCTAGAACGACTCACACCAGGACGAGGGGCCCGAACGACTCACACCACGATTATCCCGAACGACTGCTACTGCTACTGCTACTGGTACAGCTACTGCTAGTGCTATTCCTCGTACTGCTTCTCCTACTACCACTACCACTACTCGTACTACTACTGCTACTACTACGACTACTACTACTACTACTACTACTACTACTACTACTACTTGTACGAGTATTACTACTGGTATTGTTACTGGTACTACGACGATTCCTACTTCTACTATATCTAGAGCTACTACTACGACACCTCGACCTCCTCATGTCACCACTCCATCTGCTACACCTATACCTGCTCCTACTACTATGACTACGACTATTACTACTACTCGTAGTAGTAATAGAACTAGAACTAGTAGTACTACTACTACTACTACTACTACTACTACTATTACTACTATTACTACTATTACTACTACTACTACTACTACTACGACTACTACTACTACTACTACTACTACTACTACTACTCCTACTCCTACTCCTACTAGTAATATTCGTACTACTACTACAATACAACTACCACAACTACTACCACCACTACTACTCTAGCGAAGCATGCCGACCGTGGTGTGCTTCAGGCGTGTCTCTGCGTGCCCTCGCGCACATCCCCTGCGTCTTCTTTCTCCTGTATCTTCTTTTATCTTCCTACATCTATATGGTAGAGGGAGCCCACGAGGAGGAAGAGGAGGAGGGAGAGAAGGCGATGGGAGCCCAGACAGAAGGCGGCCCTCCTCGAGTCCTACACGCAATCGACTTCAGCGACACATGCGACGGCGACTTCTCAGACGACGGCGGCGGCGACGACGCCGACGACGGCGCGACCATGCTTACGATGACAACGACGGCTTCGACGACGACGATTGAATGGGCGACGGCGTCGACGATCCAGCGATCTTTCCTGTCCAGTTCTGCAGTGCGCACGCGGCACAGATGTCTACCGTGCTCAGGCTCGCAGCTCTGAGCTGCACCTCAAAAGCAGGTTCGCCCATTAAGTCGGGCGCGGGCACCAGGCGGCAGCTTCGGGGGGGAGGTGGAAGCGGAGCAGAAGGGGAAACAGCCTCCAAGATCGGCCCCCTCGAACAGATCTGGGGAATCACGCAACTCAGAGTGTGCACGTCCTCGACCAGGATGCACGTGGTGTCAGTAGTTGGGGCCCCCCCACCCTGGTGTGAGTTGTTCGGGCCCCTCCTTGTGTGACTCGTTCGGGCCCCTCGCCGAACGACTCGCACATCGAGGAAGGGCCCCGACGACTCTGACCAGGAGGGGGGGGGGGCCCGAACGACTCACATCAGGAAAACCGTGAAGGTATCGCACTGACACGGCGGAAGGGAGAAAAACCCTCTCCTCTTCTGTGGAGCCATACTCATTGATTTTACTACGATGTGGGCCCCACTTCCGCCTTCTGAGGGGGCAGCGCTCATGAAATCCCCCCTCGTCCTTCAAGGCAACATCATTCATGTCGCGAAGCTTGTGGCCTCCATTTCCTCTTCTGACGGGAAGAGGCTCCAAGATGGTTTCACGAGGCCCCAGGGAGGCCCTCAAGAGGCTCCCAAGATGCCCCGAAGAGCTCACCAAGAGGCCCCGAGAGGCCCCCCCGAAGCACCGAAGACGCTTCTGGAAGTCCCTGGGGCCGCCAAGAGGACCCCAAGCATTCCAAGCGCCCTCCACGAGGCCCCCATGAGGCCTGAAGAGGCTCCCCAAACCCACCCAAGACACTCCTAGAAGCCCCTGGGGCCGCCAAGAGGCCCCCAAGACGCCCCAAAAGGGGACGAGGTGCCCGCGCGCCTCGCGCCGCGAGGAACCCAAACGACTCACACCAGGACGAGGAGCCCAAACGACTCGCACCACGAAGAGCCCGACCGACTCACACCAGAATGAGGCGCCCGAACGACTCGCAGCAGGAGGAGGCGCCCCAACGACTCACACCACGAGGAGCCCGAACGACTCATAGCACGACGAGGGCCCCGAACGACTCACACCACGAGGAGCCCCAAGGAGTCACACCAGGAGGAGGGGCCCGAACGACCCACACCCGGTTGCGGGGCCCAAACAACTCTCACCACGGGAAGCCCGAACGACTCACACCAGGACGAAGAGCCCGAACGACTCACACCAGAACGGATCAAACGAGGCAGAGGCGGAGAAGGAGGACTGTGAAGAGGACACACATGTTTTCGCATCGAACGCTGTAAGCCCCAGACTCCATTGAGGCAACATCCAGTGTCCAGCCTCACTGTACCCAGACATACTCTCTTACAGCAGCGTGAAATCCATAGTGGTAAGTATGGGTCTCAGCAGTACTGGAGGACAGACTATGAACTAGACGTAATCTTCGTACCAATGAACCATCACGGAGTATAATGACCAGCACTTTCACCAGAACAGGATAATCAGCACCATCACAGAGTGCAGTAACCAGCACCCGAGAACCAAAGTACGGGCTTCAGCCGACTACAATACAAGTCCCACCAGCAAGCTGTTTTCTATAGTAGAGCCCACCTGAAGCGTTCGGGGCTCAGCTGAGTGGAGTACGCGTCCCACCACCAAGCTGATCCCTATAATACAGGCCACCTGAGCCGCCACGGACAATGAGTAGTGGCACATCCACCAATGGGTAGATACCGACGCCGTAGCCATGTATACATGAACCCCCGAACCCATTCAGGTAACGTCCCGTTTTCAGCCTCACTATGCCTAGAGATAATGTCGCCAGTATCAAGTCTGGGCCGACGGCCTCCGCGCCGTGCCTCATCGTCCCCAGGCTTTGCTCCACCATGCGGGAATCGGTTGCAACTCGTCCAAGAACTTTCGGTCGTCGGCGGATATCGCTCCGTCGCTTCCCGGCCAGCGTTTCTCTCCGAAAAAGACGGGGGTCAGCGGGCATTGGGCCTGGTGAATGCGGCAAAGGCACTTGCACTTTCGCTTGCTCTTCTGCAGCGCTTTGCGCAGGTTGCGCACTCGTTCGTCGATGCCAGCGACGCACTCCTTGCACTGTAGCTTCTGGCGATTGTGATTCTTGTGGTGCTCCAGAAGCGTTTGGTTGAACTTACGGGCGCCGAACCTGCAAGAGCACACATTGCACATGTGCGTCTCCAGGTCCGCCGGGTCGAATCCCAGCGCGCGGCATTCTTTGCAGACAAAAGATGTGCCCCGAGAAGACGCGTAATGCCTGCGTTCTGACTTCGACCAGTACTTCAGCTCATAAGCCGTTGTGCACTTTCCGCACCGCAGCTTCGTCTGACAGTCCAGGCGCACCAAACGAACCTTCCCCCGCCTCTTCGCATTGTACAGCAATTGCTTGTCGAACGCGAGGCTGCCCAAATGTTTCAAGCAATCATCGCACTGGTGCTCGTCGACGTTGCCGGGCGCGAGCCCTCGCTCTGCGCGGCCCGGGCACGCGAGGTCTCTATCGGAACACCGATGGTGCTTCATAATATTCGCGCTCCACACGCCTTCCTCAAAAAACATCTTTGCAAGCAGAACGCCCGTGCCTCTGCGGGGTCAGGCTCATCTTCCAGTCATCACGTTCCACGCACCGCTTGCATATTGAATGGTCAGGCGGGATTCTCCTAGGAGCGCCTCCATCGGCCATCCCTTGGGAAGCCTCGGCCGCCCGCGCAGACCGACGCGGCATTGGGCCGATCTCGCGCGCGCAGTCCATGCATCTCGTCCACCTCCCTTGCGACGCGTACTTCTCGTAGAAGTCGGCGGCTGCTTTCATGCCGAAGTCGCGAGCGTCGAGCATGTACTCCTGCTTCCCTTTGAGGTAGCAGCAGGCGCGCAGGTGCTTCCTCGCCATGGGGTCCATCTTCTCAGCTTCAGCGGCCTCGTCATCAAGCGTACTCCATTCATGGATCGCCTCGTCTGCTGTGATCTGGCCAGACAGCTTCCGCATCAGTCGCTCGGGCCCCACTGGGTTGCCGAGGCCGAACAGAAAGGTCGAGAATGGCTGCATGACGCAGATGTTTGGCAATCGCTTCACTCTGGACAAGCATACGTAGGCATCATGTGAGCGGTGGAAGCGAAGTCGGGGAGAATCCAGAAGCCCGTGCGTCGGGCTTCGATGCCCGTATGCTTGTTGACTTTCCAGGTCCTGGATCTCCGCTTCAACGGGTATACGCCCGTCGGCAGCTTCCCTATGCTCCACTGTGCTTCTGGGAAATGGATATATAGATAACCAAGGGCAACCTATCCAATATGAACTCGCCCTCGGTCTCCTGGGGACTACAATCAGGCGCCAGAGACCATCCGGAAATCACTCCCTTTCGGTGTCTGTACAGTTGTCTGCTTCGATCGACGTTGTCCGTCAACCGAATGGGCATGCCTTTGGCCAATGGGTAGATGCTTGGAATGTTGCCCGTCTCCTGGTCGTGCCTCTTCAGCCAGGAGAACAACTTCTCTTCCAATCCCACCAGCCCTTTGGGCGTGAGTGGTTTAAAAAGCCCGCTCTGTCCTCAACCCCCCTTCTTCCCCTTCGGGGAGGGGTTTACCCCTCCCCCTTACCCCCTCCCCCTGGACCTGGAGAGGGTGCCCCGCGGGTCGTTGGAGGTTTTTTTTTTCGACTCCTGGGAGGGCCAAAAAACGACGACCCTCACGAGGATTCTGGCCCCGACGGGGGGGGCGAGTTTGGCCCCTCTGCTCGTCTTTGAAGCAGAAAGCATTGATTTTACTAAGGTTTTGGCCCCATTTTGGCCTTCTGAGGAGGCCGCGCTCATCTTCCCTCATAGCAACATCATTGATTTTACGAAGGTTTTGGGCTCATTTTGTCCTTCTCAGGGGGCAGCTCTCACTTGCGCTTCTGAGGAGGTCGCAAGAGGCCCCAAGATGGCCCCAAGAGGCCCCCAGGAGGCCCCCAAGAGGCCTCCAAGAGGCCCCCCAGAGGCCCCCAAGCGGCCTCAAGAGGCCCCCAAGAGGCCCCCAAGAGGCCCCCAAGAGGCCCCACGAGGCCCCAAGAAGAGGCCCCCAAGAGGCCCCCAAGAGGCCCCACGAGGCCCCAAGAGGCCCCCCAGAGGCCCCCCAGAGGCCCCCAAGAGGCCCCCAAGAGGCCCCACGAGGCTCCAAGAGGCCCCCAAGAGGCCCCACGAGGAGCCCGAACGACTCACACCAGGACGAGGGGCCCGAACGACTCACACCACGAAGAGCCCGAACGACTCACACCACAAGGAGGGGCCCGAACGACTCACACCAGGACGAGGCGCCCGAACGACTCACACCACGAGGAGCCCGAACGACTCACACCACGACGCGGGCCCCGAACGACTCACACCACGAGGAGCCCGAACGAGTCACACCAGGAGGAGGGGCCCGAACGACTCACACCAGGATGAGGGGCCCGAACAACTCACACCACGAGAAGCCCGAACGACTCACACCAGGACGAAGAGCCCGAACGACTCACACCACGAAGAGCCCGAACGACTCACACCAGGAAGAAGGGCCCGAACGACTCACACCAGGACGAGAAACCCCAAACGACTCAAATCACGAGGAGCGCTTTCTCTCCCTCCTCCTCCGCCTCGTCCTTCTCCCGCTCCCCTCACAAGGAGGATGTACAAGGAGGCGGGAGGAAGGAGGAACAGGGGAGATATGCGGGGCCAAGCGGACACACGCCTGAAAAACACGACTGTCGGCATGCTTCGCGAGAGTTGCTGCTGTGAGATGGGCTGGTGGGGATACGCGAAGCGTAAAGAATTTCGAGGCGAATCCAGCGGTGGCGATGGGAGACTCCAAGAAGGCCAGAAAAGGCGAGAACGAGGCAAGGGCAGCGGCATCTGTATATCTTTGCCTGCTCTCAATCCTGGGCCGTGCCCACCGCCCGGCACCACTCGTCGGACTCCCCGCTGGTGGAGTCGTAGGCGTAGCAGGCCCACGCCTCGGTGGCGTTGCCGCCCGAGGCGAGGCCTGCCTCGGCCGCGGCGGGCGGCGGCGGCGCTGGAGCCGCGGCGGAGGGCCGTCCTGGCAGAGGCGCCGCCATCGGGGCCGCCGTCCGCTCCTCCTTCTCCTCTGCCTCCGCCTGCGTCGGCGGCGCCGACTGCGCGACGGCCGCCGCTGTGTCACCCAGCGGTGCGGCGGGCGAAGACGCCGCCATCGAGGCCGCCATCTGCTCCGCCTCCGCCCGCGTCGGCGGCGCCGACTGCGCGACGGCCGCCGCGGTCCCGCCCAGCGGCGCGGCGAGCGGCACCTGGCCGCTGGGCGGCGGACTGGCGGCGGCGCACGCGGTGTCGTAGTCCGAGCAGCAGTTGCTGTGCCTCAGGCACTGCTGGTTGCACTGGCAGGGGCGGCCGCGGTCGAACTCCTCCGAGGGCGCGGGTTGGGGGATGTGGACGATCGAGGGTCGAGGCTCTCTGTGCAGAAAAACAAATGTGCACGGTGGGCCCGATGAAACTGCCGCGGCCCCACAGCCGCAGCTGGAGGCCAGCACGCCTCCCTCCCTTCAGTCTCAGACAGGCCGCCAACAATGCTTCGAAGCTTCTGCCATGAGCACAGGATTGCGCGCGACGTCGCCCTGGTGGCCATCCTGCGGCGCGCTTGAAAAAACGCTTCTTGGGGCATTAGGCCGCCGCGTTAAGCATGCGAAGAGATGCGGCGAACTTGGAAGGATCGAGGGTCGAGGAACTTGGACGCTCCTGGCCAATATCTGGAGGCCCAGGAATCTCCTGAGACCTGCAAGGACCTCATCGGGTCCAGGCCTCCAACGTCCTGACAATATCACAACTGCTTGTTCTCATCGAGCTCGAGCTCTGGGACCGTTAAGAAAAGAATTGGGACGAAAAACTAAGTACATGGGAAAAGATCGAGAACTCCAAGAACCGTGATTTGTAAAGATATCGACGTCGGACGTGCGGATTGGAGGCCAGGGGGGCAGCAGGATAGCATAGGGGGTCTCAAGGATTAATTTGAATGGCTTATTTGCCTGGATCCTCCGATCCCATCTACGCACTCTGGCCCTTGGCCGGCATGGGCCCACCCCCTCAGCTCTGCGTCTTCGTGATTGCTTCCACAGGTGGCTCCTGGACCTCTCGATCTCTTCTCGGGAACCGATGGGATGGTAATGTTGACTTCGTGTACGTTTAGAACGCATCATTTATCAGGACTGTTTGCCCATCTGATCTTCGTGCCAAGTAGGTGTCTCACGGTCCCAGAGCCCAGAAACGCCTTGCAGAAGGCCAAGGACTACGAACAACCTCCGCCTGGAATTTTATCCGCCGGCCCCCTTATGGGGCCACCAGGCTGTAGGGCGAAGGTTCGCAGTTTCCTGTACCAGTTGCAGCTTCCAGTTTCCACTGTTACAGTTCTGCTTCTTGCTGCTTACTGTTCCTTGTTGATGGACCGCGCGAGGGGCCCAACAGATCGGCGGGGTCAGGGTCCAAAAACACAGGGAATGTGCCACATTTCTGAAATTCGGTGGCACCCCTCACGCAGATCGGCGGGGTAAGGCTCACAAGACAAGTCAATTGGTTTTGACGATTACGAATCGGCCTCGCATGAAGTTCCGATACTGCTTCACGACGGCGCCCAGGTCTCATGACATAGCTCTCGCATAGCGCATTCTCCGAGATAGGGGGCCCGCGGCAGGGGGCGAAGCCCTTACGGATTATTTTCTCGGACCGCTGGATCCGCGCCAACATTGGGCAACCGAAATGTATACGCGTACACAACACACGCGTAATGCCGGTTTCGTTATGTTTGCCCTCCTCATCCCCCTCTGCAGTTACTCCATATGAATACTACTGTCCTCTCTCCCCTGAGTCTGTGGCGGAATATGTCTCGGAGCTGTTGTTCAAAAAATGCTGCTCTCGCTTAGGCGCTGGCCTCATTTTAGGGCTTTCGCTCGTTCCGAATCGTGCTCCCGCTGCATCGCTGGCTTCATTTCGGCGCTTCTGCTCATTCGGGATCGTGCTCCCGCTGCACCGCTGGCCTTGTTTCTGCGCTTCCGCTCGTGCCGAATCGTGCTCCCGCTGCAGCGTTGGCGTAATTATTTCCAGCGCCATGCCACGGCATGGTTTTCGGTCCTTCCAAATAGGACCCCAAAACTAGAAAATGGTCCCCCGAAGCAACCATCGGAAGTGATTAAACATTCGGCGCCGATTCGGTGTGTTTTTGGGCCGCAGAAGCCCTCGCTGCACTTCGGGGTGTCAAGCTACGCGTTGATCTTCAACACCATGCTATGCCATGTACTGCTATGCCCTGCTAGGACATCCGACTGTGCGAATAGAGAGGATACCTACGCCACGGTAAGGGATGGGAGGGAGGGGTAGGACGTCAGATATGACGCGAACGCACCCAGCTTGTCCCCTTCCCCTCCCCCGCCTCCCCAGCGAAGATTTAGGTCTGAGGTAGGACAGGTATAATATCTGTTCTGAATCCGTGTATTGTGTGCTGGCTTGGCTTCACCTAACTGACTTATCTATGACTGCAACTGCACCCGGGCTCAAGCTCTTTGAAAACAGAGCGATCTCCGCTCTGGTAGCGGAGCCGCCCATCGGGCGGCGCGCGCGGCCCCGCCCCGCCAGGCCGCGAGCCGCAATATCCTATTTCGTGGACAGCGCTACCGGCCAGGTGAGCAGCATTACCGACGAGATCGGCACCACGACCCACAGGGTCGACATCATCCCCACGGAGAACAGCAACATCATCCAGATCGACGGCTCTACGGCTCGGTGGGACTTCTTATCTTATTGATATTGGGAGTGATACCGTGGACGAGAACTTCACACCAGCACACACGCGGTAAAGTTGGCGTACACCCGATCGAGATTCAACGAATCAAGATGGACTATTCGAGACCGCAATCGTTGCCATTAGAAGAGAGCACGAGACAAATACCACCCGGCTGGAAGCCGGGAGTAGCTCGATATGGTATCAAGAAATATTCACAGAAGTGATCATTCTGGTGGAGAACTAAGAACGTCGACGACGACAGTGTGGCAGCACTCTTAGTAGTGCAGCGTCTCCAAGGAGGCGCGTTCAAGCAGGCATTGAGATTCAAAATTGAGAGAGACGGTCAAGAACTTGTTGGAGAGAACGCCTTCGCTCTAGTACGGACGGAAGCAGCCCCAGCGCACGGATCCTTAGCCCAGCCGTCGGGCTTATCTCTATTCACTCGGTGGCTGGAGGCGGAATATGGACTGCACGATCAAGATACAGTAGGAGTAGCGCTCGACAAATTCTTTACGTTCAAGAGAAGTCCGAGAGATCTCGGACAATATATTTCGGATTTCGAGCTTGTGCATGATGAAGCGGTGGACCAAACTGGACTTAATATCAACGCAGCTGGCAAGAATTATCTGTTGCTTCAGGGATGTGATCTATCGGTCAAACGCATCGACGACATCAAGCTCAAGATCGACGGTGACCTTCGGAGATACGACGACATCAAGGCGATCATGATACGTCTCGCCAAACAGTCACTGGCCCAGAACAACCCTGAACAATACGAAGGCTATTGGATCGATTCGGAAGACGAAGAATGTTGGGATTACTACGGTTATTACGACGACTACGGCCAGAGGCATGATTATGACGAGGATGACGATTGGTGGGAATACTCACACGATCAGGAATACGACGAGAGCAACTACTCACCACCGACGTCGAACGACGACGAAGCGCACAAAGGATCCGGCAAGGGCCAAAAAGGTAACCCAGGTAATTGCAGTAAATGTGGATCACGATGGCACAAGACGGAGGACCGCCCAGCCGGCTCCAAGGAAAAGGTAAGGACAGACCCGACTCGAGCAACGGCAAGAACAACAGCAAAGGTAAGTACCGCAGTGGCAAGAGTCGCAGCAAAGGCAAAAGACGAGGAAAAGGCTATCGAGGACGAGGCAAAGGCAAAAGTAAAAAGAGCAAGGGTCACTACGGCGAGTACGACGATGACGACTACGACGAGGAATGGTACAGTACTCACGGCAGTTGGTTTGCAAAGAAGACCACAGACAACAATGGCGCCTTGTGGACAGCATTGACACACCAGGAAACGCCCAATGCAGCATCATGGTCATCATTGCAGACGGTACCTTCATATAGCCTTGACGACCCAGAATCACCCGACTTAGGACAAGGATTCCAAAATGGACCCTCGAAACCAACTCCATCCTCACTGACGCCAACAGCCGGACCAACAACACCATGACGAACCGCGAGAAACATCCAGAGAGACTTTGGATCAGATATGGGATCACCGGTTACATTTGATGACAACGACCAGGACGAACCCAAACGACTTCCGAGAGGTATTGTTCCCGGCGGCTTGGATTTTCTGGTGAGAGAAGTACAGAACCTGTGTTATGACCAGCAACATTCGACGACGGACTGCCACAATGCGGAGGAAATCAACACGAGTTTCATTCTATTCGAGGTGCGAGAAAGTTTGGCTTATCATATGGTCCTGGAACATCATCAGGTATTATTGGGACGGATACGGTTCGCGAGTCTCAGAAGTACTTGGTGGTGCTGATATCGAATCGAGACCTACTCGAGCCCAATTTACCGGAATAGACGGCAAACCCACTCCTGGTATCGGTAAGGCAATGGTACCACTCAAGATCCCAGCCATGCGCGGCGCGACCGTCACAGGAGACATGATTGGTGGCATGGGGAAATGGTGCCCAAGGCTCATAACGTTACCGACCTCCATTCGATATCGAGCGATCATGTTTGCAGCAGTATTTGACAATGGTGATGGTATCTTGGTGGAATTCCCTGAGAATCGACGAATTGGTAACAAATCACCACCCGTATACATGCGACTGTTACTCACGGACTCTCGGAACTATATCGTCCTAGCGGGCAACCAAGACATGAGCGCGTTTCTTTATGTTCGGCGATGACGGGCGTCATGGGGGGGGAGGAGGGCGGGGGGGGGTATGACAAGACGCCCCCCCCCGCCGAGTGGCTCCGGCACCAAAGCCGTGCCCGCGCGCACGACGCGACGAGCGACGAGCGGCGAGCGACGACGACGACGCGAGCAGCATGTAAGTGGCGATCTGCCCATTGCGCCTGTGTACACCACAACGCTCGCGTGCACCACGCCGCGCGTGTGCACCACAGCGTCTGCGTACACTACAACAACCGTGTGCAACGCACGGCCCGTGTATACCACAATACTTGGGAGCACTACAGCGCCGGTGTACATACACAGCAGCAGCCATGTGCAACACAACGCCTGTGTACACCACAGTGTTCGCGTGCACCGCAGCGCCTGTGCACGCCACAACGCTTGTCTACACCACAGCATCCGCGTGCAACGCAGCGCTGGTGTACTCCACAGCGCCTGCGTGCACAGGACAGGTAGAAGGAGCATGTACGTCAAGATCTGCTGCGGACAACTAAACGCCACGCCAGGAAAGTTCTGAGAATCGAATGCGACGTTTTTCCCTCCTCCCTCCTCCTCCACCTCTTCCTCCTCCTCCTCCTCCTCCTCCTTTTCCTCCTTCTTACCCCCTGTCGTGCGGCTTGGCGTTACAACGCACGTGCGCATCTCAGCGTGCACCGCAGAATGGTCGATTGAATCGGTCCACTTGGTTTTCGGACGGCCAGTTTAGATGGAGTGTCGTGGACGCAAATGGGAGTTAGAGTGATGCGGGCGGACTCGGGGGGACTCGTAGATTCCAGCGGCGCTCGTTTGTCCATGAGGATTTGTTTTCCATTGTTTTGTCTGGAATCCACACGCGCTCCATTTTGTCACAAAGATCCCTTCTGTAATTCTATACACAACAATGGTGCTGTGTTGCACACGGCTGATGTGGTGCACACAGGCGCCGTGGCGTACACAGGCACTGCAATTCTCGCAGGCATTGTGTACACTGCTGCTGTGTTGCGCACGGCTGATGTGGGGTACGGAGGCGCTGTGGTGTACGCAGGAGCTGCTGTGCCCGCAGGCACGGTGGCACAAACTGACGCTGTGTTGCACGCGGCTGCTCTGGTGTACATCAGCGGTGTGGTGTACACAGGCGCTGCGGTGCACGCGGGCACTGTGATGTACACAAGCGTTGTGGTGCATATCGCCACCTACATGTTCGTGCTACCCGTCCTCCGTCATTCCTAAGCATTCCCAAACGCCGCCGGCGCGAACCGTGACTTTATCGACCCCCTCCCCCCCAAATGATTGCCGTCATCGGCCCGGACTAAAAAACAGGCTCCAGCCGCGTCCGCGCGCACGACGACGATGAGCGACGAGCGACGAACCACGAGCAACGACGACGGACGACGACGACGACGACGACGACGACGACGCCTGCGGACCAGACACCTATGCGGATTCCTACGCGGACAAATACGCGGATCCCAGTGCGCACGGCGGCAGTGCGCGGAGCGCACTGGGGGGGAGCGTTACGTCATAGGGGGGGGGGGGGAGCGGGGGCCATGACGCCCGTCATGCCCCAAGCAATGAAAAAACGGGTTCCATTCGAGAGGAAGTTGATCAACAGTACCTTCATTGAGTTATCAAGGACCACGCCTCCAAATCTTCTGGCAATTCAAACCGACCCGCTCGGGTGGACCATCGGCAGATTTTCAAGCACCCTTGGACAGTAGCACTGGGGCGAAGTCTATGAGCTTTGCAGGACGCGGTTCAGAGCTACCCGAAGCGGACATCATGAAGCAGTTGAACGACTTGGGTCAGAAAATTGACGACCTTCGGGAACATATCATGTCACCGGCCCACGCAAGCACACACACCTTCGCGAACGTAAAAGCCGAATCTTCAGGACACAAATGTGACAATGACGACTGTTCCCGAGATCATCAATACTCTACGACACGATCTACCAGTACGAAGACACAACATGTTTGGAATACCTGGGGTACATTCAAAGGATAGAGTTATACTGAAGACGACATCCCAGAAGGCCTGGATCAAGCCCAACAAGATCGCTTCAAAAAGAATCATCACGGTATTCCAGAGAGGTTCTACACCAAGACGAAGTTAGTGATGATCACGCCCCAGAACGCAGACAATTTCCTGGAACACCTCAAGGATAATAACGTGACGAGCGTGAACATGCAAGAACACTTCTCTGGCAGCATTACCTTTATCGCTCTGGGCGTATCGAAACGAGTGTTCGGCATTATTTCCCACGGACACTCGGTATGGTTGGAACTTGAGTTAGAAGGAACATCAAGAAATTATCAAAAGTCTCCAGCAGGCCATTCGAGTGCAGATCAAAATGTATACTCCAGAGTGTACCCCCTGGTCTCAGGCAAGCCAGACGGCCGACCCCAGGACCGTGGCAGCGGATCGAGCAGCTGACGAACCAGCTCCTCAGTGGATCACGAACGAGTGCAAGGCTACTCACATCGACGGCACCGATTGCATCATCGAGAACCCGGCCAAGAGCGCAACATGGGAAGAATTACCACTGAAGGAGCTGAAAACCGACGAGCGCATGTACAACATCATCTGTGATCAGTGTCAACACGGAGCGCAAGATGCAAAAGGAACGCGGATTCAGAAGAGAACGAAATTTATGGCATCATTTCGAATGAGACGAACATCAGTGTTATGCCAATGCGTTCGACCCCATGCGCGGCCTGTCGGAGGATCACAGACGTCCAAGGCCAAGATATTCACCGAGAGGTTGTGCAAGAGGATTCTGAAGGACATTGGCAACAGGATCGAGATGACGCTGAAGACGCAATTGGACCTATTGTTTTGGACGTGTGATCGCTGCAAGCATGGAAATAAAGCAGGCGCGCCACATACTCGACAGAAGGGCTGCAAGTGCGATCCCACTCGCGAACCTCCTAAGGCAGCTGGACCACCTCCAGCACGGATTGCGCCAAAGGCCCCGGCACCATTCCGTAAGTACCAGCACCAGTTCACGTGCCAGCTCCAGCACCAGCTCCAGGACCAGCTCCATCGCCTGCTCAAGCCCCTGAAATACCAGAACAAGAACAACCTGTACCAGACCCACCTCCTGGACTTGATCCCATACAATTGGATGCGACTGAAAAGGGCGATACCACGGACCAACCAGGGATCAGCACAGAATCGCCCAAGAAGGCGATCACGATCAAACCCAATTTCGACTTACAGCGCTTTACACACCAACTCGAAAGGCGGCTTCGGATCAAGCGAGGTTGGCACTACCACTGGGATTTCACTTGAAGTTCTGGCATGCGACCCCTGACGAGATGGCGAGGTTGTTAGCGGCACTTGGAGTGAAAGCGAACATTATCAAGCTCTGTCCGCAGGTTATCAAAGTGCTGCGTGACGGATGCAGGAAGTACTCCATGCCACTTCACCGACCAGCATTCAGAGCACATATCACGACGAAGTTCAACGAGCGAGTTCAGGGCGATCACTTTTATCTGGGATATGGCATGGCTCATTCTGGTGGAGGAACACATCAGATACAAGATCATCGGCGTGATGAAGGACAAAGCTGCACCATAATTACGCTGCATGGTAGAATGTTGGATCAGGTCCGTTGGACCCATGGAGGCATTTGTTTCAGATTAAGAAGGTTCATTGACATCGGATCTCGTTGGAACTACACTGGGCAAATTTACGAGAAAACGAGAGTTTGCAGAAACTGACCCGAACGAGGAAAACAAGACCACTACCGGATTGGTGGAATCACATATTCGCATGACCAAGTCGATCGCCCTGAAGAACGCAGTCGTAGCAAAGAAGGAAGACCTGAACATCTCCAAGGAGACCCTAGTCTACGAGGCGGCGATGGCACAACACCTCCTCCTCAACTTCGGTGGCAGTACTCCGGCCAGCGCCCTTCCCGGCTACACTCCTCGGGATTTGTGCGATGTGAGCTCGGCGACGACCATGGCACATAAAGGAGCATCAGAGATTTCACCAGATACATTCGAATCGAACGTCAGGATGAGATTGTCATCGAAGCAGAACGCACTCAGGACGATCGCGGAAGAACGACTTGCTATTGCCAACAACTCCAGCCTACAAAAACTCGACATGGAGAAGATCAAGATCGGCGACCAAGTGGACCTGCGTCGAAACCCGAACAACAAGGATCAGGAGGGCTGGCGCGGACCTTGTGACCTACTACACCTCAAAAGTACTGGAGCGATTGTGGTATGGAATGGCTATCCCTACATTGCTCCTCTTCGACACATCAGACTTCATCGGCGTTTAACTGCATGGGTTTCCAGTCGTCAACGCCAACACACAATATTCTCATCATCAGTGCACCTGATTACGGACTATACCGACATGCAAGATCTTGTGAATGGCGCGGTACCATTCAAGCCGCAAGTGGTTGGAATGCTAGTTGGTACCAATGGCGAGATTCGACCATCATCGAGCATTGGCGACAATCCACCTATGCTTTGGAACCTGGCTGTTAAGTGTGCGGAGGACGAGTGGGGCATCAAGATCGACGGCATCGCGTTTGGCAGGTGTGTTCGCAGATTATCCACGGTGACTGGGGAAACTTTCGGCCGACAAGATACCTTGGACTATGCGCGGCGAGAAGTACGTCACCACGGATATCAATCCCAGCAAGCAGGCACTGGACATACTCCCCCTCGTCAAGGACAAAAGACACGAACAGTTGCAGTATTCTATTATATTCGCGCGCATCTATTCCTGATGGCGACGAGATCAAGAAGTGCAGGATCCCAGACTTTTCGGACATATCATCGATTCACCCAGACGACGATGACGACCTGGACTTGCCACTTCAGTGGCCACTGTCACCTGGTCGAGAACCAATACCGGCGTCAACAGGACACCAAGGACCAGGGCCGCCCGCGCCGCCGGCACCACCTGCAGCAATACCCCAACATGAACCACAACCATGACCTGTCGGACCATCTTCCGACGGAGGACCACCGGGAAATCCACCGGGCCCCGGGCAAGCTATCGCCAAGGCACCAGGCCCAATGGAATTCGGCATCAGCGACGCAGCATGGCCAGACGGAGACATTAGCACCATCGACGTCAGCAGCACTCCGCCGAGGCCACCTTTTCCTCCACGAGCACCTCAGCGAGTACGAATCAGGAATGACGACAGTTGGCAAAGGAACCAGCGAACCAAAGAGGAAACGCTACAAGACATCGAGGTGGACGATCACTGCAAGATCAGTGGCGAGCAGTTCGCACCAGAGGTTCAAGGATCAGGAGCTCCACCACCACCGCCTCCAGTGAGTGGTCAGAGGATTCCACGACAAACCTCTGGATGGAGACGTCCACTGCCTACGATACCGGCAACGCCGCGGGCTCGATCTGCGCCGACATCAGTTCGACGGACGCTCAGCAGATTACCTCCTCTACGGCGAAAAGAACCAGGCACCTCGAGCTCAACGGGCAGCAAGCCACCATCGACGAAGGTAGACTCGACTGGCAGACAACCTACTCCGACGACGACAATAACGCCAGCAACGACTACGTACGATAACACCCACGGAATCATCTACACCCAAAGCCTCATCTCCATCTTCAGCAGCCTCACCTTCATCTCCTAAACCGGCAGCGTCGATGGCAACGCCGACGAAAATCACGATCGACCCTCAAATGCCCAAGTCGTCTCCGAGACCTCTCCCAGTGATATCGACACCTCCGGCTCGAGTGGCACCAGCGTCTCCGACAGCGACCACGCCAGAGGTAGACAGGAGCACGATCATCTACGACGACGGCGAAACGCCCCCAGTTGAAAACGACGGCCCTGCTGAAGAACCAGCACTCGACTACGGATCTCCAAAGACCACCGTTCCAGCAGAAGTTCCCGAAGCAAAACCTCAAGTGGCAACGCCGGAAGGACCAACTCAGGGCTCGAAGAAGCACGACTTATCAACCCAGCTAGACGAGGTGAGGATCAAGACTTCGCCCTCGCAGCCCTGAGATCAAGAAGATGAGAGCAAGTTCAGAGCCACCAGACGCCAGGAACGTGGACACCAAAAGACCTCTGCCCATACTGGAACCACCACCATCAAGATTGACCGACACCAAGCGACCCAAGACAATGGAAGGTTTCACGGCATTTGGTGATCAACAACGTGGTGCTCATTTTCAGGGTCGTCACCGGTTCAGTACGCACATGGATTCGGAGGAACTCAATGAGTACCAAACGATCATGACCAACATGGACCAAGAAGTATCGGACAACTTGCAGGGGATGAATAACAATCAACTGGTGTGGACGGCAGAACAAGCTCACTGGGCTATTCCTGGACCTTTCAAGGAAAGCAGGAACTTCTATGTTGATTTGATTACCGGAGACGCAATATTTGCTCATAACGACGACATGCTGACAGAAGAAGACATGGTCAAACGTTGCCCCCTTGTGGAAACAGCAGATCGGCAGGAAGCACGCTCTGTCATTGACAACGATTGCTTCAAGTCAGTCCACCACAACAACATGGACAGCTCGACCATCATCGACGCAGTTTGGGTGAGACGTTGGAAAAGGTCTTCGGTAAAAGGAAACAGCATCACCGACATCATCAAGTCACGTTTGTGCGGCAGAGGCTTCCTGGACGCGCAGAACCAGAACGTCATGAGACATTCGTCGACAGCTTCTCGTTTATCCCAGCGAATAAAGGCATCTTTAGTCTCAACGGAACAAGACACGATCATGGAGACATGGGGCATCCCAACCGCTCTCTTGCAGGGACTGAACTACGAGCAGCTCAGGAAGCACACCAAGAGAATGGCCATCGAAGTTCGAGAACAGCGGAAAGTACATCTGCAACCACCAGCGAAAGTTTGGAGGCATTTTTGAAAATACGAGAAACGCAACATCAGAATTCCCGAGGTGGAGATTATGTTTTGTCGCGTTGCAATTACTCAGGCCTATCTACGGTACTGTTGTGGCAACTGGCCCTATCATTACATGTACTCGACGATTTGAAAGGAGTTCAGAATGTGTTTGAAGACGCATTCTTCATGTGGGTCAGAAGCGGTGAGATAATGATGGTATGGGCAGTTCACGTAGACGACATTATCGTATTAGCAATATTGGCCTGGTAAGCTTGGATTCTAAATTCTATGGAGAATCGCCTTGGCAAAATCAAGAGACATCAACTACGCTTCACGCGTATGGGAATGAGCCACGGAGTACTTGGATATCGACACTTATTCATTCACCAACATGTTTTACCGAAGGTCTGAAGAACATCCAGGCCCCATTCAAGCTCAAGTATAAGCATGGCCACGAGTGCGACGCAAAGTTGACTCATGACCTACGGTCAGTGCTATGGTCATTATTATGGTTATGTCAAGCGCGTGACGATATCTATTGTGACACTGTGCAACTACAACAGGTTGTTCGGAAGAGTGAGATTGGCCATCTGAAGCAGGCGAATCTCATCGTTGATCGAGCGAAACGAAATATGAAGATGGCAAGGCTTCACGTTGGACCAATATCTTACCCAATTCGCTTGGTTTCAATCGGAGACGCGAGGCATGGCAATACGGAAACCTCAGCTCCTCAGGAAGGTGCAGCCGTGTTTCTCATGGAGGACCATATGGATCAAATACGAGTCGACAAGAAGGACTTTGCTTGCCCCGACGACAACCACTTCATCGGAGGAATGACCCATTCATTGGCGCTATCATCAGGAAAATCAAAACGGATATCCCACTCAACGTGGGATGCAGAGACGAATGCGGGTTACAATGTAAACCGAACGGCGCAGTGCATAGCTTTAAGATTGAGTGATATCATCACATGTACGGAGACTCAGCACAAAGCTCGAGATATGATGGAGATGTTCGACCGATCATTAGATCAAGTACATATTGATCACTGCACCGATTGCATGGACTCGTGGCAGTTATGTTGCGGAGCGAAAGGGGTGCCATCGGATAAATCAAGCAGATTGGCAGTATTGAGTATGAGAGAAGAGCGCCTCAGTGGTAGAATTTGTAACTTTATACACTTACCTACAGAAAGGGCAATCGTGGACGGATTAACGAAGACGGGTACGTTCAAGCTCTTGATGGAACACATGACGACTGGCGTTTGGCACGTATCACCACCGAAGGGCAAGTACATCACTCTGAGGAAGATCGCCAAACCACAGGAAAGTTATTCAGAACAGGACCTGCTAGATCTCAATGACTGACGACGCTCAGGAGGTCGCAGGACGAGTGGCTATGCGAGTTGATTTGGGTTCAGGTGAAGACTTGCATTCGATGGGGTGTGCTAGAATGATGTCTTGGATCTTGATATTGATTTTAAGTTATATTATTGCTCTGAGTTGTGCGAGAATGCGGTCAGTGATCTCGATATTGATATTACCTTGATGGCTGGACGCTACTAATATTTGTTTTTTGTGGACATGGCGTTCATTGGAGACTTGATCACCAATGGTTAGGCCGATGTACTTATTTCAATGTGTGGTATCTTACGGATGAGTACTACCGTACGGCGAGCGGCTGGTCGACGCCCTGGACATCGTCAGCGAGGCCTGACTGCTGCTTCTTGCCCTGCCGCTGGCCATTTGTTCGCTTGTCTCTTGAATTTGAGGTTTGAGAGTGTATAGTATTCAAGTGGATAGTTTACAACACCTATCTGTCTTGAGGTGCGCCCAGCGTATACCCGAATTAAGCAATCTGGTATCCGGGACACTGGAACCGGAGCGAAGATTTAGGTCTGAGGTCGGACAGGTATAGTATCTGTTCTTATCACTGTATTGTGTGCTGGCTTGGCTTCACCTAGCTGACTTATATGACTGTAACTGCACCCGAGCTCAAGCTCTTTGACAACAGAGCGATCTCCGCTTCCCCTCCCCCAAATCCCCCTCTACCCCTATGGCAAGCACGCTTGTTGGTATGTCTTCGGCTGTCTCGCGAGCTTGCGTATGGGCACATCTCGTTTGGTCTAGGTATGCCTATGTCTCGGTGGGGTCCAGCATTGAGGAGCCCAGGGGCGGGGTATCATTTCTAGGGGCGAAGAGCGGTGTACGTATTTTGCCGAAAGGAGGGGGACATCGTTGATCGCAAGCCCTGGTAATGTGTCCTCTCTGGTGCACGGCTCTATGTCTCTGTCTGTCTGTCTACCGGATCTCTCTCTCTCTCTCTGGCCTGCCCCGGGCCCCCCCGCACGGGGAAGCTCCCCGCAGCCGAGCGCTGCGCAGCTGCCGGCGGTGGCCAGGCCGCCCAGGGATCCCCCTGCTGAGGGGGACCGTGAGTTTGCGGCGCGCTTAAGGGGGTGGAGGGAGGGGGGAGGGCTTCTTAGAAGGAAGCTGCTTCTCAGGAGTCGCCGGCCTTGCATCTGCAGGCAAGGCCCCCGCTGCCCTCCCCCCTCCCCGAACCCCCTCCGCGCGTGACTGAGTTGGGGGGGGGGACTGGCACAGGGGGGAGGGAACATCGGCCTGGAATCGGCAATGCATCGTACTAAGCCCCCGATATCGAATCCGCGCATTCCTGGGCGAGATGGGGCCATCGGCGACGAATGCGCGACTGGGGGTCGATGCGTCCCCCGAGCCTGTCCCTTTCCTCACGTTGCCCCTGACCTAAGCTAGTCGCGCTGCTATCGAGGAGGCTCGCCGAGGCACCGACGACGGCTGCGCCCGGGTTGCTCGACAGGGCGCCCGCCGAGGCGTCGACGACGGCGGCGCCGGGGTTGCTCGAGAGGACGGCCGCTGGGACGGCGTCGAGCTCCTGGAGCCGACTCGTCTGGCCGCCAGCCTCTTGGGCTACCAAATGGATGCCACTTCGCCGATACTGGAGGGGAAGAGAACGACGACCATGACCAAGACTGAACGCGGAGAGGTAATTAACGGTCTATCTTGGTCACCGCCCAGCTTGGTCAGCGCCAGTTCGTGGATCGTCCTCGCGAAGCGGCGACGGCTGGCATGGAACATGCCCAGGATCGGGGTCGACCAAACCCTGCGACATCTTGCTCATGGTCATCGTGCTTCTTTCCTCGGGATACCGTTCGGTGCCCCCTGCATTCCAATCAGGTCCCCGGCTGCCCATGCGGTGTGGGCCCCCTTGGGCTTCTCTTGGACGCGTGGCAGGTGCTCTGGCGGCAACCTTGCCCTTCCCTGACCAGGGCCCCCTCTGGCAGCACGTGGGTGCGCCCTAACGAGAACACCGGCGCGTGTCCGGCCGTGGGACTCCCCCTCCCCCCCGAGGAGGCCGAAACAGGCGAAACCTAGGATGCGCGGCCTGGCGCTTCCGTGGAGCTTTCAAAGCTCCTCTAAGCTTCCAAGACGTCTTAACGAGGGGCATCGGTGCATCGACATGCCCTTCAGATCCGACGTGGCGCAACTAGAGCGCGTTTCTGGATTTTCGGCGATGACGGGCGTCATGGGGGGGGGGGGGCGGAGAGGGGGGGTATGACGTAACGCCCCCCCCGCCGTGTGGTTCCGGCACCGCAGCCGCGTCCGCGCGCGCGACGCGACGAGCGACGAGCGACGACGACGACGACGACGACGACGCCGACGCCGACGATCACGACGACGACGACCGACGACGACGACGACCTCGACGACGCGATCAGCATGTAGGTGTCGATATGCCCCACTGCGCCTGTGTACACCACAACGCTCGCGTGCACCACAGTGCGAGTGTATACCACAGCGCCTGCGTACACCGCAACAACGGTGTGCAACGCAGCGCCTGTGTACACCACGATGCTCGCGTACACTACAGCGCCGGCGTTCACTTGCACACCGCAGCTACCATGTGCAACACAGCGCCTGTGTACACCACAATGCTTGCGTGAACCGCAGCGTGTGTGCACGCCACAGCGCGTGTCTACACCACAGCATCCGCGTGCAACGCAGCGCTGGTGTACACCACAATGCCTCCGTGTATAGGACAGGTCGAAAGAGCATGAACGCGAGGATCTGCTGCGGACAACTAGACGCCATGCCAGGAAATTGCTGATAATCGAATGCGACGTTCTTCCCTCTTCCCTCCTCCTCTTCCTCCGCCTCCACCTCCACCTCCACCTCCACCTCCACGTCCTCCTCCTCCTCCTCCTCCTCCTCCTCCTCGTCCTCGTCCTCCTCCTCCTTACCCCCCGTCGTGCGGGTTGGCGCTACAGCGCACGTGCGCATCTCAGCGCGCACGGCACAATGGTCTATTGAATCGGTCCAGTTGGTTCTCGGACGGCCAATTTAGCTGGAACCTCCTGGACGCAAAGGGAGGAGTTAGGGTGATGCGGGCGGACTCGGGAGGACACGTGGATTCCAGCGGCGCTATTTGTTTTTCAGTGGAATCCACAGGCGCTCTATTTTGTCATAAGGATTCGTTATCACATTTTGTATACAACACTGGTGCTGTGTTGCACACGGTTGCTGTGGTGCACACAAGCGCCGTGGTGTACACAAGCACTGCAATGCACGCAAGCATTGTGGTGTATACTGGTGCTGTGTTGCACACAGATGATGTGGTGAACGCAAGCGCTGTGGTGTGCACAACAGCTGTTGTGCCCGCGGGCACGGTGGCACAAACTGACGCTGTGTTGCACGCGGCTGCTGTGGTGTACGTAGGCGGTGGTGTACACAGGCGCTGTGGTGCACGCAGGCACTGTGGTGTACACAGGAGTTGTGGTGAAAATCGCCACCCACATGCTGGCGCTACCCGTCCTCCGTCATTCCGAGTCATTCCTGGGCATTCCCAATCGCCGCCGGCGCGAAACGTGACGTCATCGACCGTCTCCATCCCCCCTAGATGACTGCCATCATCGGCCCGGAATAACAAGCAGGCTTCAGCCGCGTCCGCGCGCACGACGACTATGAGCGGCGAGCGACAAGCCACGAGCGACGACGACGACGACGACGGCGACGACGACTGCGGACCTGACTCCTATGCGGATTCCAACGCGGACACCTACGCGGATCCCAATGCGCACAGCGGCACTGCTCGGAGCGCACTGGGGGGCACTGCCCGGAGCGCACTGTAGGGACAGCGTTACGTCATGGGGGGGGGGAGGGGGGGGCGGGGGCCATGACGCCCGTCATGCCCCAAGCAATAAAAAAACAGGTTCCTGCCGCCACACACACACACTCACACACGCACGTACACGCACGCACGCACGCACGCACTTACGCACGTACGCGCGCAAGCAAGCAAGCATACACACACACACACACACACACACTCTCACTCACTCACTCACTCACACACACACACACACACGTTGCACACACGTTGCACACACGCACACACACAACCGGAGCCCTGGAACAAATTCTCCGCAACCAATTTTGAGCCCCATCGACGTATGACGCCCACAAGCCCCGAAACTGGGCAAAACCTCCCTGTGCCAAAATAAGATGCGGCGCCTGGACCTCAAAGTGCGCACCACCGACGTCGTGATTATTGCGCGATGCGAACCCAACAAAATTGGCCCTCTTTCCTGGGGAGTGGTTTTCATCACGTCGCATCGCCGGCGGCACGAGACCTGCATGAAGTATCACAGGGCGCCTTCACTCCTGATGACAAGAATCTGGACCAAAACAACTGGTGACACCATCATGGGTACATGCATGGGGACAGAGCCTTGCAGAAGCACTCGGGCTGCTGCGTGGCCAGCACCCTGGCTCCCCGAGCGGTCATGGCCTGCCTCGGTGGGAGAAGTACTGCAGGAATCTGGCGGCGGGGCCCGCCCCGTCAGGGGAATAGAACTCTCTGTTCAGCAAAACGACTGCAAAGCGGACCTTGCACGCAAGTCCCCACGCGCGCCGCCCCGTCGAGCGGCCTGGGCGGGCAGCGCGCCCGCTTTCAGATGCCCCTCGACGGCCGCGACAACGTCGCCACAGTCATCGCGATACAGATTTCTGATATTAGGGGGACGGGCCCTTGTCGCCACCAGCCTTCGCCGCATCCAAAGATTCGTCCCATCCTCGAGTCCACCCGGGCACCACCTGGAACCTTGGCGGCGCCAGATCGCGACGGACTGGTTGCTCTGGCTCCGCTGCAAAATGCGCGAGATCAACTCCTCCTTCCGATTATGGGGCTTGTCCATCTCGGCGCCGTCCGCGTCCGTGGTCGCTAGCTCGAGCTCCGTCTCCAACATTGCGTGGATGCGCCCCCCCGCCCATCGGCGCAGCGATCAGCTTTGCATCGACGCGACCATCACCATCACAATGATCATCATGAAAAAGATCGCCATCAACTCTTGGGAGACGTTGCTTCCGAATTCCGCCGGGCGACGCGCGGCAACTCCGTCGTTCGCCTCGGTCGCTGCCAGACCGGCCCCCATGGGTTGGCATCGCGCCATTGCCGCCAGGGTCAGCCGTGAAAATCATCAACTGGTTATTGCGCGGCACAGCTGGGGCATGCGCCGCGATCGCCATCGCCGCGTTCTCTTCGGGGCGGTTGATCTCGGCGCGGCCGACCACGTCTTTCAGGATCAACAGCACGCGGAGACGAACCTCCAGATGGGCTTTGGCGCCCAGGGCCCAGGTCGCTCGCATTCTCACCGCCCTGCCATTCTTGACTCCGGGCCCCGCGCAAGTCGAGCTGCCCCGCGCCGCCCGCGCCGCCGCGCAGCAGTGCGCCCTGGGCCGCCGCGCAGTCCACAAGCAAGGCGCGCGTCAACCCGCGACCCGAATGCCCCAACAGAACCCAGACCACCGCGCCCTCCATGAGCACGCTGCTCGAGCAGCAAAAACTGCGCCCCCCCGCTGGGCATGCCCCGGGCCCCTTGGCGCCAGGCAAGGCAGCTGAGCGGAATGCGATTCTGGAGCCGGAAATCATTTGTTTATTTCTCGGCGGTCGTCGGGGGGATAGTTCGTGTCCGCTTGAAAGGAGGAGCGAGGTCTTGCCTGGGCGCCCTCGCCCGCCGCGCAGCGCGCGCCCGGACTCGCGGGGCGCTCCAAGCAGCAGATCATTTTGACCGCGCGCTGCTTGTCGCAGAGCCGCGGGCCCCAGCGTCTCCCCGCCATGAGCCCCGCGCCCGGGTCGGCTCCCAGGTGGCTAGGCACTCTCCAAGCCACCTTTGCAGGTTAAGGGTACTTTCCCGTCAATGGGATGGCGCGCTGTGAACTCGGCGGTGGTTCATGGATTGCTTAAGGTTTGTTCCCGTGGTTTAAGGTTGGGTTTCGCCCAACCCCCCAGGCTCATGGTTTCAAATCGGTGGTTTATGCGATCTTGGCGTTTGCCAAGACGCATGCACGGTTGAAGGTCATCTCACAAGGCACGCCAGCTATACGCCTGGCAACGCTCCGCTACCACATGCAAGCTTGACCGCGGTGCCGAGAGCAAGAAAACGATGGCAGCAACTATAATCTCAAGTCCCGCGGCAGCGCGGAGATGCACTTGAACGGTTCGAGCCAAAATGGCCACGGAAGGAGCTGGTGGGATGAGCGGGAAGAGGCGGTGGGGGAAACGAAGTTTGAGAAAAGGAGGGGCAAGGATATGACATCGGGATGAATAGAATGGGAGGGGAGGGGGAACGAGGGGCAGGAGGACGAGGCTGTGGAGTAGGAAGGATTTTCCGCATTGGTAGAATGGTTGCCCCCCCCCTTCCCAAATGCCCCGCAGGACACTGGGAAAAGAGAACAGGGAGGGGGCTAGCGGACGGCGACAGCGCTTGAGCCAATATGGCAACAAGGAGGGGGAAGAGGAGGAGGAGGAGCAGCAGGGGGAGAAAGCACACGGGGTAGCAGAGAGCAGAACGAGGATGAGGAGCAGGAGGAGGAAGAGGAAGAATATTCATTCCTGCGGGTGGCGGCCCTGTCATCCAGAGCAAACTTCGACGAAACGGCCGAGCCACCTGGCTCGAAAACAGGTGCGAGCGGCGCATCGTCTTCTTTGTTGCTTCCTCCTTCCTGCCTCATTCCTCCTCCTACCTGCCTTCCCCTCCTACCTCCTCCTTTACCTCCCCCTCCTCCTCCCCCCTCCTCCTTCCTCCTCCCTCCCTGTTGCTCTTTACTTATTGGCGTCGTCCTCTTCTCCTTCAGCTTCCTCCTAGTGATCCCTCTCTTCCTCCTCCTCCTCCTCCTCCTCCTCCTTCTCCGCCTCCTCGTGCGGTGCGCCGCTCGAAAAAGGTAGTGTGGCGGCCTAAAGGCCCAACATCACTGTGAAGCGGCCCAACGCCGCTGCCCTCTCCTTGTACATGGATGGCCCCGCGGCCTGCGCCGCGAGGTACTCTGTGTTGTAGTTCGAAATCGCACGAGCCACATCCTGGCTGACCGCCTGGATGGGAGAGGGAAGATGAGGAGGTCCGCCTCATTATCGACCCCCTCCTCATGGTCCGCCTCCTCATCCTCCTCCTCATCATCACCTTCATCATCTAATTCCTGATCCGCTTCATCACCCCCTTCCTCATCTAAGTCGCGATCCGATCCATCCCTACCGTCCCCATCCTCATCATCATCATCACCCCCCTATGCCCTGCCATCGTTGCCATCATCGTCACCATCGTGAACACCTCCTTCCTCCGATCCCGTCCTCGTCATCCACGCCCGCGCGACCCTATCATCTTCCCCTATAGCCTAATCGTGTTCTTGATCATCGTATTCGTCATCGTCATTCTTGTCTTCGTGATATTCGTAGTCATGCAGGTCATCCTCATCAACGTCCTAGCCTCCCTCATCCTCACCATTCGCCTCGCCGTCTTTCCCTCATCCCCTGAAGCTTTTTCAGCGCAATCTCATTATCCCTAGGTTATCCTCAGTCTCGTCGCCATCCTAATGGGTTGATTCCTGATCCAGACTACCGCCCTCATGAACGTCCTATGCCTCATTTTCATGTTCTCCGAAACCCCATCCTCGTTCATTGTCTAATCGATCCTCCTCCTCCTTCTCCTCTTCCTCCCCCTCCTTACGCTCATCCGCCCTCTACTCCCACCTCATCTTCCCTCCTCCTCCCTCTTCCTTGGTCCTCGTCCCTTTATCCCCTAGGAGCGGTGGGTGAAGGAGAAGGAAGAGAAGGAGGAGGAGGGCGAGAGGATCAATGGTCAGGGCGGGGTAACTTAGGCCGGAGGAGGAGGAGGACTCGTTGGTTTGGGTCGGAGGAAGTGGAAGATCGAGGATGAGAGGGGGCAGGAGGAGGAGGGGGAGGAGGAGTTTGAAGCACGGCGCCGTCTTGGCGTTCTCCGCGTGGAGCAGCGGCAGCACGATGAGATGGCTCAGCGGCATCTTCTTGGTCTGCTGGGGCTCCAGCGGGTGGTACAAAAGCATGATCATCGTGCCCATCGGCGCGTGCAGAATCTCACCAATCTTCAAATGGATAATCGTCGAGCCTTGGATGCCGTTGCTGCCCTCTTCAGTCTCCGCGAACTTCAAGAAGTCCTTGAGCGACACGCCGTTCTGCAGCACTGTCGCCGCCTCGTGGCACATGATGCGGGCACCCTTCGTGCGTGCAATCACCGTGCACTCGAAGCCCACGAGAGGAACGGACGCTGGACCCCAGCGAGGGCAATCGGCCTTGATCGTCATCAACCACGGCGATGCACCACCCGTACAAAGCTCGAAATAGCCGTCGCCCAACGCCTCCACGTCGGTAACCACCCAGTCGCTCGTCACGCGACCCAGGCAGCCTAGCCAGTTCCGGCCTTTGGTGTCGAATGAGGTGTCGTGAACCTTGATCTTGTTATTGATGGCCTCGGAGTTAGTCTGAATCATCCTGGAGACCGCATTGTGCACCTCAGAATTTGGGTCGTTCCACACCGTGATCTTGAAGGGGTCGACGCTGCTGCCATTCAGTGCCACGGAGCCCTGGAACAGCAGAGGTTTCTTCAGCTTGCCGCCCTTGGCGCAGGGCTCGCTGACCAAGGACTTCTTCTCGGCGCCCCCCCTCATGGAGTAGATCGTCCTGGAGATGTTGTCGGCGAGCTTCTTCGAGAAATTGCATCTCATCAGCCTGCGCGTTATCTTGATGCGCTTGTTGCAGTGGCTCATGTACTCGATCTGCTTGCCGTGTCCGCCCTTCTCGTTGAGATACCGAAGGCCGTCCAACTGAGTATGCACCTGCTTCTTCGTCTTCTCGATCTCGTCTATCTTGGAATGAAGCCGAGCAGAAATATCTGCGAAGCTCGACTTGTTGCAGTCAGCACCGAGCCTCCCGACACCTTCCTGAATCTCCTGCGCAATACTGCTGATGCTCTTGATCAGCTCGTCGGTCGGCATGTCAAGGTCTTTCTGCGCCTCGGTGCCCACAGCGTCGCTGGCGGCCCTGGGCTGAGACACGTAGCCCGACCCAGTAGACATGAAACCAGCGTGCACGTGGGACGCCATCTCACTCCAGTGCCGCTTCACCTCCATGAACACGACGGGCTCCATCTTCTCGATGTCCTCCAGCGTCGGCGCAACGCGCTCCCTGGTGGCGTCGTCAATGTTGATATCCGACTTGGGTTTGAAGAGCTTGATCTTGCCGCCCTTCTCAGACGGCGCCCCCTTCTTCAACTTCGTGCCGTCCTTGCGTGTGTCTGGAGCCTCAGCTTCCCGAAGCGTCTCGCGAGGCGACGTCGCCACACCGACCGTGGAGGCGTCCAAGGTGTCCACGCTGTCGGCCCTGGAGCGGCCGTCGCCGAAGGTCAGGTAGTGCTCGGCTGAGCGGGCGTTGGTCGGAACATGCGACGGCGGCATTCGACCATCGCAGGACGAAGCAGAAACCGACGACTTGGCCATGAGGCGCCTGCGCTTCACCTCCGCATCGAACGCAGACGTCTCCATCTCCACCTGCATGCTGCAATTGGACTTGGACTCGCCTTTGGACGCCCTGATGCGGCCGATGTCCTTCGTAGCTATCTTCTGCAGCACTTTCACCTCACCGTCTTCCACCCACGTCACGTCGTACTTGCCCTTCTGCTCTGCGTGAACCCGTTCAAACTCAAGAGTGCTCTCCTCATCTGTCTTCCTGCGCCAGAACCCCTCGAACGCCATGAACTCCGTCCGAGAGACGATAATGTCGTCATCGATCCCCTTCTGAGTCTCTTTCGATTTCGTCTCCGTCACGGTGAAGAACCTCTTGGTCACCTCCCTGGCGCTGTCCCTCGCGACCTTGACAGGGCCGATCCAAGGACGGATGCGTTCTTGCCAAGCGGGACGGTCGAGCTCGAAGTCCTGGTTCATTTTATCAACCACGTGCTTCGGCGCTCCCTCCAGGAAGCGGCCGTGGGCCCGTATCGCATTGAAACAACGCCCGTGGAGACACATGCCGTTCCAATCCTTCTTGCTCGCGTCTGCGTGCGCAATGTCCATCTCGCAGAGACCGCACTGGAAGCACGGGAGGTCTCCAACATCAGGCCCCTCTCCCAGAATCTCCTCGCCCGCCGCGACTGAAGCAGCCATGCTGCACCAAATGCCGCGGCAAGGAGGGGCAAGCGCTCTCACCGCCAGCTCCTGTGGGCCCAAAGTGGCTTGAGCCCAAGCGGTGTTCGGTCGTTTGCTTCTGACGCTCCAGTTGGGCCTTCATTGGGAGCACATGTTGGGGGCCTTCATTGGGGCAAATTTGGGGGGCCTTCAGCGTTGGCACTCTGCGCTGACATTTGCTCTGGCTTTATGCCTGCCTGCGCACACCGAGACACGCCACTGCAGTACAACGATTACGTAGTCAGAAGACGTCAACCGCTTGCTACTGCCCAGGGTCTTTAACCTTCTGGAGGCCCGCTTCTGTCTGCTTGGAGTCTTGTTTTGCTGGGGTCTTATGTTGTTGCTGTCTGGTAGGCGTCTTTCGCTGTTTGGTAGGTGTTTGCTAGCAGTGCTGTCTGGTAGGTGGTGTGTCGGTGTCTGGTGGGTGTTGTGTTGCTGTCTGGTAGGTGCTTTTCTGTTGTCTGGCAGGTTTCCTTTTTTTCTGTCTGGTAGGTGGTATGCTGCTGTCTGGTAGGTGTTAGTTTGCTTCCTGGTGGGTTTATGGTGCTGTCTGGTAGGTGTTCGTTTGCTGTCTGGTAGGTTTCGTGTACTGTCTGGTGGGTGTTATGTTGCTGTCTGGTAGGTTTCGTTTGCTGCCTGGTACGCGTTATGTTGCTGCCTGGTACATGTCTTTTGCTGTCTGGTAGGTGTCATGGTTGCTGTCTGGTAGGTGTCTTTTACTGGCTGGTAGGCATCCCGTGGATCAAGAGGAGAGGGGATGAGCAGTGAATCAGGACAATCAGGCGAGAGAGTTCTCCTGCAACCATCAGCCTGAAATATCTGCTGATGCCAGCGTCTTGGCCTCTCGATGCGGCCTCTGAGCGTCGCCGCACGATGCGGCCACATAACTCCAAACAGTCTACGCAGCTAGATGATTAAGCAGCTGCAACTTCAAACGAAATAAGATTCCCACCGATGCGGGCTCACGATTGTTGTCTGCAATGCGAGACTCACGATTGCCGAGTCCTCGGGCCCATATTGCACTCCACCTCGAAAAATACCTTGTAGTTCGTGCTCTCGACGGGCAGCTCCCGCATCTTCACTGGGAACCTCGAGCCCAACTTGTCGATGAAGCCCTGCTGGATGCCAACCGGGACGTCCTCCCACCTGTCCCAGCGGGACGCTGCCGTCATGCTCAGCTTCTCCGTGGTTGTTTTCGCCCTCAGTGGACGCAGTGGCGGCGACCGCGAGCGAGGAGCCTCGGCCGCCGCCGCAGCGCTCTTGCTGGCACTCTGGTCCTTGTCTGGGGGACGCGGCGCCGCTGCCGAAGCCGATGGCGTTTGTGTGATCCTGACCGCTGCTGCCGCGAGCTCCGTCTTGAACGAGTACTGCGGCGTCGGAGCCTCACTGAGCTTCTTCGCCACATCGGCGAAGCGTACAACTGGAGGTGGCGCGGCCTGCCCCGATGAGGCACTGCCTGCTGTCCCTGGCGTTGGCGATGGGATATTGTCCATCTTCTCTGGGCGGGCTGGCTCTAGCGAGCGGCGATGCTGAAGCACTTCAGCTGGAATGGTGTTGGCGTAGTCTTCTGGCACCATGGAGTCCGTGAGGGAGTCGGGCGGCCCTTCCCATTGGGTCTCGCCCGATGGGAACATCTCGAGCGTGTCTGGCTCAACGGGCGGCTGCGCGCCATCCTCTGCGACGACGTGCTGCTTCGACTTTGGAGGAGCCATGACTTGGAACTCTGGTGCGTGAGCAGACAAGAACGCGTGGAAACTAGAGCACCGAGCCAAAGCGCCATCACGACAACCCTGGAACGGGGCGTCGGCACGCTCGGCGCCCCACGAAGGAATTGGAGGATGAGGAGGGGTCAGACGAGGAGAAGAGGATGACTGGGAATGCAGAGGCTACGTTGGGAGCTGTATCGTGAGCTGGGGCAGGACGAAGAAGAGGAGGAAGAAGGCAACTGGAGGGCCTGCCAAGGAAGAGGAGCAGAACCCCCGAGGAAACGCAAATCTGATCTGCGCCCACGACGGGGGGGCAGGCCGTGGAAACACTATACCCCAGAGGGGGTGTCCAAGGATTGAATCTAGAATCTCAAAGCGGAGCTTTAGTATGACATCATGCTTGGCATTGGGCAACCAGTTTGGGGTCCCACCGGACTGGCGGCGACCGTTCAATAAGTCTGTTGGGACCACGGCCTGCGGTGCAAACACTGTTTGGGGATCGCCGAACGACATCGGGGTGCAAGCACTGTCAAGTTTTCTTTGCGTTGGCGTAACCCTACTTCACGACGCCCACGCATACACGGTGACATCTCTAGTGTGCATCACAACAGACTACCACCACTCGCGCGTGTACCTGCGTCGTGCGCGGGCCCTATCGGCCAGCCTGTGATGTGCGTTGTTAGTTCCCCTTTGTTGCGGGCACCCCTGCGTGGCCATTTCAGTTCCCAAGACAGCGTAGCGGGTTGCTTTTTGTGGGCCCACAGACTCCACCGCGCGCGTACGCGCGCCGTGCGCTGGCCAAGTTGCCGAGCGTGTGGTGCGAGCATGTTAACGTCGAAACCCATCTGGCGACAATTCAGGGCCCGCGCCAGGTCCACTGCCAGCATGGTCGTTCCTCTGGTGAGGATAGTTCAGAATTGGCCACATGCGCATGCGCGCGTCGTGCGATTACCAAAATCAAGTGTCACGTGGTGGGCCACTGCTACCTGGCAGCCTCCTCTTTTCGAAGACGCCAGAGGTTTAATATTGGTTTGCAACCCACCATGGTACCTTTTGTAGCTTGGGGTATATAGGCCCCAACACGCGCGCGCGCGTGTGCGCGTCGTGCGCTGTCCCAAGCGATTGGCTTCTCATGGGCCAACGCTGACTTCTGCATCTACATCGGTAACGGCTGTAGGCTTCAGATTAGTTCATAGGTGGCATGGCGGGTTCTGTTGCTGGTGTTGCAGAAGCCACGGGCTGCTGTCTCGCGTGCGCGCGCAGCGCGCTGACCCAACCTAAAGGCGCATAGTGGGCCATGCCTGCTTCCGAAATCCAATCGGTCACCGCTAAGGGTTCGCCTTGACTTCTGAGACAACGCCGTTGCGTCCGCACGGTGGGCAGCGCAGAGCCCACCACGCGCGCGCGTACGCGCGCCGCGTGATTTCCCAACCGACTTGCATGCGGCGGGCCCAATGTAGCGCTATGGCATCCTATCGGCCAGCGCGAATTGCCCGCTTGGGTTGAGTCGACGTGCCATCTGTCTTGTCGCTGGTGTTTCCGCACCCCGCGCGCGCGCGTCGGCGCTAGTCACTGATTGGCGCTTGATGGGCCCGCGCGAACGCTGAGCGCAAAATATGGGTGTTGGTGGCGTTTCACTCTGGTGCCAGAGCCAACTTTGCGACTTCCCGATTGCGGGCAACGCGCGTTCCACTTCGCGCGCGTACGGGCGCCGCGAGCCAGCCCCGACAGGTTCGCGTTGTGCCCGCGTGCCCCCGCTCTATTGCCCAACTGTTTCTCGCGGCTCATTGCCCGACCAAACGCCTGAGCCGACGCGCTGACCCCCTTGGCGCTGGGGCCATGCGCTTATCGCGCGCGCGACGCGATCAGGCCCGCGTCGGCTTACGCGCGGCGCGCATGGGCTGGCGGCGACGCCCAATCGGTCACCCCTGAGGGCACCACTTCTTTTCCATTGCGGCGTGACGGCTTCTTTGTCGAGGGCACCTCGCAGTTCAAGTCCCACTTCGCGCGCGCGTCCGCGCGGCGTGCGCTGCTGCCCATAGGGCCTGTTCCACGCGTGGCAGGCCCGCGGTGACGTTTGCGTCCACGCGGCCCATCGCCACCATCTTGCGGGCCCCACTTCTTGTTCCGAGGAGGCGCGGAGTTGCGCGAATTCTGGAACCAGCAACGCGCGCGCGCGCCGCGCAGGCAACTTCCCGAGATGCCTGCGCGCGTCGGCGCAACGTCACATTCGAAATCCGAAAACACCTATGCCGCCACTTGGAGGCGGTGGTTGGGGGGGGGGGCTTGCGCGAGTGCTTGGACCATCGTGGCTGATGCCGCGCTGGGTCGCGCGGCAGAGGCCACCGCCGCGCGCGCGTGCGCCGCGCGCTTGCATAATCGGTCGACGTTGGGTGCGCCAGCCAGCGGTGGCCCGCGACAGATGGGCAGTCATCGCTAAGTGGGGGCTTCGAATGTCCAAGGCAGCGCTGCGGTTATTAATTCTTGGAGGCCGCGCGGCCCAACGCGCGCCCAAGCGCGCGCGCGTCGTGGGCCCGCCGCTCGGCGGGTGCGCGATGGGGCCATGCGTGCGCCGAAATCCGAACACCCTCCGCTTCGGGTTCATTCCGGATTCCAGCAGCAGCGCGTCGGTCTCCACACTGTGGGCGCCAGAACCCCACGACGCACCCGCGGCGCGCGTCTTTTGCTGGCCCAGCAAGTTGGCGCGCAGCGGGCCACCGTCAATGTCGAAAGTCTAGCGCCGCCCGCCCTCGGTTCATTATGGCACCGAAAGCAGCGTCGCGCGTCGCGCATTCTCTGATGCGGAAAACTCGGTACCGCCACGCGCGCGCATATACGCGTGGCGCGTTGGTCCACACCGAACGGCGCGCGATGGGCATACTATATCAAAGGCAACGTCAGGTCCCAATCGGCCACCGTTGGTGTCGAGCTGCGGTTTCCAGGCCGTCATGGTACCTTCGCCACCGTTGCGGCTGCAGAAGTGGCGTCGCGCGCGTGCGTGCGCGCGCCGCGCGCTCGCGCAGCCGACTGATGCGGGGCGGGCGCGGGTTAACTCCCCGATGCAATGCCACGCCGCCAAAGGCTCGAACTGCTGTCCAGGCCGACGTCGCTTGGCCTCCGTAGTGGATGTCGCAGAAGCCACAACGCGCTTGACAAGCGGCCCGCCCGTCGCGCGGGTCGCCCGCAATCCGTTCCGTCACCGCTGAAGTTTCGCGATGCTGCCCAGGGCAGCAGCAGGGCACCTTGCGCCTGTTGTACTGCAGCATCAGCCGCGCGCGCGGCGGTTGACCTTAGCGACGCGCGGGCCACCCGAACTCGAGCTTTCCTCCTGGCCGCCGCGAACGCACCCATCAGTTTTCAAATCGGCACTGTGGCTTTACACTGAGGGCGCCGCGTAAACCCTTGCGCGCGCAGAGGGCGATCCGCCCGTTGCGCGGGTCGCCCGACAGCCGTGCGGTCATTGCTCGGGCCTGCATATTAGCCGTTGCGCTGACACTGCGAAATCGCGATCGTCGGCGACGCAGTGCCCGCTGCGAGTGCGCACCGCGGGCAGCCCGCCCCCGCGCGGTTCCCCCGAAATCCGTTCGGCAATGGCCAGGTGCTCGCGTTGGCTTCCAGGCCACCAGCGTGGCCGATGCATTGCTGATCGGCGAAGGCGACCGCGTGCGCGGTGTGCATGGCACGCCCGCAGCGCGGAATATCCGACGGATGCTCGCCCGTTGTTGCGGAGCGATTGGCAGCCGAACGATCATTGCAACGCGTCATGCGCGCCCGCGCCCCGACAGCAACCGCGCCCGATGGGCAGCGTGCCAACTACGCAAAACCTATTTGCCATTGGCTTGACACGCTCTCGCTGCTGCTGCATCTCAATGTTACATGCGTGCGTTGCTAAGTGATTTAGTTGTGGTTTACGGGTGGTGTATGTGAACTCGGTGGTTTATGTGTGGTTTATGGGTGGTTTATGGTTGGTTTATGTGCGGTTTATGTGAACTCGGTGGTTTATGTGTGGTTTATGGGTGGTTTATGGGTGGTTTATGTGAACTCGGTGGTTTATGGGTGGTTGATGTGTGGCTTATGGGTGGTTTATGGGTGGTCCATGGGTGGTTTATGGGTGGTTTATGGGTGGTTTACGGGAACCCCCTGGCGCAGGCCCAATGCTTTTCGCGAGGGTTCTCTGGCTGGGTGCAAAGGAACCCTGGCCTCGCAAAATTAACATTAGTTTTCCAACCAAGGAACCGCCCTGCCCGTGGACGCTGGCGCAAGGGAGCTCCCCGCGGCGCCGTCGAAAGCGCAAACCACAGAGGTTCACATAAACCATTGAGGTTCACATAAACCACACATAAACCATTCGCGGAGCCCCCCATCAAGCATGCATCGGCCATCGCGCGCACCACGGCATGATGTGAACAAGACACGACGATGGCCTTGTCCCAGCAGTGGTTGCAGAGGCGCAAGATCGGCGCGACGGCAGGCGTCATGGGCGCCTGAAATACGGCGTGGGGCTTTCGCGGTGGCCGAGTGCAGCGCAGGTGGCGCGCGCCCCAGGTGGGCTGCTCGCCGCGCGCGCGTTGCGTGCCGTGCGCTATCCATGATGGAGAAAGGTTCGTGCTGGCCTGCGCGCAGGGAAACGACCTTGGTGGTGGCAGCGTTGGCTATGGGGCTAGCATGAGGGACCGCATGTTAGCAGATGGGGTCGGCCAGGGGCGCGCGCTTGGTTGGGCCAGGCTGTGGTGCGCGCGCGTGGCGGGCCTTGCGCTGATCGCTGGACATGAGGCGATGTTCGGGCCTGGGGGGTAAAGTGGGCGCTGTGCGGTGACCGCCTGGGTTCCGATGTTCACGTGGCCCCATCTCATGTCTAGCGGTTTGGGCCAACGCGCGATGCGCTTGGCGGGCGTTGCGTTGTCCACGCCTGGGAAAGCCGCCATGCTGATATGAAGACTAGCATGCGCCTGGAGCGGTGGCCGATCGGGCTGCTGACGGCGCATTCGTCGCGCACTCGCCGATCGCGTGGTGTCGGCTTGATCAGCACGTGACGCGCGCGTGGCCGGCCTTGCGTTAGCACCAGTTGGTGCGCAGCCACGTGGCCCGAGAAGCTAGAGTGAAGCCTCAGGCGCGGCCGATGTGATTTCAACATTCGGATGTGCCCATGACGCGCTACTCTGCTGGGCCAGGTCACGGCGCGCGAACATCGATAGATTTGCTTGGCCTACAGTCGAGCAGTGGCCATGGTGGCCATGAAGACAAAGTAACCCCGTGGGGCTGGCAGGTTTGATGTCGCAGTTATGGGCGCACGCACGCGCGTGCCCCCCCCCCCACCCACCCAACGCGCGCACACGCGCGCGCGCGCCCTGCGCAGACCGAACCACTGACCACGTGCTTGGACCACCGCAACATGTGCGCGCACGCGGTTGGCCCTGGCGCAGCAGCGCCAGGGGGTCGCCATGGTGACCTGGGGGAATGCAGCGGCCCCTAAGCGATGGCCAGCGGCTGTCGACATGATCAGCGGCCCATGGCACGCCGTGCGCGGCGGGCACGCGGTGGAGCCCGCGCCGCCCGCGCTGGGGAAGTCGTCGCGTTGATGCTGGGATCGGCATGGGCCCTCGCCGATGACCGCGTGGGTTTCAATGGTGGCGCGCGCCCATCGCGCATCATCCAGCTGGGTCGGCGCGCGGGGCGCGCGCGTGGCGGGCGTCAGATGAGTCCAAACCCGATTGTTTCCCATGGTGGTTTGGAAGTTGACGCGGGCCAGCAGCGCGGCGCGGGCGGGCGCGATGGGCATTGCGGTTGCCGCAAATATTTGGATGTCGCCACGTTGGTTTGCGAGCGGAAGTGAAGCCGAAACGGTGGCCGACTGGAATCCGAAGCCAACGCCCGCCCGTCAGACCCCGTTCGGTTGGGCCAGCGCGCGGTGCGCGCGCGTGCGTGATGTGTTCAGGTTTACTCTCGCCACACACACATTCACATGTCGGCAAGGAAGTGTGCTATCTCCAGCGGGCCCAGCGAGCCGATTCCAAACTGCGTTTCGAAGTGGCATTGGCGTTCGACCACCACGTGCCAAACATATGGGCGACGCCGCTACGCGCGCGCGCGTGGTGGGTGCCTTGCCCACAAGGAAGCACCACTGCTTGTTTGGAAACGAATGGGGCCCCTTCGCGGTGGCCGCTTGCAGTTCGCACCGAACGTGCGCCCTAGTCATGCCATTGGGTTGGGTCGGCGGGCTGCGCGCGCGGGGGCGGCGGCGAGTCCATTGCAGCCTTGCGCCGCTCAACGCCATCGGGCCCATGACGAATTACCGTGCACATTGCGTTGGGCAGTGCGCAGTGCGCAGCGCAGTGCGCTGCATACATGCCCTTGCCATGTCCAGCGCGGCGTGGCGTGCTGGACTGGGCGTCGGTGGAACCCGCCAACTTTGGCTGGGAGGTCCGTGGGCCCAGCCCGTCGGGCTACGCTGTCGTATTCTGGGGGGCACACGCACGCTTGCGCAGATTCGCGCCCGCTGATTGCGCAAAACTATCGCGACGATTGCCAGATGGCCCCGACACAGGTGCATGGTTGTTGCAAAGGGTTCTAGCGGCACGCACGTTGTTTATATATATATATGTGTATGTATGTATAAATATGTACATGTATATTTGGGTTGATTGATCACAGACCAAGCGCGGTTCCACCGCGCGTGTGCTCACGAGATACACGGCCCAGTTGGGCGGTGCGAGGTTCCCAACCGCGCAACAAACCTGCTATTCGCGAATGCCGTTCGTTCGCTTAGTGCGTGTGTGCTGTTTTTCTGTCTTATTGCCGCGGCTGCGACCACCACTGGGTTTGAGCATGTGCACCGCCATTGTAGCACAGTGGTTGCGCACGCGTAGGCGCAATCATCATTGCGTCGTTCCGTAGCCGTGGTAGTCACGGCAAGCTTGCTTGAGTTGGTCACAGGTTTCCCGCGCTGGCGCTCCTGACAGAGCACGCACATGAAAGCGCCTCATGAAGGCAATGCCCATTGTATGTTGAAACAGCCTGCATTTTTCAGCGACACGGCACAGCACGGACCACATAGCCCAGCATCGCATAGCATTTTATCGCACAGCATGCCATTTAGTTTTTGTTTATTCATTCGACGGTTGCGCCACATATGACATCACAGAAAACGTTGCATAACACTTGGTCGCTCAACATTACTAGTGCGGCGTCGGTTGTGTCAAGTAGCGTGTTGTGTTAGCACCTCGTAGGTTGCGCCGCATAGCTTGCACGTCAATCCGCAGATGTACGTTGCGCATGTGAACGCACCCTCTCATTGTTATTCCTCCTCTTCCTCGCCGTCCTCCCTCTTCCTCCCCCTCTTCCCCCCGTCCTCCACGTTCCCCCCTCTCCCTTCCCTCCTCCTCACCCTCCTCACCCGCCTTTCTCTTCCTGTGGAGCCGTTCGGCGCCCTTTCGGCGGATGTGGTGTGGCGATAGCCATTATGTTGATGATGGTGGTGATGATGACGATGATGGTGATATGTTTAGCCTCTTCGCCTGATCAATGACATATTCACTTAAAGTACTGATCAGCGGGCCAGCTGCTGGACTTAGATTGGGACAGACAAGCAAACTTGGCACAGGCATGCTCAGATCAACACTTCAAAGTCAAGATCGCTCTCTGCGTCCGCTGCCCCCTGGTTGCCCAACGTTGCTTGATCACTGTCGTGTGCGAGCGCACTCTGGATGGTCCGACTAATCTGGTGCAGTTTGGTCTTGAGCTTACACATCCGAATTCTGAGCCGCTTCGACCTGGCCCTCTCAACCGAAAGCTTCATCGCCAGCTGCGCCACCTTCCGCTGGGCCGAAGGGCTGAGCTTACAGAACCAAACAGGTGGCATCTTGCGGTCTGCTCTCGCGGAGGCGTCTATGTCGATTCTCCAAACAAATGGCGCTTGAGTCAAGATGCCAAAAGAATGGTTGCAATGCTGGCGCTGGCACGGTCATCTTGGCGCTGGCGTTGTGGCGCTAAAGCGCAAAGGTATGTAGTATTGTTGGTGGTGCCATTGTTGGCGTTGGCATTGCTGACGCTTGCGATGGAACGATGATGCTGGCGCTGGCACGGTAATGCTGTCGCTGGCACGGCAATGCTGGCGCTGGCACGGTAAACATGTTGGAGTTGGTTTTCTTGGCGCTGTCGCTGGCACGGCATTGCTGGCGCTGGCACGGGAAACATGTTGGTGTTGGTTGTATTGTCGCTGTCGCTGGCACGGCAATGCTGGCGCTGGCACGGTGAACATGTTGGCGTTGGGTTTGTTGGCGTTGTCGTTGGCACGGCAATGTTGTCGCTGGCACGGGAATCTTGTTGATGCTGATTTTGTTGGCGTTGTCGTTTGCACGGCAACGTTGGCGTTGGCACGTTGCAAATGTTGTTGGATTTGCTGTTGCCGTCGTTGGCACGGCCATGTTTGCTTTGGCACGGTAAACATATTGGCGTTGGTTTTGTTGGCGTTGTCGTTGGCAGGGCAATGTTGGCGTTGGCACGGTAATGTTGATGTTGGCATTGCTGGCGCTGGCACGGTACCCCCGTTGCTTAAGTGGCACGGCGACGTTGGCGTTGCCACTTGCGTTGCACGAGCCCACAGGGAACAGCGAGGGGGAGAGAAGTGAAGTGAGACGCGAGGCGGGTTAGCAACCCGATCCCCAATCGGCCTCATGAGGACGGTGACCCCATCGGGTGGCATGACCAGACGTCGGCACGAGGGCCCACGGGGACGTTGATCCCACAGAGTCAACGATGGTGGGTCCCCAGGGTCGTACAGCAAAATGCCGAGACTGCCCCAGCGATGTTGATGATAACGTTGGATGTTGGTGATGCTGATGGTGATGATGATGGCGGAGATGCCGATGATAGTCGTCATGGCCCTTGTCATGCTGACATAGGGTCTCGGTGCTGATGGGCACATCACTTTTCATATTTTGTTCAATGCATTGCGCAGAGGTTTTATCCAACATCCTCTGCTGCGTATGCGCCCACCTCTGCTGAGGTGGGCTTTCGGTGGCCCGCTTTATCTGCGGACTCAAACGCCAGGCGCAGCCATGCGCCCAAATAATACTGCGCTGCGCGTGGGCCATATCGCTCTGTGCCCACGCGAACAGATCGAAACGGCCTGCACCTGCCATGGTTGACGTTGCAACAGTGCACACGGACGCCAACTGCTTGCAGGCCAGATGGTAACATGTGGGCCTCTCTCGTGACCCGCTGGCCCTCGATGAAATGCGCAATTGCCTCCGCGCCAGCAAGCAATCCATCTCCCACGGGCGCTGGAGGGGGAACTGCAGGGGCGAGCTCGTCAACCTGCTGGCCGTCATCGCCCACGACGTCGTCGTCGCCAGCGGCGTCGTCGCCGACGACGTCATCCTCGAGCGGGATAGGGCCCATGACGGCGTCATCGATGATACCGTCACGCGGCGCATCCACACCGTCGTCCCCGACCACGTCACCAAGAATAGCTGGCACATCCACTTTCAGTTTTTTGGCAGGCATGTCAACTATTGCTGCAACATCATGCTCGCCATCTCCTTCCAAGGAGCTCAGAATGGCAATGTGCCTGGCAGATTTCTCGCCTGGCACGGCTTTGGATGGATCCTTGAGGAGCAATCGAAAAAACGAATCGGGCTCAGATGATTTGAAAGGCTTGGCCCCCTTGTTCAAAAGGGCCCCCAGCGAGAGCAGAGCTAGCAAGTAATGTTTCCTACCAACATGCATGTTACGAGAATCGTATGTCACAGCTCCGTCGTACTTCTCATACGCAACAACGTGGGCACACGATGTCCACCCAAGTGCCTCGAGATGGTCCAACAGAGACAACGTGGGCCATTGCACTCTGGAGCCAGTAGGCGCTGCAACCCGAGGCTCACATAAATCCAAACAGCCTTCAATATCGCTTGGCACTGCCTGCCGTTCCTTCAAGTTCTGTCTACACTCAAACGACGCATCCATGAATTCAAAGAAATCGAACGGCCCTGGACCCTGGACAGGATAAGCGTGCACAACATCGGACTCCAATGGCTTACCAACCCATCGCTCCAAAAATTGCACATGTATAACGAAGGAGTCCGTGTCGCTGGCTTGCGTGTTTACAGTATGCACAAGTTTTGCGCGGACTTCAAGCTCAACACCTGCATGTGCACGCATGGAGGCTCGTCAACTTCATCGTCACCATGGCACTGGAACGAATAGTAGCCGTACTGCACAAGCAATTTGGGCAGATACTCTGCAAGCAAGCTCGCCTCTCCGACAGCAAATCCTTCGACGTGCTTTTTCTTGGGACCCCGCCGTGGCGCACCACCGCAACCGCCACCGCTACCTCCTCCTCCTCCTCCTCCTCCTCCATCGTGTGGCTCATCATCCTCTGGGCCACCTGGCTCATCATGTTCTGCGTCACTCAGCACGCCGTCAACATGTCCACCTGCACTCGGCCCTGCACCGTCATCGCCACCGCCTCCAGAGCCAGGCGCACTTGCGGGGGCTGCCATGCCATATCGCATGCAGCTCAAGTGCGTTGCCGTGTATGTTCTGGCAATAGCTCGAGATCGTTTCAGGCGAGATGGCGCCATGAGCGTAGAAGCTGCCCTTGGCGGTTGCAGCACTGACTTAGCGTTGGCCCAGTTCGTGCCAATATTTACGTTTAGAGCGCTACAGAAACCACGGATGTCCTCAAGATTATTCTCGAGCCTGGTGGAACTGGCGATCCAAGGAAAGGTGCCCCGCCGAGCTCGCAAGTGGCGGCGCCTAGCCACGGCATGGGGGCCCTCGGCAACAGTGTCATCCAAAGGCGGAAATCGAATGGAATCGATTTCTGCCTCCAGCTGAGGGCTGATGTTTTCCCCCCTCTCGTTGATGTTATCTCCTGCAGCACGCAATGGCGACCCTGGTCTCATGATGGCCAGAGTCACGGAATCATGGCAACATTGCGGATGCGCATTGAACAAGTCAATGCATCTTGATTTCATGCCAGGCGTATGCAACCTCCCCAAGATGTAAGGTAGATCGTTCAAGAATTTGAGCTTCAAGGACCCGGGGGCGAACGTGCTCCTCGCCAAGCCTTGGGCTTGGCGCAACAGTTGCTGGTCGGGGCCGAACCTGCCCCCCATCCAAGCATTGGCCTCGTTCAGCCCAGCCCTCAACTTAGACATGCCGTACTCGAAAGCAAAGCCTAGCACGCAACCAGATCGAGTGCAATTGATGGCCTCACCAGAATCCCACAGATGACGATGGCAGGGGCAGTACCCTGCAAAACGGATTAGATCATTGAGCCACGAATTGAACCACATCACGACTTGGAATTGGAAGGTGAACGATTGACAACTCATGGCCCCAAGAACTATATCCAGACGGGTTTTGTCACGAATATCCCCAAATGCAGCTCTGGTGATGTGGCCCCTGGCCGGCCAAATGAAACCGTCCAAGCAGGTCAGCACATGATAAAGTTTCTGCCACCTCCACTCCGCAAAACTAGGCACATTCGACACCGATCCCACAAGAGCAGCTAGACCATGCAGTCCTTGTGCTCTCCAGTGCGTCTCTAAAGTGTGCCGTGCACCCTGGGGCGCATATTCATTCACATGCACGCGCGCGCCTAGTTTTATATGTCCCACCTCCTACTCCTACTTCGTACTCCTACTTCTTACCTCCTGCCTCCGACCTCATCCCACCTCCTACCTCCTGCTTCCTACTCCCCCCTCCCGCCTCCCACTGGCCTCGGATATCCTTCGTCCTACCAGCTTCGAGGTGCATACCAGTTGCAGTCTGCATCGTACGCCACTCCTACCTCCCACGCCGTGCGTCTCACCTCGTCTGGTCTGTCCCCTCCTGTCTCGTACCTCCTGCCTTCGGCCTCTCACCGTTTACCTCCAAGACTTCTGCCAACCTCTTGACTCGTTCTTTCTACCTCCTCCTCCTCCTTCCTCGCGCCATCGTCCGAGCTCCTACCTCTTATTTCGTGCACCCTACCTCCTATCTCCTGCCTGCCACCGCGAATGGACCCCAGGGTTCCCAACGTTTTCAAGGGGCGGCGGAAGGCAGGAGGTAGGAGGAGGGAGGAGGAGGGGCGTAAGAGGTAGGATGGAGACGCTGGCAATTGGGGGGTGGCGTGGATTCGAACGAATACGAACCCCATCTCTGAAGAGCGACGCCAACGCCTTGATCCTCACGAGAAAGCGTGGGAACCACACAAGGGTATTACAGCCGCACCTGATAATATTATCCACCTTGTGCCTCCAGCCAGGAATAACAACGGCACGCGGCAGCAACAGCTGTCGCCTGGCAAGCACAAACTCGGCGCCAAGACACTGATAAAAATCAGGCAGACAGTCGCTCATTTTGGCGACCATGTATTATGTCCCCATATCGGAGACCACGCCGCGCACGCGATCGAGAACTTTGCGCGTGACAGTTGCATTGCCGCCAAACACCAAGTGAATCTGCCACAATAGCGCAGCAGTCTTGGCAAGTGCCGAAAGCTGAGTTCTCATAAGAAGAACTGGGGCAAACATCCTGGAAAGAAACTCTCGGCCTGCAACGCGGACACGGTACGAGGCAGCTTGCATCTCCCAGCCTCTGCCTTGCGGACTGGAATCAACATACAGGTAGATGTCAACCTCATTCCAATTCATTGTGATGAATAGTTGTCTGGTCAGGCGCATGGCAGTCCAGTCTGCTCTGACCCTGGCCGTGCGCAAGGTCTCGTACCTGATCAATCTCAAGCTGCGCTTTAATTCGATACGATCGAACCGTCCACTCTCTGAGAACAGCCTGCTCCAAGCGATCGCTCCTTTAGCGGCGTGCCTGAGCGATCTCAGAGTGCAACTGGCATCCAGCCACGCCAAGACCAGAGAAGCATTTACAGAGTGGCGCCGTGCTCCTGGCGCGACGCCTGCCTCAAGGGCTGGCAGGGCAGGCGCGTGCTCCGCATGCCCTCGTCGGAACACTTTCAAGATAGAAGGCCGCGGCCCGAACCTCAAGGTTTGCTTCATTCGCTTCGTCACCACATCGCAGCAAACCAACACTTGCATCATTCCCATCAGGCTCACAGCGAACGATGGACATAGAACAACGGGTCCGCACATGGTGAGGTCCCCATGCGCAACACGGATTTGCTCAACGTGTTCATCCCAGCTCCCGCGCACAGCATCTCCCTCCAAAGATCTGCACATGCATATCTGCCCTTGCAGTGCGTCAAGGGCAACATTCAGGTTCACTGCATCGGGGTCGCAAGCGCGAGCCTCAAGCAACTCGATGCATGTTACAGCTCTGTGCACCAGAACACCGTGACAAGCTTTACCTCGCAGTGCCGCCGACGATCTTCGCACAATGAGCTGATCGAGCTCGCCAGGGAAGCGCCCAGAATCCCGCAGGGGGATCAGCTCCCAGTGGCCCAGGACAGCGCCGAACAGCCAATGCTGTCCGTCTTCAAAGCGGACGCCCTCGGCCCCCGAATACTCGCAGGCGAACGGGCCGCCGCGCACGCCGAAGACGAACCAGAGCCCGTCGGGCCCGCGAAGGATCTCTCGGCCCCGACGCCTCCGCCGGCCCGCCGCTGCAACCACGCCGTCGCCGCCGACGGCCGCGCCCTCCGCAAGGGCCTCGTCGCCGACGACATCGTCGTCCATTCTTGCGACGCACACTGAGGAAACACAACTGTGCGAAGCCCGTTTGGGTCAAAACGAGTTTGGGCAGAAATGGTCACGGAGGAGGAAGGAGGAGGAGGGGGAGGAGGCGCACCCCAAACAGTGAGTGACACGAGCGGGCATTGTTCGGGGGGGAGTTGTGGAAGAACGGGGCGCTGACCCCTTCCCGTGGGTCCGTGCCCCAAGAAACGCCAGGACCCCAACAGTGGATTCAGCATTTCACTTGAGACATCCGCACACCATGCCACCCGTCATTTCGGACATTGTCTCAGCTTCGCATATGGTTGGCTGCAGCGCTTGCAAATAGAAGGACAACCGCTTGAGACATCCTGACATTGTGACGAGCCACTCCGACCGAGCCCTCTACGCGTTGACTCGGCCACACGACCTGCGAGCGCAAGTGATAAATTCACGCCGACCAGCCCCGATGGGACGTGGTCATGTGGCTTGTAAGCAGGGACATGCAAACCTGGTGTGACCAAATCGCGATTAAGCGGGAACCCATTGTTGGATTTGATTGTGTGTTGCTTTTATTCGTTGGGGGGCGAGCAGGGGGCGGACTTCCGCGTCGTTTACCATCGACGGTGAGTTGTTGTGCTTTTTCGTGTTCGCATTGTTCATCGTTGTGTGGCTGTTGTTTGAGATGCGCATTAGTAAGTTTAAAATCTCGTGATTGCTCTTAGCGCGCAGGGATCTTTTTATGGGAACCTTTTCCCTTTTTATGGGAACCCCCCGTCGGTTCACAGAACCCCATCCCATTGACGGGAAAGTACCCTTAACCCTTGGAGAGTGTCTAGCCACTCCCAGGTGCCATGCGAAGCCCGCTTCACTTCGGTTGCCAGTCGCGTCCTCCGCGCCGGGCTTGCTCGCGTCTAGATCCCCCTCGCCGTCGCTGGGGCCATTGTCAGTCAGGCGCGGCGCCTTGGGGCACTTGGCGCTCTCCGCCTTCTCCATGTCGCACAGGTCGAGCTATGTGACCACGTGCTTCGCGCTGCCGCGGATCATGGATGGCGCGGTCGCGCATGCGCAGACGGCCCCCGCGCAGGTGGCTGCCCGGCCCCTCGGCGAGCACGCCCGTTGCCATCCGGCCGAGCGCCATCTGCCACTTTCGCTGGGCCTTCGATTCGCCTTCGAAAGCCGCCCCCTCTGGCCCGGAGCTGCGGGGATCGCTCTTCTGGACCTCGATCACCACGTTGTCCGCTCGCCTGAGAAAGAACTGCGGGAGCGCCTCGCCTCGCTCGAAATCCTCCGCCACCTGCCGTCTGCTGACGTCTGCGCCCAGGCAGCGCCAGCAGCTCGCTGCGTTGGAAGCGTGCGATGCAGCGCCCAGGCGATGTCGGAACCCATGCCCATCTGCATCAACATCTCGATGTACTGCGCTGGCGACCGTGCGCCCACATTCTACGCCTCCTCAGCCCGGTAGTGCAGCGTCACGCAGCAGGCGCCAAACGTCGCGGCGCCCTCCCCGAGCGCCGCCGCATCGATTGTCCTCGACGTCTGCCCGCGCAGCCCCTGCCGCTTGAACTCCTGGGCTTCGCGGCGCCACTTCGATTCTTCACTGGCCTTTGCTGATGCCCCCACCTCGCGCGGATCAGCTTCAGGCCCCCCCGCTTTGGCTGCGAGCTGTGGATGGCCTTGTTGACTCAGTAGCGCCACAGCATCTCAAGGGCCTGGCGCCCCGTCAATCTCGCGCCCACGAACGTCCCGAACTCGATCTCGCTAGACAGCGTTGAATTCATGGGCTCGCCGGCTTGGACGGCTGGGCCCGGCGCCCGCGACGCCCGCGAATTCGCGGCCGCCCCTCGACCGTCGCCGTCTGCAGTGCCAGTGCCCCTTGCTCGTCGCCTCGCCATGCCAGCTGCCGCAGGCGCCGCCGTCGCTGCCGTTGGTGGCGCTGCTGCCGCGGATGCTGATGCCACCTTCGCTGCGCCGCCCATCTGGACTTCCTCCGCCTGCCGGGCTGGCGCTGCCGGGGTGGCGGACGACGCAGTCGGAGATCCTGGCGCCGCCGCTGCTGCGGGGGCCCCATTCCGGCCGGGGTGATAAGGGTTGTGGGAACTTCGGTCTGGCTCTGCCCCCTGTTGGCACGGCCGCGCGAACGCCCCGTTCGACGCCGGCCTGCGGAGGCCAGGCAGACGCGGTCGACGCCCTCCGCCTCAATGCTTGCCGACCTAAATGCCCTGCAACATCATCGAGCCGCCCTGCGGCGCAACCGCGCCCGATGCGATGTCACGCCAGCGCGAGATCGGCACCTCGAACAACAACGCCGCCTCCGCATTGGCAGCGCGTCGCCCGCGTAGCTGTGGCCGACCGCTGCCAGGCAAGCCGCCCGCCCATCCGCTCGGCGACTGCAGGCGGTGGCGATCGTCGCGGCCTAGTCATGCGCCCAAGGCTACGTTTCTCGCCGTCAGCCCCTTCCCGCTGGTTCCCTCCGCGCGACGACAGATGGCGCGAGTGCGCTGCTGACGCCGGCGCGCCGTCGCCTCCACCGCCCCATTTGTTTGGTGACTTCCGTAGGCTCGCCTACGCCATGCGCGTCTTGCTCGCTGGATCGTGATTCTGCCGGGCCGCCCTGGCCGTCTTCTGCTAAGCCTGGGTCGCCCCATCGCCGTCCGCGCTCAGCTCGATGTCGCCGGCGCTGAGCCGCTTGGGGAAGCTGCGCGCGGCGCTCACCGCGCGCGGCGCCACCTCCATCGACTCCGCAGATGCTGCCTTGACAGCGCAAACGTTGCGGTCGCGCAAGATCAGGGCCACGCTGAAGCGATCCGCTCGCGGCGGCACCTCGAAATCTCAACTCGTCTGCGCGCGGGCGACGCCCGTCACCGCGCTCGCCTCGACGGCGCCCTGCTCGTCGCGGGCCAACGCGCAGCGCGGCTTCGACGCGGCGTCGCCGATCTGGCGCGCCGCGCGACACTCCGCAGGCGGGGCGCGCAGCGCCTCGCGCGCGGCCCGCGCCTCTTGCGTCGGCCCCTGCAGCGCCGGCGAGCCTCGAGGACCGATCGGCTGTGATCCAGCGACGGCGTCTCCTCTCGAGCTCCTTCGGTCTGCGCCCGAAGATCCGGTCGCCTGTCGCAGACTTCGAGAGACGCGTCGGGAGCTGCGCCGTCGTTCCCTCGTGGAGGCTGCGCTCCTCCAACCGCCGCTGCAGGTCGACCGCGCGGATTTCGGGATGCAAGACTTGATCGGCCGCGTCAGGCGCTGGCTCCGCCTCTCCCGGCGATGCCGCTGCCTCGGGCGCCGCCACGGCGCCTTGAGCATGTTCCTGCCGGACCTGCCGCTGCCGCGGGCAGCCCTGCCTCGACCCCCACTCCACGATTGCCCGTCAGAGCGGTCTGCCCAAGCTGAGCCCGAGGCTCCGTCCGCGCCAAGAAAGCGCGCGCATCCTGCCCGCGCCGCGCGAACCGCGGCGTCCGCGTGCCATTCGACGACGAAGATCTCGCCGCCCAGGGCATCTTTCGCCCTGCTCCGGCAGATCGCGTTCTCGCCGTCGCCCTTCAGGCGCGTCGCGCGGCCCCCGCTCGAACCCGACCGAAACTCTGCGCCGACGCCCGCTATCTGCATCAGGCCCGCGACGGGCTTCTTGATCGTCGGCCCCTCGGAGGAGGCAAGCTCGACAAGCGCCGCCTGTGCTTTGCAGCCACCGCGGGCGCTCGCGCCGCTCCATCGAGCGGGGTCACCCGCTGCCGAGCGCCGCGCAGCACTGGACTGTCTAGCGACCCTCGCGGGGCTTGATCCGCCCGGGCGCCCCCGGGGCAGCGGCAAGCATCTGCCGCCGCGCCGATCGTCGCGAAGATCTCCTTGGGGCACTCCGGCGCGGGGCGCTCGCCGCGCAGCGGGCTCGGGCCCCAGAGCCCGAAACCGTCGGTGTCCGTCTGACTCCTCGCGCTGGGCGCGACGCACCTTTGGTCCTCTTCGAAGCGGACATCATGCAGCAGTCGTCATCATCGAACTACATGCGCTCGCTTGCGTCACAATCGCTCCCCGTGCCCGACTCGATCGCCAAGACGCGCCCGTCCTTAATGGCTGCTTTGAACGCTTGTCTCTCATTTCTTGATGGATGCGCCCACAGCATGCGGGGCCAGTGTTCGACAGTCATGGACGCTGCGACCTGCGATGCTGCATCCGAGGGGCATTCCCGTGAACTGGTCTGTTTTGTCTCGCCCGTTGGGATCGGACCATGGCCGCGCCCCCAACGCTGAGCCTTGCCGCGTCCTGGCCGGGAGCACACCTCGCAATTGCCTTTGCCTCTTCCTTTGCTGTGGTCGCTCCCGCCGTCCGCCCCCGATGACGGCGTCGATGGCCGTCGGCGACGGACGTCCCGAGCTCGTCGTTTGCATGCCTCCCGGCAGCACTTTCTCAAATGCGAGCTGTTCGGACGTCGCTCGTCGCCGTGCGGAGCGACTCTTCTTTTTTTTTTTTTTTCATGAGATCTTGGGCATGAGCTAGCGCGGTCGCAACGATTCATCTTGCCCGCCCCGCGCTCTCCACTGGCCAGCTCGTATTATGCCGACGCCTCGTCCCAGGCCAACAGGGCGTCAGCGAAACGCGGGTTGGCGCGATAGGGTCACGCCGCCACGTTGGGTTCAGCTCCGCCGACAACATCTGGGCATGATCCCCCGCCAAGCCCGTTCGGCATTCCTTGTGCGAGCAACGCGCTGCCTCGAGACCGCTTCCTCAGTGAACCAGCGTCTCATAGAGGCTGATCCCTTGGAGACACCATGGGGAACGAGATGGGCCGCGAAATTTGGCGGAAGTTATGCGGATGCGTGGGGAAAACGTATATTGGGGCTCTTGTTCCTCCAACGCAGCTCGAACAAAAAAGGCCCGCGGGCACGCTGGGAATTGATGGCGCCCGAATCGCACAAGATCCCGGGCACGCCGCCTGGCCGAGCGGGGGCGGGCGGTGAGCCCGCTCCGCCTCGAACACCCCTCGGGGTCACCACTCCCTCCAGGGTTCTAGAAAGTGAAATTAAAACCCGCAGCGCCTCGACGCAAAGTCGCGGAGGTCTAGGCTCGCGCCTGCGGCGCATCTAAACAGCGCACAGCTCAAGGCCCCACTCGGGCCATGCCCCTTGTTCTCTCGGCCCCAAAGGCTTGAGACGGGGGCTGGTCGTCCACCAGGTATGCTTGACCTGGCTCTGGGTGGCAACCGTCCTTCTGCGGTCGCCCGTCTTTGACTTGAGCTTCGCTGCTGGCTCGCTCAACCCCTCGATCGGAGCATGAGGCTGCCTCCCGCCGTCGCCACCGCGTGGCAGGGCGCCCGTGCGGAACCAGCTCGGCCTTGCACGCGGGCAGAAACAACAAATTAAGGAACATCCCAGCAAAACAAGCAGGAGTCCTAGGCTCACGCCTGCCATTAGCACAGTCAGGCTCACGTAGTCGCCCTCAGTCGCGACTCCCAGCGTGGTCACTGGAGCCAGCGCGCTCTCGTCCATCTCCCGCGGTGCCTCGCGCAGCTCGGTCGAGCTTCCCTGCGCCGCTGTGGGGAGTGACGCGGCCACTGCAAGCAACGCCTTCAGCAAACTCGACTGGGCCTGGAAGTCGGTCGGCACGGCCCCGACTCCAGCAAACCTCGAGGCCACTGGCACGGGCACCCCCTTCAAACCGCAGCTCTCGCGGAGCCACTCAAGGCGTGTCCTCGGCAACGCCATGGTGCCAAGATCCGCCAGGTTGTTCTCGCCGCCCACAGGCTCGATGGTGATGGCCTTCTTGGCCACCAACTGCTGGATCCAGAGCGTCTTGGTGGCAAGGTGCTTGATCCGCCCAGCGCCTCGACGCCTCGCCAGCGCCCTCGCATTCGAGCTGTCGCATCGACGGCTCACACGCACACTGTCGCCCATGAACGTGAAGACGCCTGCAGCACAAGTCCTTCGCTGAGACCTCAAGCTCCCGCGCGCCACTCGGCTTCGCAGCTGCTAAGGGACTGCGCGTCTCAGCTGATCCCGAGCATAGGACACCCGCGCGCGGTGATGTGCGCGCTGGTCTGGCTGTTCCGCCCCTTCGCGTCGCCTGCCCAGTCGGAATCTGTCCACGCGACCAGGCAGACGATGCCATGCGGCGTGGTGGGCTTGGCCATCCTCGCGCCCAGGCCCCCCGCGCCCTTCAGGTACCTTGCCGGCCCCTCGAGGGATCGAATGCCCGTCGCGCGGGGCGATGAGATGCACGAGGTCAGGTGGTTGATGTCGAACTGAGCATCTTCACGGTCCTGCAAGTAGAACAGCAGGCACATAGTCACGCTCCTGAACAACTAGGCCTCGTCTGGGCTAAAATCGGGCGCGTCGTCCCTGCCTGTGCTGCGCGCCTCCGCCCCTGGGGTGGCGCGCGGGTTGGCCTCCTCAGGGCCTAGCGCCTCCAGCGCCTTCGTGAGGTACTTCCCGTTGGGCTGAATGTAGGTAGCCTCGGCCTCTCGCGCGCGCCGCCTCTTGAGAACCTCGTAGTCGGCACCGTCGCCCTATGAGCCTGACCACTTCACCTTGATGTCACGGCCTAGGTCCAGCACGAAGCCGGGCCCTGCAATTCCATGCGCTGGGCCGTTCATGTCGCCCATGTGCAGCTCCACCAGACATGGGAGCTCGGCGCGCCAGAAGAACCGGGGCGCGGCCGGTGACCGCCCGAAGCCCCAGGCCATGAGCTGCTCAGCAGCGAACTCGACCCAGCGCTTCCCTCCAGCACGCCGTCCTGGCAACTGCTTCGCGAGCTGCCAAACGTAGTCCTCGGTGTCGCCCATTCGCGCGGCATTCTTCCAGGACCTCAGGTGGGCACTCGACCCACGCGTCCTCCTCCTCCTCGAGGACATGGTAGTACGCGTCCCCCGCGTCAACAGTGAAGGTGGGCCATCCGTGCTTCAGAGCCACGTAGTCCACCACTCGGCTGTCGGCCACGCTGCCCCCTGGCGCGAAGGTCGCCGCGGTGCTCCTGCCATTCGAACTCACGCTCGACGCACCTTGACTCAGCGATCCTGCACCCGAGGTTCGCGCCACATCTGTAGACATGGTCCCAGCGGGCGCTGGTCCTCTTGCCGGCGGCCTCGCTCCGTTTGCCGAGCTTGCCCAACCCGTGCTGCTTCAGGCCGTCGAGGGCCCGTCGGGTGGACGCCTCGATCAACTGCGAGTCCGACGCATCGTGGGGATCAGGGACATCCATGTCCCTGAGGATCTGTTGGAAGTCAGGCCGAACGTCATCACAGCGCTCAGCTGCTACTCCGCTAACTCGAGACCGCGCGAGGGTGCCGCGGTTGTCGCACTCCTCCGCAGGTCGCTTCGGCGATCGACCCGTCGGGGGTGACTGCGGAGCCACGCTCGCTCGCTGGCGCCGCGGCCCTCGGCGCCATGGGGGCGCTGCCCCCTGCGCCTCCTGCAGCCGACCGACGTCTGCGTCGCTGGCCCCGCCTGCCCGCTCCCAGCTGGCGCCCCGGCGCTGCCCGCCGCATCGGCCGAGGGCGCCGCCATGGGCGCGCCCGTCTGGGCTGCTGGCCTGCCGCCAGGGGCGGCCCCAGCAGACTGGGCAGCGGCGCTCGGGTCTGGCCGCGTCTCAGCTGCCTCTTGCGCAGCCAGGTCGGTGTCCGCAGCGGCAGGGTGTAACAGTCGGCTCGGCCCCGCGCGGGACCGTGCCCTGCCCTTGGCGCCGCCATGGCATGTGCGCGATCGCCGCCACGGCGGTGGGTTGAACCTCCGCTCTTCGGGCAGCCTCTTGACGGTCATCGTCGTGCCTAGCTCACCCGTCTCGAGGGCGCATATGCGCCCTTCGGTGTCGCAGCTCTTCACCAGCCAGACCGCCCTCGCGAAGCCCACGTCACCCTTGTGGTGCACCTTGCCTCTCGCCCTGCGGTTCTTGCCCCTTGGTAGGCGCGCCAGGGCGGGCTCCCCCGGGGTGGCCATCTCCCCGGTGTAGGCGCGGCCGCAGGGGTCCTCATGCGCGGTGCGACCGCTCGCCTAGATCCTCAGATTGGTGCACGCCCAGCCCGCTTGGCGCTGCAACCACTTGTACATGGCCGTGCCTGGTCGGACCCTGGCCCTCAGTCGTGCCTCCAGCGCGCTCCTACTCGTGCGGAACTGCGCCTGGATGGTGCCATTGGCGTTCTGGGAAGGGTTCGGCTGGGAGCTGAGCGCGCTGGGGCAGGTCTCTCGACAGCACGGTTGGGTAGCTCTGCCTCGACCTTGTTGGCCAGGTCCATCATGGCATCCTCGCGGTCTGGCCTTAAGATGGCCTCCTGATGGAAGAGGCTCTTGATGAACGCCACTGTGGCTGCCACAGTGCAAAGATCAGCGCGTCGGTCAGGCTTCGGGACACTCCGCACGGCACCCGCGTCGGCATCCGCGACCACCACTACCACCTCCTCGCCCTGTCTCTGGCCGTCCTCGGCGCGGGGGCCCGCCCCCGCGGCGCCGGCCACCTCGCCCTTGAAGAACGCCGCGTCAAACCCTATCACGGGGAGGCGTTCCACCTCCGCGTCGAGAAGCTCGCGGGGCCCGTCGCGCCAACGTCCCCACTGACAGTGCTCGCACGAGCGCCGCGGTGGGCAGTGCTGGTCCTCCTCGTGGCGCTATCTCTCCTCTGGCGTCGGCTCGCGGACGTCGGGGAACGCGGTCGGTTCCAGCACCTGCCCCGTCTCCGCCTGACGACTCATCCCCTCGCGCCATAGCTCGCGGAAGTCACCCGTCGCCGCCCTCACCTTGCGTCTGCCCTCGTATCCGACGAGCCGTGCCCAGCGCTGAGCCTTGGTCCCGTAGTACGGGGCGTAGACCTCCTTGAGGCGCTTCTGCGTGGCGTCGATCCTCGAGCTTGGTCCGAGCCCCTCGATGTATCACCGCCCCAGCGTCTGTGCCGCCTCAGGTGCCTGCTGGCCCTGCGCGGGCGCCGCCGCCCCCTGCGCCCCTGGTGGGGCCGCCGCCTCCTGCGCCCGCGGTGGCGCCGCCGCCTCCTGCGCCCGTGGCGGCGAAGCTCCTGCCTCTGGTGGCGCTGGGTCACGCGACCCTCGACCTTCTGGGCGCGGCGGGGGGGCCTCTCCTCGCGCCGCCCCCCGCGGAGCTCCCGCGGCACCTGCCGCGGCGACCCTGGCGGGGCAGGCTGCGAGCTTGGCTTCGTCCATCGCGTCGTGGATCCGCGCAGCGAAGTAGAACGCGTTGCCAACTAGCTTCGCGCCCGCGCGCTCGCCCGTCTTGAGGTTCACGGCGCGCGGGCCACTTTCCCCATGGGCAAACCTGAACTGCCTGCGCGCCAGCGCCCCGAGGCTGAGCGCCGCGTCCTGGGGGGGCCGGGTCGCTGCTCACTCTGAGGTCCCCCAAGCATGGCTGGCGACCCTTCTCGCCGCCGGCGACCATCGGGATCCGACGGGCCCCGCCGGTGCCAAGCTTCTGGCCGCTCACCGCGGTGAGCTTCTGCGCAGCGGGGTCTTCCTGAACTGTCGGATGCAGTGATCCGAACGCCTGGCCGCAGAGGTGCTCATCGCTGCCACTGTCTGCGAGGGCGAGCCCTCCGCGCTCCTCCCCGCGGCAGCCTCCGACCGAGCTCCTGACTCCAAAGACCCAGCCGACCTCGTCGCCGTCGGAGCCCGCGGCCACCGCGCCCACGGTCCTCCGCCCCTCAGCGCCCGCAGGGGCATGCTGGACTGCGGCCGCCTCTGGGGGCGCCGCCGACGGCGCCCGTGGCTTGCCAGCCGCCATGTGCCAGCAGTCCTTCTCCTTGTGCCCCTGCTTCTGGCACCAGTTGCAGGTGCCCTCGACCTTGGCGGGGTAGCTGCCCTTGAGCTCGTCATTCTTGATCCCCTGCTTTCTGCCTTCTTGCTGCCTTCGCCGCCCTTGCCGCCCATCTTGTCACCGCTGCCGCCTTTGTCGCCCTTGCGGCCCATCTCGTCACCACTGCCGCCCCCCGACTTGTCACCCTTGCGCTTGTGCCAAGGCTGTTGCGGCAGGGCATGGCCCGATATCGCACCGATCTCCATCGGCGCCGCGCCGTGGCCCGCCGTGCCGCTAGCTGCGGAGACCTGTCCAGACTCCATCCCCTCTCTCAGGTGGGTCCTGAGCACCGTGTGTGAGACCTTGGCGGACTCCGGAGCGTTGCGTAGCACGGTCTTGCACGGTTTGGGGCTATGGATGAGCAGCGTGGCGATGCGAAACTCATCGCCGAAGTTCTTCCCCGCCTGCACGACGTACCTCGCCACGTCGTTGTCCCAGCCAACAAGCTGGTCGGCGAACGGCTTCTGGTCGTCCCACCTGGGGTTGAGCAGGCCGCTGAGCATGGCTGCGAGCCTGTTGCCCACCCCAGGCTCATACTCGTTCTTGATCGCTCGCCAGGCAACGACACCCTCGTGCCTGCCTGCGAGCGCAACCATCGCCAGCGCCTTGCGCTGGGTCTTGGTGATCAGCACGGCGTGCAGCAGCTTGCTCGTCGCTGCCGCGCGCTCGCGCATGCTGACGTTGTCCACCACGAGCGCTGGCTGGGCCTCAACATTGTCGATGAGGTCATCCCAGCCCATCGGCGCGAAGAACGCGTGGGCTTTGATGGACCAGCTGGGCCAGTCCTCATCTCTGCCGCTGAACTCTGGCAGCTTGATGTCGCCTCCGCAATCCACCAGCTGCTCTCTGGGCACCGCTGCCATGGACAGCGCGCGTCCTCAATCTTCCCGTGGACCTGATCTGCGAACCACGCTCCGCTACCATGGCGGAAGTTACGCGGCTGTGTGGGGGAAGCGTATATTGGGGCTCTTTTTCCTCCAACGCAGCTCGAACAAAAAGGACCTGCGGGCCTGTTAAGAATTGATGGCGTCCGAATCACACAAGGTCCCGAGCACAAATTAACTGGGCGCCCCAACTATTCTCGCACGATTAATCATCTGCGGCGCGGCTGGATGGACACCCCTGGCAGCCCGCCCAACGGCGCGGGAAGTGGACGACGCTCCCTTCTCAACCCTGTCACATGCAAACGAACAGTCAGCATTGCGACCATCAACGTTGATCGCGCTGTGCTCCATCAGGGTCATCGCCGCGGCAAGCGCGACCCGGCTCGCCAGCGGTAGCCGACAAGCACCGGCGGCCGGGAAAACAACAGAGGGGCGCGAAGTCGCCCGCGCGAAATTGCCCGCGCGAGATTGCCCGCACCAGCTCGCACGCACGAAATGGCCCAGAGCTGCCGCCCAGGATGGCCGCAAGGAAATGTCCAAACATTGATTCCCTGGACTCGTCTGACCGCGCCAGTAGCGCAGTAGCGCCTGCGAGCGCTCAAAAAACCAGAAACCGACACATGTTACGCCACGCGCATACATGTCGAGGCACGACAGCCACGGCAATCGGATCCCTCAGCGTGCTGCGGCGCCACCTGCGCAGTCAAAGGAACCCCATTTCGTTTTGAAAATACGCTGTCTTTGCAAAAGGGGCCAAAATCGTTGATTTTCATTGTTTTTTTCGATGTTTTTTTTGCGTTCTGGCTTTTTCGGCTTCCGGACGCTCCAAGACGGCCCAAGAGGCCCCCAAGACCGCTCTCAGACGGCCCACGAGGCTCCCAAGACGGCCCCGGAACGGCCCAGGAGGGCCCCCAAGACGGCCCAAGTGCCGCCCAAGACGGACCAAGAGGCCCCAAGACGGGCCCAAGAGGGGCTCAAGAGGAGAACCGAGAACTGAAAAATCGAGCCCTCCGCCCCAGAAGGCGCCCAGGAGGCCCCAAAAAGGCCCCAAGAGGCCCCCAAGAGGCCCCCAAGACGCCCCAAGAGGCGCCCAAGAGGCCCAAAAGAGGCCCCAAGAGGCCCAAAAACGGCCCCCAAGAGGCCCCGAAACTCGGCTAGCCCACAACGGTGCGACAATATGGGCCGGCGGAATGAGCGAAGCGATTAAATACAAGACACCTTTCATCGACCGAACCTCATCTCTCAGGTTTTCGTGTGAGAAAAGGTATGCCTGAAACCTTGCTCGATCCACAGTCTTGCGGGCAGTACCTACATCCATATCCAGAGCGTCGTGGACTTTTTGGGAAGAGGTGCCGCAACGCCGAGGCGCACTGGATATAGATAAAATCAAGCCTCCTGGGGCCAGAGTTTTATCCATATCCAGTGCGTCTACGGTTTCTGGGGAAGAGAGCCCAAGAATCCAAGACGCACTGGATGTGGATATAATTATTGCCCGCAAGTCTGGCCAAACCCGAGCAGGTGGAAATGGCTCTTGAACACGATGGCCCATTGCCCGATCTTCGCTCGATACCCGACGAACATTCCCAATTTCGTTTCCGAACGAGTGTGACAAAAAACTGCCGACATTGATTTGCCATCGTCTTGGCACTTACCGATCTGCTTCTCACTTACGGAGCTCCTCCGCCCCGCCCACTTCACTCTATCTATCCGCTGCTCACTGAACTCTCCGCTCTGGTCGTCACCCGGGAGTGTAGGCAGTCTCGCCGCCTTCGCGCCCAAGTGCTAGCAGCACGCAGCTGTCACTATGCAGGAATCTGGCGGCGGAACTCGCCCTTGCAGGGGATTATGATATTTTGCTAAACCAAACGACTGCGGAGCGGACGGTGCACGCCCGACTTCGTGCAGGGCCTCAGGGCACCCACAGCATCACTTTACAAAGTCGCCCTAAGGCGGTGTTCCAATGTTTCATCCAACATCTTTTTTGTTGACGACCCCTAAGCCGAGTAAGGGCCCACAAGGGCCGAAAATTGCGAAAGCCTACCGTCATGATTTCTGTCACGCCGCGAACGGTTGGGGAGTGTGCGCTCCCCCCCCCTGGCGGGATGGGCAGGATTGCAGCAGCGCTTCCCGACCTCTGCAGCCACAAGAGAGCTGTGCTAGCAGCACACTGTAACTTGCACACCAACGTGCAGCCCAGGGAGAAAGTCATTGTGTGACCCCCCCGTTTGATTTGGACGCCTGAAATGGGCACAGAAAAACTGGGTAGGATGCCCAACAACAACTGTTGTCCAAACCTGAAAGACGTCGCGTTTGGGCAGGAGAGATTGTGTCCCAAGTGGGCAACGACGGCGGCGACGCCAACAGCGAACTCCTGTTCATGATGAGCAAGAGCTGCTGTCGGTATTCGCTGCAGCTCGACCCATCCGTTCCGTACCCACTCCAATCGTACCGATGTGAGGCCTCGGGCCCCCAGAGCGGCACTGCCGCCCTTGAGCGCGGCCCCAGGCCCGACCAGCAGACCCGCACCGCCGCTGGCGCGGTGGCCGCGAGGGCCGCGGCGGCCAGCCCGGCCGCGAGGCGCGCGAGGTGCCGCCCGGACGGCGCGGTCGTGGTGCCCGGGGCGACCGCGACGCCCCGCGCCGCCGGGCACGGCCCGCGGTCCTGAGGCCATCGTCGGCGATGCAAAGATGGGTCCCTTCATGAAGGGCAGGGCCTCGATGGATCGGAAGGGACGCCAGGTGGCGGACGCTCCGCGCCGCCAGGCACGACCCGCGGTCCTGAGGCTTCGTCGTCGATGCAAAGGTGGGTCCCTGACGGGCGGGCTGGAGGAGCCAGGGACCTGAGGGATGGGTCGATGCAGGGGCGATGCACAGATGGGTCCTGAGGGATGGGCCAGGAGCCACGAGCCGAGGGCGATGCAAAGATGGACTCCTGAGGGAATGGGCACTAAGAGCCAGGGGCCTCAAACAGTATAGCTCCACGTGGGATCCCTTCCTATCCTGAGGGCCCCGTCCCTCAAAGCCCTGTGTTGAACCGCCGACATTGGACGTCGAAGTGTCCCGAAAAGCAGTTGGCCAGCATGAGCGGCCTAGGGGCCTCCAAGGGCCCCGCAGAGGCCTCTGTGCACCTCTGCTCGGAACCCCAAAGAATGCCTAGAACATCAAATAGCCTTAGTTATATGTATGTTATTATGTCGTTATGTCTCTCTCTCTCTCTCCCTCTCGTTCTCCATATGTATGTGTATATATACATATATGCATGTGTACATAGATGTGGTGTACACACTAAAGGTATGCAGTCATACACACATGTGCACCAACATCTACACACACGTGATACACACCTACATACATGCATGCATGCACACAAACATATATTATTGCAGACGTACCATTATACATACCGGCAGACTACCTAGCGTCCGTCATAGCTACCGCCCTCCCTATATATATATATATATATACATACATCCAGTAATTCATACATACATGCATACATACATGCAAGCATGCACACATACGTGCGACGCATGCATGATTGACTCACTCCATGCGTATACACATGCATGCATGTATACACACATGCATGTATACATGCATGCATGCAAGCATGCATGCAGAACGACATAACAACAAGATACCGGAGAAAAAAAACAATCAGAATTCGTTTGGGGCTATAGGGCTATAGGCCTATGAGGCTACTATAAGGCTATAGGGCTATAGGGCGATAAGGATATAGGTCTATAAGGCGATAGGGCTACAGGGCACCTGGCACCCGGGCACCCGGCACCCGGGCACCCGCCCAGGCACCCGCCCGGGCACCGGGCACCCGTCACCCGGGCATCTGGGCATCTGGGCACCCGGGCACCCGGGCCCGGCCACCGAATTGGCGGCGAACCTGGGCACCCGGGCACCCGAGCACCCCCGGGCACCCGGGCACCCGGCCCCGGCCACCGAAATCGGCCGCCGACCTCACCTCAGCTTTATATCCGCTAGGACCCCTACAGAGGCAAGCTCTGATTGGCAACATAAAGAGAGCAAGGCGGAGGTGTCATACAGACAGACAGACAGACAGACAGACAGACTGACAGACAGGCAAACCGACAGGTACATGTATCTGTACATATATATGTATGTATGTATATATATGTGTGTATATATATATGTATACATATATACACATAATCGCCACTGTGCCCTTGGGCACGGAGTGGGCGTGTCCTCAGGTCCTTCGAATAATTACTGGAGCCTCGGTCCACAATCAAACGAATTCTTTAAGGGGCGCGGACCCCTGATCCCGAAAGTTGGCAGGGCTCGCGTTGTGACCCCTGGGCACTGGCGCGCTTCCCCGCGATATTTTTCCATGCCCGAGAGGGTCGAAAACGGGCAAATAGGGCCCCACAAGGCCCCCAAGACGGCCCACGAGGGCACCGAATCGCCGAAAGATCGTTCCAAAACGGCCAAGATGGCCTCAAGATGGCCCAAAAGGTCACCAAAACGCCCCAAAAAAAACGGCCCAAGAGGCCCCCAAGGCCACAGCAAAACTGCCCAAGAAGAGGTTCCGAACACGGCCTCAAAACGCTCCAAGCAGGCCCAAAGGCGCCGAAGATTGCCCAAAAAGGTTCGAAGACAGCCCAAGATGGGGGCCCGAAAATGGACACCGGAACCGAAAATCCGAATCGTCCGCCACAAGAGGCCCCAAAATGCCCCAAGAGGCACCCAAGAGGCCTCCAAACAGCCCAAAGAGGCTCCGAAACGGTCCCCCATAGGCCCAAAACCCGCAGCCCACGCACGGTGGCGGGATGGGCCGAAGACCGCTCGATTGATTTACTAGAACCACGCGCGCGTGTCGCGCGCAAGTGGCTTCTGGTGCAGCCCAAACCTACCTCACAAGGTCGGGCGAGGATGGCCGTCGTCCCGCAAGGATCACCATATGGGAGCGCAGTTCCTCTTGAACGCTTCCAGAGTCTGCCAGCAGGCCCCAACAGATCCCGCTGCGCTGAGCAGGTGTACGATGTAGCTGTCCGAAGGGTCTTCTTGAGAGGCCTCTGGGGGCCCGTGGCCAGCGGACCGCCTTCAGCGGTCTTGAAAATCTCCGGGGCGTTTTGAAGGCCCCCCAGACTATTTCGGAGGTGTCTTCGGAAGTCCCTTGGTACCCCTTGGGCCAATACTGGGCAATTCATGTCCTTTAAAGGCGACCGGAATCAATCGAAGCCGCCTCGGGTGCAGCCTCGGGCATCTCTAAGGCCGTATTTTGTCCTGCTGGGGAGCGTGAAGATGTTGCACTGCGCGCGGTGGCAGACAGATGGCGCGGCTCACTCTTCCCATGGAGGCGACGTCCACCACGACGTCGCCACACAGATATTCGCGAACGGCAAATCACCCAGCTGTTCGTTTCCCAATTCGGCTTGCCTACTTGATAGAAGATTGGTCTCGGAACCCTACTTGCATGTTCCCCACAGATCCCCCGGGTTCTCCAGGCGCCTCGTGCCAAGCAGTGCCAAGCAACGTGGTCGATGGCAGTCGCATCCCGCTGCCGCCGTTCTTCAACAATGCCTGTCCCCCATGGCCTTCTGACAAACACTTGGATGCTCCCCGACTCCGTGGGTTCGCTCGCCGCTCCCTGGTTCTGGTTCGACTTGCCCTACGCGCTCAGCCCCTGCAGCCTTTGCCTCAACTCCTGGGCGTGGGCGCGATGTCGCTCCACGTCCACTGCCAGGACGCCTCAGCAACGGCCGGCCGCTCTGGCCACTCCTGCCGAAACTTTTCGTGCGGTGAGTGCCCTCCTCCCCCGCCCGTTTTCTGCCGCTGTCCACAACCTCCCTCCCACATCGTGCTGGCGGACAATTGATATGCCAAGCCCCGTGCTACTAGAGCGCTTGCGGATTACCACTGCCGCGCTGAGACGAAACATGTGCGCGCGTGTGTGTGTGTGTGTGTGTTTGCTTGCCTGTGTGTAAGCGCCTGTATGTGTGCTGCATGTTTGTATGTATGTGTAGGCATGCATGCATGCATGCATGCATGTATGTATGTATGGTTGGCTGTATGTACGCATGCATGCATACATGCATGCTTCTATGAGCGTAAATGTATGATTGTTTAAATACGTGGATGTACGTGTGCATGTGTGTGTATGCATGATTGCATGATGTTGCGTGTGCATGCACGTACGTATGTATGGATGCATGTATGGATGTATGTATTCCTGTTTGTGGTTATATGTTTGCGTGTATGTACGCATGCATGCATGCATACGTGCACGTAGGAGAGAGCGCGTTTCATGGGAGCTTGCTTTGGGAACATTCGGCGGCGCGTTTCGAAAGGGGGGTGCCCCCCCCAACACTCGGCACCGTCGATCAAAACCAGCTGACTCCCCTCCCCCCGAAACCCTCCCCTCCCGACCCCCCCCCTCCCTCCCAAGGCAGGGGGGGGGTTCAAAACACCCGCCCTCCCCCCATCGGCGCCGGCGCCGGCGTTGGCTGTCGCCAGCAACGCCGACGGCGGGGACGCAGCGACGATGCCCAGAGGCAGCCCAAGGGGGGGGGGTCTGAACCCCCCCCCCCTCTGGCGCCGGCAAAGGCAAGGACGCAGTGACGATTGCCACCACTACCACCACCACCACTACCACCACCACCACCGCCTCAACCCACCACCACCACCAACTCACCACAGTGCCACACAACCACCACCACCACCACCACCACAGCCACCACACCACTACCACCACCACCACAACTCACCACAACTCACCATCACCACCACAACCACTAAAACCAACCACCACTACCACCACCACCACCGCCACCACAATCTACCACACCACCAGCACCACCGCCACCACCACCACCACTACCAGGAGCAGCTCCACCCACCACCACAACCACAAACCACCACAAACAACCACAAACCACCACACAACCACCACCACCACCACAGCCACCACCATCACCACCACCTCCACAAACCAACGCCACCACCACAACCACAACCACCACCACCACCACAAACCACCACCACACCACCACCACAGCCACCAACACCACCATCACAACACACCACAACTCACCATCACCACCACCTCCACTAAAACCAACCACCACTACCACCACCACTACTGCCACCACAATCTACCACACCACCACCGCCACCGCCCACACCACCACTTCCACTACCAGCAGCAGCACAACCCACAACCACCACCACAAACCACCACAAACCACCACACCACCACCACCGCCACCACCACCACCACCACCACAAACCAACGCCACCACCACAACCAACCACAACAACCACCACCACAAACCACCACCACCACCACCAAACCACCACCACCACCACCAAACCCACCACCACCACCACCACTAAAACCAACCACCACGAGCCTACCACCAAACCACCACCACCACCACAACCAACAAACCATCAGAACACCACCACCACAAGCACCAGCACCGCCACCACCACCACCACAGCCACCATCACCACCACCACCGTCGTCCTCGTCGACGCCGCCACCGCCCGCAGCCGCAGCCGCTGGCGCTGGCCCAGAAAAAGAAATCGTCGTCCCCACCGCAGCCGCCAGCCGCCGCCGACGCAGGCGCCGGCCCGACGAGAGGGAGAGAGGAGAAGTAGGGGGGGGGCCGGTTCCAACCCCCCTCCCATCAAGCGACCACAGAACGCGCTCTTTCGTATGTATGTAGGTAGGTAGGTAGGTAGGTAGGTAGGCAGGTAGGTAGGTAGGTAGGAGCGTCTGTAGGTAGTTACGTATGAATGTACGTGGGTATGCAGGTATGTGTGTCTGATTGTGTGGTCGTACTCCTGTATGCGTTGATGCGAGCATGCAAGTATGTGTATGGTTGTGTGATGTGTATGTATGTACGTGTGCATGTATGCATGCATGTATAGATGTACGTATGTATCTACGTACGTGTGTATGTATAAATGTGTGTGAGTACGTAGGTATGCCGTTAGATACGTGTGTATGTCGTATGGATGTGTGTATGTATGTATGTATTTGTGTATGTGTATGTGCGTATGTGCATGTGTAGGTATGCGTGTATATGTATGCATGTGTATGCGCGTATGTATATGGTGTATATATGAATGTGTGTATGCATGCATGTATGTAAGCATGTTGTCATACATGTATGTATGTAATATATGTGTTTACATGTTTGTATGTGTACGTATGTATGTATGTATGTATGTATGCATGCATGCATGCATGCATGTATGTATGTATATATATATGTATATATGTATGTATGTATGTATGTATGTATGTATGTATGTATGTATGTATATATGTGCGTATGTATGTATATACAGCTGTATATGTATGTTTCCCTGTACTCATGCATGTCGGAGGTGAGGGGGTGAGATCGAAGTGGAACGGATAGCCCCCCTACCGGGAAATCGATTTCGGTTTCGTGTTCGTGCGTGCCGTGCGTGCGGGCGAGGCGAAGCTGCGTGGGCGGGCGAGAAGAAAGTCTCCAATGGCTGAGGCGCGGCCGGACCAAATGTCTCCCTTCCGGGCGGCCGGTGGCCCGCGGAATCCCGCCGGTGTCCCGCTGGTGTCCCGTGTGGCTGAGGCGCGGCCGGACCAAATGTCTCCCTTCCGGGCGGCCGGTGGCCCGCGGTGTCCCGCCGGTGTCCCGCGGTGCCCCGCGGTGCCCCGCGGTGCCCCGCGGTGTCCCGCCGGTGTCCCGCGGTGTCCCGCGATGATGATGATGATGATGATGACGATGATGATGATGACGATGATGATGATGATGATGATGATGACGATGATGATGATGATGATGATGGTGATGCTGACGATGATGCTGCTGATGATGCTGATGCTGATGTTGATGCTGATGATGATGATGATGATGGTGATGCTGATGATGATGCTGATGTTGATGAGGACGATGATGATGATGATGATGATTTTTACTCGGCATCAGGACCAATCAAACTGGAGCCAGCTTGCAATAGTAAAAAGAATGATCCGCCGCAGAGTGCCATGGAACTCGTGAAGCCCCGTTCGTTGGGCCGCTGTCGCGAGGGTGCTGGCACAGGGGGGCTGCGCTGCGCTGCCTCGTAACGGAAGACATCTATAAGAAGAAAAAGTGTGCCGCCTCATCTTCGGCGTCAAACTCAAACGGGGCCTGCGTGCTACTCGGCTGGTCGGGCGCACTCGATGGCGCTGAAGGGGTTTCAACTGGCGCTAGCAAAGAAACAGGCACGGGTGCTGGCGAAGCGTCAGTGGCACGCGGGCGTTGGAAAAGCACAGAGTCTGGAAGTGGCGCAGCCTGCGCTGGCAGGCTGGGCGACACGAGCACTGGCTGGGCTGCACTTGCCATGGGCGCTGAAAAGGGCGTGCCTTGAGATGGCGCTGGCGTGTCTAAAGAAACTGGTGGCGTGAGGGGAGCGGCACACATATGGTGGACTGTCACACCGCTCCTGGACGCAGGCAGGGATTCACCCCTGACGAAACGAATTGCTACTGCTCGAGAGTCTCCAACCAATGAGCCACTTCTTCCTCGAGCCATCCTGCTGGCGCCACTCCGCGGTGGTGCTGAACCGATCCCTCTGAGGCCAGCGCCTTCTGAATGATGAGGCGCCCCTCCCAGGTTGGGGCCCCGATGATGAGCTTCATTTTGTCCGTGTCGAAACAACTCTCGAGCCGTATGAAGCTGATGGCGGTCTGCAGATCGTCCTTTGATGATGATGATGATGATGATGATGATCGAGGGAGATCGAGTGTGATATAGATCGAGTGAGATCGATTGTGAGATCGATTGTGAGATAGATCGAGGGAGATCGATCGAGCGAGACCGATACTGAGATCGATAGTGAGACCGATCGAGTGAGACGTTGGTTCCTCCCCCCCCCCGAACCTCCTTATCACCCGAAGGGTGGTCGTATAGGTATGGATATGTGTATGGATGTACGTATGGATGGATGCATGCATACATGCATGTAGGTAGCTAGGCAGGCAGGTAGTTCTGTATGAACGTATGGATGCATGCATGCATGTATGTATAATTGTATGTACGTATCTATGTAGGTAGGTTGGTAGGTAAGTATGTGTATGTGTATGTGTGTTCGCGCTGAGCGCAGGGCCGCGACGACAAAATATGTGTGCACGGCATACGCTGGCATACCCGTTCACGGAGGGGCGACATCGGCGAGCTCAAAAAGGGACTCTGGACAACATGCGGAAGTGCGCACCCCTACACCAAAAGTCGGAGCACGGCGGGTTGAGACAACTATAGCTAAAAATCGGCCGCCCGACCCCTCCCAGGGACAAAACACACAAGCTGTCCGAGCTGCGTCCAGCCGTAGCGACGATGCCCCCCCACCCCAAGGGCAACTGCCGTCGCCTCACTTCGCCCGCCTCTGAGGAAGCCACTTCGGCGCGCAGGAGGCAATTCTCCTTTAGGTTCTGGTCAATTTGCGTGCCTGGAGGGGGAAGGGGAGGCGGGGGCCTGGTGAGGCCCGAAAGGGAAACAGGACTTGGCGCAAGTCAGAGATCACTTGCACGCCTTCTCGGCCCAGCGCTGTGTGAACGGCGGAGGGGGAGGGGAGGGGGCTGAGGGGGAGGGGGGGAAAGCCATGCACGTAAACTTGCCCGAGCCCTGAGCCTAAAGCAAACAAAACGCTCGCCATCAATCGCAACCAATCGCGCGCTCCGGTCCTCCTCGTCGCTCCGGTGCGGCAGCAGGCTCGCCGCCGCCGGACCGGCCTCCAGCGGGCGGCCGGCGGGGGCGGCCGCCTCGCGCGGCCACGCCCGGAGCATGAGGCTCATCGCGGCGGCGACGGCCTCGCCGCGCCGAGCGGGATCGGAGGCTGCCAGGTCGAGGGGAGCACGACTTGTCGAATCGGCAGCGTCTGAGGCGAAGCCAGGCAGGACGGAGATAGAATCGGGTCAGGATAAGTGGGAAATCTCTGAGATCCGGTGGCGATACCACTACTTCCCAGAACTCTCCTGGGGGGTGAGTCCTGACCACGATCTCGAGGCGAATCCGGCGGTGGCGACGAGGGCTTCCCAAGAGGCCCCCCCCCCCCAAAAAGGAAAACGGGCGGAGGGTAGCGGTATGGGTACTTCTCCTCCTCTGGACTGGGGGATGTCTCGGGCGCCGCGGCCTAGAATGCTTCGAGAGCGGTACGGAACGCTCTGGAGCGGACTTGTCCTCGTCCCATAGCCTTGCTTGGATCGCCGCGGGGGGTGCTAAGAAGATAGGGGGACACAAGCGGATGCTAAGGTGGGTTCTATCCAGCCTTACCCAGCTTAGAAGTGGGTTGCACATGCCCTAAGGGGCTTCAGAGCGCACGGATCTGGGCTAAGTGGGAGGAGCCACCTCATCACTCTAAGCCGCATAGGGTACTTGCTACCCATATATACGTTGGGTTAGTGGGTTAGGCCAGATCAAATGCACTTTAACATCCACTTCTACCCCCCCCCATCCCCTTAGCAACCGCCGCGGCGAGCGCCGGCGAGATCAGGCGCGATCGCGTCGGCACCAGCGGGGCGCGCTCCGGGCGCGGGGGCGGCGAGTCACAATTGGAAGCGAAGAAGGCGGCCGCAGAAGAGGTCTCAAGCCGCCCTCCCTCTTCCTACTCTTCCTCTCTTTCGCCTCCTCCTCCTCCTTCCCCTCCTCCTCCTCCTCCTCCTTCTCCTCTTCCTTCCCTTCCCCATCCACCTCCTCCTCCTACCGTCCTCCTCATCCTCGTCCTCCTCCTCCTCCACTTCTCCTGAAGGAGGGGAAGAAAAAGGAAACCATGACCAAGAATGCACGCGGAAACGTCGTGCCGACTTTGGTCAGCGTCGATCTGAGTCAGCGTCAATTCGTGCATCGTCCTCGTGAAGCGGCGACGGCCGACATGGACCATGACCAAGATCGGCATGTACAAGATCCCGCAACATCTTGGTCATGGTCCCCGTCTGTTTTCCTCCAGAAAAAGGCCCGGCGGCCGAGAGACGAGAGGGAAGGGGCGCGCGGGCGGGCTCAGGCGCTAGGGATCCGGTGTGAGGTGCAGGACCCTAGACCCTAAACCCTAAACCCTAAACCCTAAACCCCAGGAAGGAAAGACGGAGGAGGAACGCATGAGTGACGGAGCCCCTCCAGGTCGAAAGGCGCACGCGCACCAGGGAAGCAACGCTCCTCTGCGCAGCGCTCGCGAACAAGGTACACCGAATCACGGGGAACCAGAAAATACCGATATACCGCTGCTTCCCGGACCGCTCCCAAGATTCGTTCTGATCAGAATTTCGAGGCGAATTCAGAAGGGGCGACGAGGGCCTCCCAGGAATACCGGCACCACTTCCTCCTATGGAGCCACTTGCGGAGGAGGACAACGACGACGCGACGACCGACGACGACGTCGAGCAGCGGCGCCGAGCGGCGGCGACGACGAGCGGCGACGGGCGGGGACGACGGCTGGAGGCGTCGAGCCCCGTCGCGGCCAGGCGCGGGCGGGCGGCGTGCCCGCGAGCGGGCGCGCGCGCGCGCGGGGCCACCCCCGGCCGCCGATGCTGGCGGGCGCGCGCGAGGATGCATGAGCAGGGGGCCACATGCGAACCCTGCCCCCTGCCCCCCACGATTTCTGAGGGGGAGGGGGGGGTTCGCATGTGGCCCCCGATGAGGCCCGTCGCCTCTCCGTCCCCCCTCCCCCCCTTCCCTGGTTTCAGCTCTTCCCTCCTCCCCCGTTCCACACCTCGAGCTTTCGCAAGAGTGCACCGACATTGAGTTCGCCAGCCTGTATTTCGCTGCGTTGCCTGCTTCTCAAGCTGCGTTGTCACCATGCGATGTAGCGCATTTCTGTCCTGACAGGACCGCGTGCCTACTCGAGAGGCAAACGAACAGACCTTGCGTTTGGCAGCTCTTCCTTCCAAGCGGAAGCCAAGCGATACAAACTACTCGTGCGGGTGCCTGCAGCGGTAAGGCTGCTTGACGAGGAGGCGAATGGAATAACATGATTCTGCCTGGAAGCGAAAGCGGGTAGGTTATTTACCCTCTGATAAGCAGCCGTTTAATACAAGGAAACCCCAGGATGGCCCCAGCCCCCCCACACAGCCCCAAGAGGATTCCAAGACTCCCGGATATAGCCTCAAGGTGTCCCCAAGAAGGCCCTACGAGGGGGGCTTGCGCGGACTGCTCGCGAGCGTTCGTTTAGCAGCAATATTATGTCTGGGTATCTCTGAAAATGCTTGTGGGGATGCGCGAAGCGTCAACAATTCGCCCTCCGTTTTTTGTTCAACCAACAGCAACCATCGCGGCCGTGCCTGGTTAATCTATCCTTTGGTGTGCTATCTTCCAGCTGTCCATTCATCTCCGCTCCTCAGCAACTGGATGCTGTTTTCTAGCCGTGAGCCGGCTCGGAGGAGAGCATGTAGATCGCAATGGAAACACACGGTCTAGTTGTGCGTTTGGCTCGAGCAAAGATTGCCGGTCAAGCCGGGCAAGATAGTGGGAGAACAGGGGGGGATGGGGCAAACGAGTGCCAAGGCACGCGGGTACAGCATTGGACGAAGTCCTGAAGTGGGCGGGGGCGGGGCGAACCAAAACCCCCCAGGGGCCCGAGAGGGACCGAAGAGGAAGGGAAGGGGGGGACGGGGGTGGGCGCAGAACAGAGAGACGCCGTCCACGCGTCAACTTGCCAACCTGGCTTGTCCACGCGGCGCCCAATTCACGTACACGTGACGGCCAGGGGCGTCTGGCGGCACGTGCAATCCAAAATCATCCCCCATGAGGCTGTAAAGATGCAGGCAAATTCGCCCGAGATCCCAATTCACCTAACTTCGCGCATCGCGTCCCGCGATGCGCGACGTGCGATTATCTTCGCGCGCTCGCGAGCCCTCGCGTCGCCCCGTTGGAGAAGGGCAACCGCTCTGGCCCAGACCACGGTTCGCGAAGTGAATCGCGCCCCCCCACGGGTGACCTAGAGGTCCCACCACGGCTGTTCCCGAGCCATTCCCAACAGGGGCACTCGGGCAGGTTGGGCGACTCTGCAGCGCTCTGCGGACCTGGGGGGCAGCTCACGCAGAGCCTGACTGGAGAAAAACAAAGCATCCCTGGGGTCAAACAGAGTATCCCTCCTCCTCCTCCTCCATCCTTCTCGTCCTCCTCCTCCTCCTCCTCGTCCCTCCTCCTGCTCCTCCTCCGCCTCCTCCTTCGCCTCCTCCTCCGCCTCCTCCTCCTCCCTCCTCCTCGTGCTCCCTTCTCGTCCTCCTCGTCCTTCTCCTCCTCAACCTCCTCCTCGTCCAAATCCTCGTCCTCCAATTCCTGCACGTGCTACTGAGTTCCCGCCACGCGGACCGAATCCACTGTGCCCCTGACTGCGTCACATCACACAAACTCGAGCGGGGAGGCGGTGGCGTCGACGATGGGCGGCGCAATCGAAATCCTCCTCCTCCTCATCTTCCTCGTTCTGCTCGTCCCTTCCCTCCCTCCCCCCCCCGCGGAAGGGGCGGACCCACACATCGTCGTTGTGGTCGGCGTGATGGTCGTCGAGTAGGTGGAGTCGGAGGATCGGACCGCATCCCCGATGCATCACCGATACTCGGCGGAGCCAGCGATGAATCGGCGACGTCGGCGTGAAGAAAGCTAGGCCCCACATAGAACCGCATCGCTGACACATCGGTGACGTGACGCGATCCTCCGAACCCCATATGTGAGGCCTAGAATGAATATGATCAAGACGCGCCCCAAGACAGGTCCCGGGGTCGGCGTCGTCGTCGAGGGAGGAGGAGGGAGGGGGAAGAAGGGGGAATACTGCGTGCTGTGCTGTAGACGAACGCCTAGCAAGCTTCCTGAGATCGGCAAGCAGGCTTGAAGAACGCAACCCAGCGTGAGCCCCAGTAGGGCAATGTTTTTTATTGCATGGGCGCATTGTGTGGGATTGTTTGGCAGTCATGTGCATACTGTGCGGCATTGCTGAGCGTTGCGTGGCATAGTTCTCATACGTTTCCGCACCAGTGCCTGTTCTCCTCTTCAACTGCAGCTTGCTTAGACAAGGATGACGTGGCGTGCAACAACTTGTAACGTTGATCCCCCTCTCCACCGCGGGGACGTCACCTGAAAACCTGGTGCGTGCGACCCCAAGACAGGGGCGGAGGGCAGAGACACGCACGGCATCCGACGAGAAGCACGAGACATTGCCCGCACATCCGAGCGACAGGAAACCACACGACGAACTCCACCATGTGGCCGCCAATTGGCAGGGACATTCCGTATTAGCCTGTCTACTAGACTCAGCGAAGCCATGCCATGAGCCTGGAAGAGTGGAGTTCCACACCTGTCGGCGGAACAGTATTGACACAAGGCCGACACCTTCTCACTATCAACACCGCCCGTCAGGCGACCGCCCAGTGGTGAGCCGCTAGCTTAAGATGGGGGTCGGGGTCTGGAGACACAATCGAAAACTTTCCAGTACACTGAAGCGGACTGGGTGGCGCTCAGCGAACATATTGGCGCACCGTGTCCGTGCCACACCCACCGGCAAAAACACAAGGCTTGGATTTCGATTTCTGCCTGCGGCCACGGGTGAGCAAACCTCCCATAAGCGTCTTAAGAAAGTAGCCTGCCAAGGTCAAGGATTGCCCCTCGCGGGGCCCAGGAGAACCCCCGAAGGACAACAGTCTTGGGCGACGGATCCCACAATGCAAGACGCTTGCCCAGCGTTTCAAGCAGGACCTCCGGGCAAAGCTGTATTGTGAGAGTGCGAACGGCCGTGCGCTGAGTTGGCGGGAAAAGCCAAGGTGGTTCATCTGAACGGCAAGCCTCCCTGGCAGTCCACAGCCGCATGAAAGCGATCGAGGCAGGGCGGAAACGAACATGGCTCGATGTAAAGGCTATCGGATCCGGGTCTCTGGAGCTCGGTGAACGAGGAGCGTTGGATTCTCCGATGCTGTCTGGCCATGGGAGCAGGAGAACTCCTTCCAATTGGCGAGCAGTGCTTGGCATTGCGTGGCGAAGCAACATGGAAATAAAACCAAATAACAAATCAACCAAGGCCAACTAATCAAGAATCCAAGAACGAAGAACCAAAACAACAAGCCAAGGAACCAGAAGCCAAGACCAGAGAACCGAAGAACCAAGAACAAAGAGCCAAGGCCAAAGAGCAGAGGGAACCTGGGCACCGCACTGTGACCAAGGAACCCTGGGGAACCCTCTGGCAAGAAAACACGACACCCAACGCAGAGTCGATGTGATGTGGGAAAAGATGGGTAGTCCCTGCCAAGGAAGCCGCGCAACACCCGCAAGCGCAAAGACGACTTCGGAGCTCACGCGCCGCAAGTGCCAGACGGCATGTCAATGAGGATGGGCGAGGCCAGAGGGAGTGAAGGAGGTAAAATCAGGAGACATGGGGATCACCGGCATCCCCACTACCACTACCACCGCGGGCGTAGGGGCGGCGTGGCAGATGCAACAACGTACGTTAGGCAAAAAGGCGCGGGGGCGGGGGAGCGCACGCCGCGCGCCGGGGGAGGGCGACATGCTCTCCCGAGGACCCAATCCGCAGACCCGAGACTCGTATCTGGATGAGTGACCTCGGGTGGTCGTCCAGGTGTGGTCCTGGAAAACGCTTTTCCATTCGACGCTCTCCCACCTGTTCCCTGCGGCCACCTGGGACTTCCCGAGCTCGCCAGCCCGAGACGAGTTGAATCCACTCCAGTCGCAATCGAGCTGGACAAGATCCCTTCCGTTTAATCCCTTCCCCGCCGGGGGGTCCCACGGGAATCCCGGGAGGGGTCCGACGGGGGGGCGCTCAGGGGTTGAGGGGATTCCCGGCAGGGTCCCCGGGGGATTTTGCCCCCGCCCCGCCCGACCCCCTCCCTGCAGTGACTCAGGCAATCTTGGGACCAGTTTGGCTCTCTTTGGGCTGCCTGGGCACTCCAGAGCCCTCGAAGGGCCAGCCTCGACACTCGTGGGAGTCTCGGGGGCCGTCGTGGCGGTCCTGGGGGTCTTGACATTCTTGCCGCGTCGGTCGCAAGAGCGTGCAAGATGGCCCACGATACCACCAAGACCAGCCCAAGGTGGCCCAAGAGGCCGCTCAGGAGGGCTAGAAAGGCCCACAACATGGGGCCCAAAAGAACGCAACTGTCGCAGCGCTGGAAGCCGAGGAACATAAGAATGGACCCTGGACAGAGGGACCTGTGCAACGGACCCAGGCGCAGTGGCGGGATGGGCCAAGCCTTCGAGTTTCGCCTTCGCATTATAGCCGCCAGTGGCTTGGGCCCCCGTCGACGTTCCATTTCACATGGTCGGCGAAAGCGGGCCGCGAAGCTTTTGCAATCGACTGGACGATGTCCGACGATCTGGCCCCTCGACCCCCGCGCGCGCGAGCACGAGGGGACGAGTACGAGCACGCGCGATCTTACGCGGTCAGCTTACGCACGAATGTCAGGGCAAACGACCCCGTTGTTTTGCGGCGCTCACGCGGAAGTGGGCAGGTTAGACGGCGTGGACGCAGACGACGTGGACGTTGATGAGGGAGTTGGCCTGGATGATTGACGACCGGAAGCGATGTTTCAGGATTCGAGTGTTTTTGTTCTGGCGGCCGGGGCCTCCTGGGACCTACAGACCGCGAGGAGCCCCTCGAGACCCGACTCTTCTACAGCAGCGGGTAACTTGTTCCCCATCTCCTAAGATGGGGTTCTTGTTATTACTTGGACGCCTCCTCCTCCTCCTCCTCCTCCTCCTCTTTCTCCTCCCCTCTCCTCCTCATACCCAGACTTACTCATAGACAAACTGACTCACACTCAGACGTACTCATACCCAGACTTACTCTCACACACACAGAGAATTACTCATACTCAGACCTACTCATACTCAGACCTACTCCTACTCAGACTTACTCATGCTGAGACTCACGCACGCCCCGTTCGCGGTCGTTTTGTGGGGATGCCTCAAGCGGTTTGCCTGTTTTCTGTCCCAACATCCTTCGCTTTGGGGGATGTCTCGAGCGAGCCGCTCATTTTCACCCCCCTAAGGGGAGCCGCCAGGGATGTTTTCACGGTCCCGTTCGCGGCCGTTTTGTGGGGATGTCTCAAACGGTTTGCCTGCTTTGTGTCCCAACATCCTTCGCTTTCGGAGCAGAGTTGGAGGATGTCTCGAGCGAGGCGCTCATTTTCAGCATCCCTAAAGGGAACCGCTAGGGGTGTTTTCACGGTCCCGTTCGCGGCCGTTTTGTGGGGATGTCTCAAGCGGTTTGCTTGTTTTCTGTCCCAACATCCTTCGCTTTCGGAGCAGATTTGGAGGATGTCTCGAGCGAGGCGCTCATTTTCACCCCTCTAAAAGGGAAGGGGGGCCGCAAGGGGTGTTTTCACGGTCCCGTTCGCGGCCGTTTTGTGGGGATGTCTCAAGCGGTTTGCCTACTTTCTGTCCCAACATCCTTCGCTTTCGGAGCAGATTTGGAGGATGTCTCGAGCGAGGCGCTCATTTTCACCCCTCTAAGGGGGAAGGGGGGCCGCAAGGAGTGTTTTCACGGTCCCGTTCGCGGCCGTTTTGTGGGGATGTCCCAAGCGGTTTTCCTGTTTCTGTCCCATCAGCCTTCGCTTTCAGAGCAGATTTGGAGGAGGTCTCGAGCGAGGCGCTCATTTTCAGCATCCCTAAAGGAGAGCCGCCAGGAGTGTTTTCACGGTCCCGTTCGCGGCCGTTTTGTGGGGATGTCTCAAGCGGTTTGCCTACTTTCTGTCCCAACATCCTTCGCTTTCGGAGCAGATTTGGAGAAAGTCTCGAGCGAGGCGCTCATTTTCAGCATCCCTAAGCAGAGCCGCCAAGGGTGTTTTCAAGGTCCCGTTCGCGGTCGTTTTGTGGGGATGTCTCAGGCCGTTTGCATGTTTTCTGTCCACGGTCCCGTTCGCGGCCGTTTTGTGGGGATGTCCCAAGCGGTTTGCCTGTTTTCTGTCCCAACATCCTTCGCGTTCGGAGCAGAGTTGGAGGATGTCTCGAGCGAGGCGCTCATTTTCAGCATCCCTAAAGGAAAGGCGCCAAGGGTGTTTTCAAGGTCCCGTTCGCGGCCGTTTTGTGGGGATGTCTCAAGCGGTTTGCCTGTTTTCTGTCCCAGCATCCTTCGCTGTCGGAGCAGAGTTGGAGGATGTCTCGAGCGAGGCGCTCATTTTCACCCCTCTAAAGGGGAAGGGGGGCCGCCAGGGGTGTTTTCACGGTCCCGTTCGCGGCCGTTTTGTGGGGATGTCTCAAGCGGTTTGCTTGTTTTCTGTCCCAACATCCTTCGCTTTCGGAGCAGATTTGGAGGAAGTCTCGAGCGAGGCGCTCATTTTCACCCCCCAGGTGGGCCAGATTTTGAGGATGTCTCGGTCGGTGGCCAGACTCGTGGGCACAGATTCTCCTCAGGATGCCACAGGAGGCCCCAACAGGCTCCAGGAGGCATCAGGCCCCAGGAGACCACATGAGGTCCCAGGAGGCATCAGGAGGCCACATAATAAAGACTCAAGAGGCCACAAGATGTCCCAAGAGGCTCTAGGAGGCCCCAGGAAGCTCCGGGAGGCCTCAGGAAGCCACAGGAGGCCCCAGGAGGCCAGAGGAAGCGCTAGGAGGTCTCGGAAGACAACAGGAGGCCCCGAGAGGCCCCAGGAGCATTCCCAAGCGCCCAAATGGCTAGACGCGCATTCACAGATCCCACTGACAATTATCCTTTTAAAAAGATGCACATATGGGGATCTCCACGCAGTGAGTAATTTCTACGACAAAGCGCTGACCCAGAGAAATTTCTGCAGAACTGATATTGTGCCCCTCCTTCTGGCTCCTTGTCATTGTCAGCGTCATCCTCCTTCTCCTCCTCCTCCCCACCTGACCCACTGACCCACTGATGGCAAGAAACGCTCACCCACCTCATCCTCCTCACCATCCTCATCCTTGCGCTGATTGCCAGATGCGGACATGGCGGACCTGCTGGCTCCCAAGGGGGCTTCCTTGATTGCTGGTGCATTCCCGGCGACTCACCGCGAATCTCCACGCAAAGCGGGTTCAACTGGCGCCTTCACTGCGCAAGGCCACAACGTCCTCGTGGCAACCGAACCTGCTGCGGGGTTGCCGCACCATTGACTTGCGCAGTACCACGGAAAGCTCTCCCACTCAGCGCCGGCAAAGGGCCCTGCAAGCCAACTCGACACCTCGACCGTGTCCTCCTCCACCAACTGCGTCTGGCCGCGCCATGATGTACCTCATCGCGCCCTACAAGGCGTGACCACACACATCGATCGACGACGCAAGAGATGACCACTCACGCACGGAGGCGGCCAAACCGGGGAAACGCCCCCAGGAACAGACCACGGGAGAGTTAGCTACCCTGGCGCCGTCGCCGACGCCGCGCCTGACACGATGGCGGGCCGCACGCCAGCTGGAGCCACGGCATCTCCGTCACTCCTCTCTGGCCGTCCGACGCGGCCCCTCGGGCTGGGGCCTTTCCCCAGCCCCTGTGGCCGCCCCCCCCTCGGGGAGCCCGCGTGCCCCTACGTGATCAGGGTGTCCCTCTCTGCCGCTCGGCAGATCGGCGCCGCCCCAGCGCCACCCCCGCGCGGGGTCCGGACTCCCCCGACTGGGCTTCTGACGCCCCTCCCCGCGTCTGCTCCATCCGTTCTCCCACCCGCTTTCCCCCCCGTCGCCGTTTGCGGCGGCTCCTCCGACCACCCCTTCCGACCCCGCCCCCCCCCCATGGGACCAGAACGCGCACCACCTGGAGGAAACCAACATCCGATGCGTTCAGCTATTCAGGCAACCCTCCAGAAGGAGGAGCATCGGGGCCACCTGGATGCGTGGGCGTCGTGGATACCACGACGGAGCGAGGTTCAGGAAGCGCGCCTTGAAGAACTGGCGGGCGGGAGGAGATCCCGTTCCCGGACCCGCTGAGCTGGGCCCGCCCACTTCTTTCCTTCGGGGGCCGAAGAACGGTAGAAAAGAAACGTTTCCGCCCTCGGGGACGCCTGCCTCCCAGGCGGCTGCAAAATTTATAACCCTACGCGGCACCGTAGGGGTGTAAACCTTGCAGCCGCCTGGGGGGCAGGCATTCCCGAGGGTGGAAAAAATGTTATACAATTATTCGCCCGGCCCTACCATTGTGTTGTGCCTCCTTTCCTCCTCCCTCACCTCCCTCGGCTGACTCCTTCCCCTCTTCGTGTATTTCCTTACCCTTGTGGTGTGTTGTGCCTCCTCTGTTTCCCTCGGCTTCCCCTCCTCTGTCGGTCGGCCCGTTGTTCATGGCGTGCGTCCGTCTGTTTCCCTCGGCTGCTTGCTGTCGCTCCTCGCTCCTCGCTTCCGTCCTCGCTTTGCGTGGCACCCCTTGCCCTTATCTTGCTGGCCCCTTGCCGTCCAATTCTGGCCCGCTTTGGACATGCGTTTCTCCGCGTGAATGCCTTCTTTCTTACATTGCTGGTGCGAGGGTGCGTGCGCGCTGGTGGCTATTTTCGAACTGCCTGATGATTGGCTCGGTCTTCGGCGCTCAAAGTGTGCGTGCGTGTGCATGATGAGGTGCGCTGAGTGAGCCGGTGCGTGTGTTCGGCCCCGATGGTCCCTACTGCACTGCGGGCGCGAATGCGGGCGGCCGATGCCTTTTTTTCGGCCCCCGCGAAGGCGGTGCGACCCCGGCCGCCCCGCTACGCGGCTGCAGGCCGGCGCTCGCCGCGGAAGGGCGGGAACCGCCCGACGCGGGCGGCTCTCCGACCTTGGCGGCTATTGGTCCTCGCGGGGACGCCGACGAAGACGGAAGGCGAGGACGACCTCGGCGACGGCGACGGCGACGACGGCCGACGGCGACGCCGTTGGCGGTAGCGGACGCCGCTGAGGAGAGGCGCGGTTCGGGTGCCCTGGCACACGCCGCGTGTGCCGGCCCGCCGGGCGACGACACGGTGCGAGCCGCGGGGAGGCGCCGCGCGCTCGCCTCGTCAGCCAGCGCGCCTGGGAAGCGTGGATCACGGCCCGCTGCGCGCGGCGGCGGCGGCAGCGGCGGCGCACAAGTGCAGCGGCGGAGCGGCGGAGCGGCGGCGGCGCCGTCGCAGTGGAGGAATAAGGTAGCCCCGATACACGCCAAGGGGCCTCCCAGAGAGGCTAAAAGAGGCACCATGGAGGCCTCAAGAGGCTCCCAGGAGCCCCCTAGAGGCCCCAGAGGGGCCCCCAAAGACAACTGTGGTGGGATGGGCCGAAGGTCACTGGAAGAGCCGCCCCCGTAGCTCGTTGGAGAGGTGACAAGCGTGCCGAGTGCTACCAAACGATCTATCTGTGTATATATATATATAGATATATCAGAGGTGAAGGGGTTAGATCGAACGGGAACGGAGAGCCCCCCTACCGGGAAATCGGTTTCGGTTTCGTGTTCGTGCGTGCCGTGCGTGCGGGCGAGGCGAAGCTGCGTGGGCGGGCGAGAAGAGAATCTCCTGTGGCTGAGGCACGGCCGGACCAAATGTCTCCCTTCCGGCGTCCAGTGGCGCGCGGTGTCCCGCCGGTGTCCCGCTGTGGCTGAGGCGCGGCCGGACAAAATGCCTCCCTTCCGGCGTCCGGTGGCGCGCGGTGTCCCGCTGGTGTCCCGCCGGTGTCTCGTCGGTATCCCGATGATGACGGTGATGCTGGTGTCGATGATGATGATGATGATGATGATGATGATGATGATGATGATGATGATGATGATGATGGTGATGGTGATGGTGATGGTGATGGTGGTGGTGATGATGGTGTCCCGATGATGATGAAGATGATGATGATGATGATGGTGTTGACGATGCCGTTGATGATGATGATGATGGTGGTGGCGGTGATAATGATGGTATCCCGATGATGATGATGATGATGATGATGATGATGATGTTGTTGATGATGATGTTGCTGATGATGATGATGGTGTCCCGACGGTGACGATGATGATGATGATGCTGATGACCCTGATGATGATGAGATGATGATGGGATGATGATCATGAAGATGATGATGATGGTGGTGATGATGTTGATGATGATGCTGAGGATGGTGATGGTGTCCCGGTGATGATGATGTTGTTGATGATGATGTTGCTGATGATGATGATGGTGTCCCGATGATGGTTATTACGTTGATGATGAGGATGATGAAGAAGTGATAATAATGATGTTGATGATGGTGGCCCGATGATGGTGATGATGATGCTGATGTTGATGATGATGATGGTGACCCCGATGATGATGATGGTGATGATGATGGTCACGATGATGATGGTGCCCCGTTGATGATGGTGTTGATGATGCTGTTGCTGATGATGATGGTGTCCCGATGATGGTGATGATGTTGATGATGTTGTTCATGATGATGATGGGATGATGATGATGGTGTTCCGATGATGATGGTGATGGTGCTGGTGTCCCGATGATGATGATGTTGATTCTGATGATGGTGACGGTGATAGTGTCCAGATAATGATGATGTTGTTGGTGATGTTGATGTTGATGTTGATGTTGATGTTGATGATGATGATGATGGTGACGAGGTGATGATGATGATGATGATGATGGTGTCCCGATGATGATAATGATGTTGATGGCGTTGATGACGATGGTGTTGGTGACGTCGATTGTGAGATCGATTGTGATATCGATAGTGAGGTCGATAGTGAGACCGAATGTGAGATCGATTGTGGGATCGATAGTGAGATCGATTGTGAGATCGGTAGTCGGATCGATTGTGAGATCGATCGAATGAACCAGATCGAGTGAGATCGATTGTGAGATCGATCGAGTGAGATCGATCGAGCGAGACCGATAGTGAGATCGATAGTGAGACCGATCGAATGAGACGATGGTTCCTCGCCCCCGAACCTCCTTATCATCCGAAGGGTGGTCGTATAGGTATATACGTGTATATATATATATATAGATATACTAGAACCATCGCGCGCGCTTCGCGCGCGCTCAGGTTCTAGCAGGCTCCAGGCCTTGACGAATTCACTGCTCCACTGAAGTAGTGGACCACAGTACACGCTTGCCAATCTGCTTTCCGAAAGGCCTTCGAGGAAAATGGTTGTGTAGGGGGGCGGAGGCCGTTTGAATCGGGCTCCCAGAAGGCTTCTGGGAGCATGGATTTGGGGGCGTCTTGGGGAGCCTGTTGGGGCGTGCCGTCGTCGTCGTCGTCGTCGTCGTCGTCGTCGTCGTCGTAATGTCGTCGTCGCCTATGGGGCGCGCCGTCGTCGTCGTCGTCGTCGTCGTCGTCGTCGTCGTCGTCGTCGTCGTCGTCGTCGTCGTCGTCGTCGTCGTCGTCGTCGTCTTCGTCGTCGTAATGTCGTCGTCGTCGTCTTCGTCGTTTCGTCGTCGTCGTCGCTTCAAGATGGCACTCGGGGCAACTTTGTGCGAAACGATCTGCGGAGGGCCGCGAGAAGGCGATCAGTCATGTTCCCAATCAACTTCCCAGACAACTCTCCTGTAGCATGATGGTACTTCGAAGCCTCCGGAGACTCACGGGCCCATGATGAACCATGTCCCCGGAAGGCTTTCTGGGGACATGGTTTGTTGGGGTGTGTTGGGGGGTCTCTTGGGCGTTCCATGGGGGCCCCTTGGGGGCCTCCGGGAACTCTCGGGCCCATGATGAACCATGTCCCCGGAAGGTTTTCTGGGGACATGATTTCTTGGGGTGTATTGGGGGGCCTCTTGGGCGTTCCCTCGGAGCCCCTTGGGGGTCTCTTGGGGCTTCCTGGCGGCCTCTTGGGCGCCTCACGGGGCTTCGTGGGAGCCTCTTGGTGGCCTCCAGGGGCCTACAGGCGGCCTCTAGGGCCAGAGACCTCGAAATATCGGTTGGCGGTCCCCTATGGGCCCTCTCTTGGGGAGCCCTTGGGGCACAGTTGGTTTGTCTGGGGAGCCTCCTGAGCCGTCTTGGGGCCCTCTTCGGGGCCTCGTGGCCCGTCTTGGAGCGATCTGAAGGGCCTCCGAGCGAGGCCGTGAGGGAGCGCTGGGAAGCGGGGAAAGCGAGAACGCCTGAGTCCTTCAAAAACCATCGGAAAATTAGTGAATCTTGTCTCCCTGGGCCCTCTTGCGGAGCCTCTTGAGTCCGTCCTGGAGCGTGTTGGAGTCCTCGTCGGCCGTCTTGAGGGCAGCTTGGGCGTCTTCGGAGCCTCTTGGGACCGTCTAGGGCCCTCTCGGGACCTCCATTAGCCTGTCGTGGCCTGATTCGGGGCGGGCCGCCTCGGGACCCCTCTGGGCCTTCTCTTGGCGCGCTCTAGGGGCACACTTGAGTTGTCTGGGGAGCATCCTGGGCCGTCTTGGGGCCCTCGTCGGGGCCTCGTGGGCCTTCTTGGAGCGATCTGAAGGGTGTCCGAAGCCGTGAAGGGAGCGCTGGAAACCGGAAAACGCGAGAACGCCAAAATCCAAAACACTCGGAAAACGAGTGAATCTTGCCTTCCAGGGCCCTCTTGGGGAGCCTCTTGATTGCATCCTAGAGCGTGTTGGAGTCCTCGTCGGCTGTCTTGAGGGCATCTTGGGTGTCTTCGGGCTTCGGGGCCTCGTGGGACCGTCTTGGGCCCTCTCGGGACCCCCTTAGCCTGTCGTGGCCTGCTTCGGGGCGGGCTCGGGCCGCCTCGGGAGCTCTGACCCCCCCCGCAACCCCCGGTGGGCACCGATGGGAGGAACAGGCAGCGGCCCGCCCCCCACCCCCCCTGGGCCTACTCCGAGATAGAGAATCATGCTCCCGGGAAGCTTTCCGGGAGCATGATTCGTTCGGCTCTTTAAGAGGGGGGCCTCTGGGGGCTTACCCAGGGGCCCCTTTTGGCCTTGTCGGTAAGCCTATTGGAAACATGGTCGGGGCGGTGAAGGAATCATGTTCCCGGACTTATCTGGGAAATCCGATTTACCGAAATGTCTTGGAGGCCCGCAAGGGGCTTCCCTGGGGGCCCCTTGGGGGCCTGCTGGGGCTTCGGGGGGGCCTCTTGAGAGCCTCACGGGGCTTCTTGGGAGCCTCTTGATGGCCTCCGGGGGCGTCCTAAGAGCCTCTCAGGCCGGAGACCTTGAAATGTCGCGCTCTTCGGGCCCTTTGGGTCGCTCTTGGGGCTCTCTTGGGGCGCTCTCGAGGCCCTCTTGACTTATCTGGGGAGCCTCCAGGGCCGTCTCTGGGCTTTCTTGGGAGCCTCTGCGGCCGTCTTGGAGCGATCTGAAGGGCCTCTGACGCGGTCCGGGACCTTGGGGAGGCATGGGAGATCGCAATAATGCTTCAAAAACCATCGGAAAATTTATAACTTTCAGCTTCTGGGGCCCTTTGGAGGGGCCTCTGGAGGCGCACGTGGGGCGTTTTGGCGGCGCCCATTAGGGCCCCAAAGCGGCCCTAGAATGCGGGTCAACTCGCGCCAAGTCATAAGACGGCCTGCATCTTGCACCAAAACGCCCCAAAATGGTGCTCAATTGGCCAAGATGATCCAAGATTACCCGATCGACTTTGATGGCCGACCATGTCCCACTCGGAGGCCTTCCGTTGAGGGGTTGCTTCCCTCCACGCGAGACTTACACGGAAACTCGGAGAAGCTAAGTACTAGAACCCAATAACTTCCCCGCGAATGCGCGGGCAAATGGCAACGATGATGTAAGTTGGGCTGGGGGAGTGTACAAAACATTGCACGTCACGTTTGGCCATTGATACGTCCGTGCGTACCGCATCAACCGATATGTACACAAGACGCACGTAGTCGCGAACATCCGTTCGCATTGAACATGCGTACCTGGAATCGTGGCATTGGGCCCTAACTGACCGATGCACAACTAACAAACAGTGACTATCGTTTCTCCGTGTATCGAGGCCCCACCCGCCCGTCCTCAGCGCAGACCCGACGCCTCCCAGCTGCGGGGGGGCGGCGAGCCGCGCCCTTGAAGACACAGGCGGCGGCGCCTGGCGATCGTCGGCCCGTGTTGCGGCGGGGTGAGGGGGGCGACCTGACGCCCCCCGGGGCATCCAGCGTCCTCACAACATCACGACCGCCTGGGCTCCGTGTTGCAAAAGCTTGGGGTCTTCGACCACCATTTCCTGGCCTACTGAAATCATCAAACCACGACCCGCGACGACAGACGGGTGCTGGGAATAGGGTCCAGGGAGCTCAGGGGCGCACGTGGTGAGAAAAATGGTGAAGGACGTTCATGTGCGGGGGATGGTAGGGGGAAGCGACCCAAGTAACTCATGCTCGCCAGCGTGGACATCCCAACAAAATGGGTTACTGCACCTGGTGTGCACCCTGCGTGGTGCAATACATGGGATGCAGCACGCGTGGCGCAATCTACGTGGTGCGATTAAAGTTTGCCAACGTGTAAGTTGTCAGCCCCACTGCTCGCGCAACCATCCCACCCTCCCCCCTGCAGCCTGGTTGACGGAAAAACCATTCGGCCACGACTACCGTTGCCGATTTTCCACGTGCTAGCGCATCTCTGCGGCCGCGTTGGCGCGCGAACGCTCGCGCGCAGGGCGACAAGCTGTTGTGGCACAACTCATGCGGCCGCGATGGCGCTTGCCGATGGAAACTTCCCAGTCCGTGTCAAAGGCATGAAACGCCGACTCGGGAGGGCGCATTATCAGGATGATGTCGACAACGGAGGAACCGTTGATGATAATACCGATGGCGTGGTAATGTTGAGACGACGGCAACTCCAAACAAAGACGTCGCCGAAAATGGTGACGACGATCATGATGATGAGATCCGTGCCTCGATGGTGAAGTTGATTGTGCTGAAGATGGCGGCACTGCAGGCGACTGGAGATGGCGATGACGGCGGTGATGCGCTGGCACTGATGAGGGTGATAGTGCGGAATTGCGCGCGCAAGCATTCAAGGAATCTGGCATACGCTTTGTCGGATGAACATTCTGAATCGCAGGTTGCGAAAGGGCTGTATCTTGGAATGTGTCGAAAACAACTGGTGTTGGAATGAGTTCACCAGGCGGGGCGGCGCGCGCGTGGCCCGGATGGTTGCAATTGATACGGATGTATGCGCTGGGCGCAGGCTAGACCAACGCCCGTGCACCGCGTGGTGAGATGAGCATGAGGGTTCTGGACGAGTTTGCTGAAATGGTGTGGTTTATCTCAAGTTTCAGCAAGTGCGCGCGGTCAGAGATCCTGCGCAACTTGTGTTGGAAACGTCCGTGGTGTTCGATGTGTTTGCTTACATCCATGGCACTGCAAAAAAGAAGGCTAGATAAGAAACGATGGAGCTATCCTGGCCACGGCGAGCCTCGGCTGCGACTGGGTTTTCAGACCTAGACCTAAGGAACGGTCTGAAAATCAGAGTGGTCCTTACTTCAGCGCCTCGACTGTGTGTTGAAACGCTTGCGCAACGAATTTGTTTGGTATGACTTCGGCATGTGTGCGCGCTTGTAAATTTGGTGTGGTGAATTTCAAGGTTCTTTTGTAGAATGGTCATTTGAGAGAAGTCGCAGTCGCTTCTGTCGACAGGGGTGAAGGGGGTCTGCAACTGGTCGCCAGGCATATGAAATATGGGCGATGAGGCCTAATCATCTGTTATTTGAAATGTTCCCGCGGGGCCCGAACCTATCTTCTTTTGACATGAGGATATATGCACTGCAGTGTTGCTGTGTAAATGTGTGGTATGAGCTGTATGATGCAAACTGTGGGGTGCAACCTATGCAAAGCAGGACGCGGGGCGCAGTCGAAAGGATGCGGTACAAAACACCGACTGTCCGTTGCAAATGTCCATACAATGGGGTCAGCAATGGAAGTAGCAGTAATGAACGTAGTAGTCGCCGTCGTAGACGCAAGTGGTGACGATAAAAACCGGTGGGGTGCGATAATCGCCAACTCCAGGGCTCTAGCAAACATCCCGCCAATTCATCTGCAACCTGTCGAACATCACCCGATCACCCGCAACGGGCGCAACCACGCGGCGACCCCTATCCTGCAGATCCACGACTCTGGCGGGCGAATGATGATGGCGATGACGATATCGGTAACGACGACTGCGATGATGGAGGTGGCGACGATGACGAGGGTGACGACAACGATGATGACGAAGATAACGACGACGGTGGTGAAGATGACGGCGCGTGTGAGCGTGATGAATCTGATGCCTATCATGATGGTGGTGATGATGATGACGACGGTAACGGTGACGACGGTGACGAGGAATGCCGATGCGCGTGATAAGGATGCTTGTGCGCGTTCGCATAAACTCTGGCAACTGTCTTCTTGAAAAAAACTGTTAACTGCCTGGGGGGAGGCCGAGGTAAGATTCCGGGCTTGCCGAGCGACATCTCGGACACACGCGACCATGGATTAAGGATCCTTGCATCTGGCACGGTGGCGCCAAATCCATGCATTGAGAAGGCCAAGGAACATGAGACCAATGTCGCCTGATTTGGCGACGGAGCGCACCGCATCTGCACGAAAACGGAACCTGTCGGCATCCACGCGCCTTAATCCATGCTTATGCTTCCCCCGATAATCGCGCCAGCCCCCGCGGAGATCCTCGCCACCCTTAGCGGCGCGCACAGGCGGATGGTGGCGACGGGGGCGGCCTTCCTTCCAAGAAAGCGGGGGGGGGGCTTCTTAGAAGGCAGGGGGCCCTCTCAGAAGCCTTCCTGCCTTCTTAGAGACCTCCTTAAAAGCCCGAGTCTTCCTTTGAAGCCTTCCTGCCTAGAAGGCAACGGCCTCCTTTGGAGGGCTCCGAGGCACCTTAGCAGGGCTTCCTGGAAGGCCGTGGGCATCCCAGAAGCCTCCCTGCCTTCTAGGAGACCCTCTTGGAGCCCTTCTACGGAGGCCTCTGCCTTCTGAGACCCCCGCCGCCTTCTTGGAATGCCGCGCGCGCGCCCCCCCCCCCTCCACACGCACGCACACACATTCACAAAACCACAAACACACAGACACACGCGTGTACCAGCGAAACGAGGGCCCAGTGGCAGAGAGCAGAGCAACGACAGGACCCGACGACGAAGACGACGGACGACAGGCGAACGAACGACGGAGACGGCGGACACACGTCCTCCCCCGCCCCCGCCCCCCGCTCCCGTCGTGATTTTTGGTGGCTCGAGGGGCGCGCCCCGCCGAGAACCGCCGAAGGCTCCGGGCGCAGCCGGCGGCGGAGAGGCCCTCTGCACGAATCAAAGGAGGCCAGGGCTACAGAGTTGACGAACGTAAAACTCATTCTCTCATCGAATTCAAGACAAACGCGTACAATGTTGGTAGAACGACTAGGTTGGCGGCGCGCACAGGGGGGAGGAGGAGGGGGGAAGGCTTCTGAGGAGACTGCTTCTGGGTAGGGCCAGCGCCTTCTAAGAAGTAGCCTCCTTCTAAGAAGCCTTCCACCATCCCCCATACCCCCCTCTGCGCGCTGCCAACATGGTAAGGCGAGGCCAAGAAAGGAAGAAGAACGGACTAACAAGTTCTCTCAATCGGCCGTCGTGTGACAACAGCCAACACCCCCTCGGGTAATGAAAAACAAAGCCGACGGTGTATGCTTATTTTGGCCTGTAGGGGCCCTCGCCGGGCCCAGGAACAGTCAAAAAAGGACTCAAGCTGCAAAGCCAGTCTCTGGGGATGGGGTCGGACACCTTGTGGACCATGTTATGAGAAGATCATGGCATCGGGGGACTGGGAACTGGAGGTCAGGACCGGGACAAGATCGAACTGGGGCAAATCGGGGATTTCTGAGATCCTGCGTTTCTGGAGGATGTTTCGCCGCGGCCTGAGAGTATTCTGAAGCGCTCTGGAACGAGTCATGCCTGTTCTCACCCGCCCGAGGGAATGGGCTTTCTTGACCTGCGCCTCCAGCAGGACCCTGGCCCCTCTCAACGGCTTAACGGTCCCAGGGCCCAGAAACTGGATCCCGTAGGCCACAAGCAAAGCAAATGTCGCCACGAGCTGTTCCTGACGTCGGGTGCACTAGGTCCCTCCTCTCTTAAACATAGGCAGAAACAAACACAGCCAGCCATTCGACATGCCGATCCCTGCCCCGAGACCTGTTATCTCGGCTCTCTCCATGATTCTAACGGGCCATGGGCCTGGAAGCGGCGAACACAGACACTCTGTCTAAGACCGAACTAATCCAACACCTGCACAATAATTCAAAACGTTGAAGGCAAGAAACAACCGCAACTAGAAAAACAAGTAACGGAATCCCACCAGCCCTCTGGGACGTTACGGAGCACACGTTGGGGCAAAACCTTGGGTCATGCTCGTTGGCAGCGCGAGCACTTTGCATTGGTTGTTGACGGGGACGGGGGGTGCGCCTTCATACTGCCTGTTTTTCGCAAGACCCCCACCCCTGTCCGAAAACCATGCAACAGGCACTTCGCGGCTGAATATGGACCCTGCGCGGCCACCCCGCGATCATTGCCAATTGGTCTCTGACAAGGGCAGCGGGGTTGTTTGCATATTGCCTGCTGTGCGCAAACCCACCAAACATCATCATGGTCCCCCCGCCACAATTACGCACTGGGTTTCGACTAGGATGGTGGAGGCCGACATGTTGCCCGATAAGTGTTGCCACGTGTGCGGGCGCACCTGGCACACTCCGCGCGTGCCCCAGACGTGGCGCACCTGGCGCGGCGGGACCATGTGGCAGACATGGCGCACGTGAAGCACGTGGCGCACCTGGCGCGCGCGGCGTGCCTGACACGCTTGGGCCACAGGGGTGCCTGGCGCACCTGGGGCGCCTGGCACGCGCGGCGCACTTCGCCCCATCGCGCGCATAGGGTCTGTTTTGGTCCCCAATAGCTGCCCATCCACGGACGACCGCTGAACATGCTGAAGCCCGGGTATTACTGTTGGCGGGCGGGGACAGGTGAGCGAGACAGCTTGCGAGCGGGGAGGGGGTCTTGACCTCTTCCCCCTGCCCCCCCCCCCCCCCCCCACGCACACACACACTGGTTCTAGAGGGGGGGGGGTCGCGAAGCGTTGGAGCGCCCAAAATGGCCTCGGCGAACCTCCCGAAATCATTGCATTCTGGTTTTGGCCACATGTTGGCCTTGTTGGGGGGGGGGTTGTAATGAGCTCCCCTCCTTTGACCGATCTCTTCCAAGATGGCCCCAAGATGGCGCCCGAGGCCCCCGAGGGCGCGCCCGAAGAGGTGCCCAGGAGGCCCGAAGAGGCTCCCAACATTCCCCTATGAGGCTTCCAAGAGGCTCACAAAAGACCCCCAAGAGGCCCCAAGAGCCAAGAGGCCCCCCTGAGGCACCCAAGACGCCCAAAAAAGGGGCCGGCGAAAAGGCCAAATTCACCGATGCGACTACGGTTGCGGCCACGGCCACGCGTTGGCCTCGGAGGGGGGGGGGGGGCAGGACAAGACAGGAAGACGCCGCGCCTAGATGGCGCATCGGCACAAACTGGATAGAAAACGAAGGCCAGAAACACGTGCAGAAACATATGCGGAATGCGCGCGCGCCGGGTCGCACCCGCTGCTCATTGACCACTGCTGGGCGGCGGGCGCAACTGCGCTCGCACATCGCGCGCTGTGCATGCAAGAGGACAGAGGGGGAAGGAGCGGGGGGGAGGGGGGCGGAGGGGGCAGGGAAAAGGCAGACACGATTACATACGATAGCCCTCAGGAGCTTGGTGCCATGATGCCAGAGAGCCTTGCAGCAGGTCGTGCAAATTGTCATTGTCGCCCCCTGCTGCCTCTAGGGCCCAGGCGCGCGCGTCTGTTGCCCATTGCAGACGCGGGCGCCCACGAGAGCGCAAACTGTTCCATCTTCTCGACTGGCAACTCCCGCTCTCGAGCAGCATTGCTCTCGGCGGGCTTCTTGGCGAATCCCTGGCAAATTTACCATATAAATGCAGCTGTCGTCTCAATAACTGCGATCATAAGCGCGCGACGCTAACGACTGCACTGACTTCGGCGTCTCTGGCGCGGGAGAAATAGGCAGGTTGGACGCTGCGCGCTATTCGTGGGCATATCGCCTGGAAGTTATCGAGGCGGTCTCTGTCGGCTTGCAGCAGCATGCAATATTCCAACCAATCGAGCAGGTTTGAAAATACGCACGCAACCAACACACGGATGTTGCACGGTCTGGTCATGTTGGCGTTGCTCCACACAGCGTTGACCTTGTCGAATGTCCCTTCTGCTTCGCCAAGTCTGCGCGCGAGTTATGCCCGCGGCTTCCCGTCGACACTCAGCAACCCGCCCAGATAGACCGCCTCTTCTTTGCAGGTAATCAGACCCCCTTCCGGCCCAGCAACGATTGCATCCGATCGCACTCTTAACGAGATGTCTTGGACGCGTTAAGTTCGAGACCAAAAAGCATTGCGATTTCCGCCGGCGCGCCCAGATGCCGTCGAAGCACGCCCTGTTTCGTAGCCACAAGCATTGCGTCGTCTGCGTGCAGCAAGGCATCCGTGATCGCGCGCGGCGTGGGCATGTTGCTCGGAATGGCGTTGCGTCTTCGGTCCACAACCTCCGCGATAACTGACGCAACGATGACAAACATGCGCGGCGACAACGGGCAGCCCTGAGCTGCGCCTGCCGCTCGGGGCCTCGGGGGCGTTGTGTCTGCGCCATATTAGACGACAAACTTTTCGATGTGTAGATTGCCTGCCCCGCGTCTGCCATGGCTGGCGGATAAGGGAAGTGCTGGGGTGCACCTTCAGCCATTGCTGCTGGCTTGTCTTCCTTATCCACATGCTGCCCGGGTCTGTTTTGCAATCGCCCATGCCGCCGCGGCGGCCGGCTTTTACGCGGGGGCAGGATTGCCATCCAATCACTTTGTTCCACAGCACGTTCCAGCCATTTCTTCCTATCCGCGCGCGCAGACAACTGAATTTGTCCGTCGGGCGCTTCGGGTCCCTCGTTGGACCCCCCCCCCCATGCTGTCTGCAGCGGTTTCTCTATTCAATGAAATGTAGCGCCCGCTGCGCGATTCAAGCCCCGCGCGGGCAGCGGGGGTAAGAAGTGCATATTCTTTCGCCGATCCTAGCACGCATGAAGCAACAGTTCCTGCTTTCCCGTCGACGGCGTCGCCCGCAGGCTCTGCTTTCCAAACCCCGCAAAGCCAGAAATCTAGTTTCCGACATTCTCTGGTCGACGCAAAGATTTCCAATCAAATTGTGGTCGTCGTGGAGGAAAATCCCGCAGGGGAGCGCTGGTTTAAAATTCCACGATATTCACGAAGTGGCGTTTGCAGGACTCTGGGCCGATCGCCCCAAATGCACCGTCTGTTCGCCAGCCAGACCCGCTCGACGATGACATGGTCAAGTCTCTCGAACCTTCCGGGTTGCATCTCGCCCATGGGTCGGGCGTTTAAGTCGTAGTGCGCCACCTTCGACTGCGTTCCCATGCAAAAGAAAACATCGGCAATGTAAGATTCCAAGCTTTTGCATGCGTATGCCAACAATTCACTGTTTGCGAGAGCGTTCCATTTACCGCGGATGTTCTCGAAGACAAATTTCCCCGTGAGATCTTTTTCGCAGACGCGACGTTGTAGCGCCCGCGCGTTGAAATCGCGGGGTATAAAATCGCTGGCCCATGTGCGCGGCACTTCTTGGTGGAATTCTCAAGCTCAAGACGCGCCGTATGCGCGCTCGTCTATGTTTGCGCATGCTGAAGCCAATGCTAAGGCACCTCCAGTTACTCGTACCGTTAAGCTCTCCTTTCTGTTGTTATGCTGCAGATAACCTGTTGTTGCACGTTTTGCCCATAGTGCTACAGTGGATCCCACTCTCGCGTGCTCCCTGGCGTCGTCCTCGTTCCCTGACATGATGAAGGGGTGGCCTTCGAATTCATAGGCCAGGGAATATCGACAGTGTGTCTCTTGGAGACATACCACTGCGATGTTCACGTCTCCAACGTGTTCGATCAGATCGTGCAGCTTGTGCGGACTATCTTGGCGAATGCATTCTCTATTCCAGGATGCAACTCTGCCGCCGTAGTTTGGCCAACGTGGGAATGTTACCCATCTGCCAAGTGAGGCTGCTCTCTCGTGGCCGATGCGCCGCGCGAGCCCTATCCCGGACCCTGCCCACCCCCCTTGCCCTTCCCACCTCCCTTGGCAGATCGGCCCAACGCGTCATTGCCCCGAGTTGCAAGGCGATCCACTTCTGGCTGTCTCGCAAGCTCGCCCCAGTTTCCCCAGGCCCCCTTCCACTTGATAGTGATAGTGTTGTGGACAAGGGGCACAGATGCCACTGGATGTTTTGCTACTGTGAGTGCCAAGTTGTTTGTATCAGCGCGAGCCTCGCTTTTAGTGTAGCCCCGTTCCATAAACTGTTTGCGCACGCCGAACAAAAAAGCTCTCCGGCACCCGCTTCTCAATTGGTTGGTCGGCGCGGGCCCGCACGCCGTTGCAATTGCGCGTGATATGAGCTTTACCGAATACGCCGACGAGCTTGTCACGCTTGTCAGTGGAGCCAAATTTCGCGAAGACTATGCTGTTGAATGAGTTCTTGGTAAAGATGCCGATGTGCTCTAGCACGCGGGCGCGAGCGAACTGGCCCTTCAGGGAGTCCACGGCTGCATCCAGATCCGAGAAAATTATGAGGGCCGCTGCGCGGCCCAAGACTCCTTTTCGGGGTCGCAGGAGTCGCGAGATAGCGCCGCGGACAAGCGACTTTGCAACGCCTGCTCGGCGAACATCTTTTGCGCCACCTTGGCAACCAAACGCAACGTCGAAAGCAAGCAAGATCACCCTTCAAGTACTTGAAAGAAGCGCGCCTGACGTTGCGGCGCCTCTCGCGGGCGGCTTAGTTAGCAGAGCAAGGGCAACCGATGCCGGCGCCAAAACAAACGCACTTCGCCTGCATCTGCGCCGCTGTCGCGCGGCGACGCGCGGCCGCGCGGCCGCGCGGCGGCGCGGGCGGGCCCCGCGCTGCAAATCAGAACCGAAAAACGATATGACGCCACGCGCGATGTCGAGTTGACCCCCCGACGTCGGGGCGCGATGTTTGTTGTTCGCGCGAATGCGGCCTCGACGCCGCGAACAAAGCGTTTCGCGCGCGCAGCGCCGGGCAGGTCGGTTGCGACCTTCCAGGCGAAAGCGGTCCGAGCATTGAAGGCCGAGGAGGGAATGGGCCATGCAAGCGCGGCCACAAGCGACAACCAGAGAAAACTCAGCCCAAGCCCGCTCGATAGGCAGCGGCATGAAACGAAGCGCAGCGGGCCGGAGCAAATTGGCGAAGGAAGCGGGCGCAAACGGGGGAGGCCTGGGCCTGGGCGACCTGCGCCCTGAGCGCCAAGGGAACTCGTGGACCCGACGGCGCGGCGCGAGTGAAGCTCATCAACGGGGGAAAATGCACGCGCCGAAACGGCGGGGGCATCGCCGCAGCCATTCCGAGGTCGCGAGAACCCCCGTCGCGACGCGTCTTCCGCCGCAGCGCGTGCGGCTCGCGCGCGGGCGAGCGCGCGCGCTCGCTCGAGCGCAAAAACTCGCTCGCGCGCGCGTGGAATCAACGCCGCGCGCAGTTTTGCGCGCAATCCGTTTTTTGTCCGCCGTTTTTTCCGACGGCCCGACGCGCGGCGCCATTTGTCCCCACTTGTCATCACTTTGTCACCACTTTGTCATCACTTTGTTCGCGACAAAGACGCGCGCCAACCCTATTTGTCATCACTTTGTCACCACTTTGTCATCACTTTGTCGCAAGGTTTGTCTCCGTTCCCCTTCCAAGCTGCGAAACCTCAAATGTTTCCTTCCGCGCATCGATCTGCGGCCCTTTCAGGAAATGCCGCGCCAGCAACCGCGGGGCCAACACTACAAACGCAACGCGCGATCTGCGCGTTTGCTGAAACTGGCCTGATGTCGCGCGATGCGGTTTGCCGCCGCGCCTCCAGCGAGCTGGAGAACTCGGGAAAGAATTCGCGTCGTTGACGCCAATGCAGCCCCGCTGGGGTCGTCTGGGCCCCCCCCCCAGCCCGCGCCCGCGCGCGCCCCCCCAGCGAGCCTTGGCGGCGCAAGCTTCAAGCCCGCCCCGCGACCCCCTCGCGGGACGCCTGATTCAAATGCGACGCGGTCGGGGGTGCCCTTGCGACCTCAAGCCACCGCAGGCTGCTCGCAACCTTTTCTCGCTCGGTTTTCCGCTGCGCGCGCTCGCCCCCCGCCCGCTATATCCCTCCAATTCCTCATCCTTCCCGCCCCTGCCCCCGCCCCCGCCCACCCCCGCGGGCCTGGCGGACGGGGCGGGCCGCGCCCCTTGCATCGCATTGCATGTTGCACCCGCGCCGTTGCATTGCATCGGCAGACGCTGCGTTGAACTGGGCGCGGCGCCGTCGCGTGTTCAGCGCGTCTCCGCCCGACGCGTAGCGCGCCATGCCCCCGTTCCCGTTCCAGCGCCTGCTTTGTATCTCGTTTCGTCCACGCAGCCGACGCGGGCCCCGCCGGCGCCCCGACCCCTGCGCCCCGAATGCTTCTTCTCGCGTAGATGTTCTGCCTCCTGTCTCGGCCTTGCCTCGGGGCGACGCCGCTGGCCGCTCGGGGGCTCGCGCGACCCTGGCGACGACGGCAGTGGAATTTCAGGGAGCTCGAAGCCCGCCGACGCACGGGGCTGCGCGCGGCGCGAAGCCAGGGCCGACGACGCGGGAAATACTTACTTTTACGGCGGGTCTTGGGGGCAACAACGGCCCTCATAGAGAAAATGCCCAAACCCCGACAACCGCACTGCATTCTCGGTCCCGGCCTGCCGTCAGCTCAGAGAATTTCCAAGTCGAATATATGTTGTTCGATGTGTGACGCAATGCTTGGCGCTGCTCGTGAAGTTGCCGATGGCGACTGGGATCCCGATCGCTCCGGGAAGTCGACGCGCTCTGTGAGTCTGTTCAGCTCCGCCTGGACAGGTTCCAGAGCTTGCTGTCAACCATCCCTTGATATCCCATGTAGCTTAAGAGCTGCAACGTCCTGCTGTCGAGGCTGCAGGTACTGCTTGAACATGCCATCGATCGCGCTCATGGTGATTCCCCCCTTCGACGCCACAGCTCCTCCTTTTCCTTCACCCTGTGCTGCAGTGTCGTTATTCAACCCATCCGTTTCATGAAACGGGCTATGGATTCTGTGCTGTGTGGAAAGCTGCCTGACGGGGGTACCTGGGAGTCGCGTGCCGTCATCAATGGAAGAGGCCAGATGATTGATAACTTCCAGAATAGCCCCACGAAGGCTGCCGAGGGCACCAAGTGTTCCCCAAGACGTCCCCAAAAAGTTCCCAGGAGGTCCCAAGATGCCCCAACGATGCCCCCCAGGTGCCCCCAAGAGGCTCCCGAGACCACCCGAAACGCCTCAAGAGGCCCCTGGGACTGCCAAGAGATTTCCAAGACGCCCCAAGAGGACTCCAAGAAGTTGTCGAGAAAACATCCGAAGAGACTCCGAGAGGCATCCAAAAGGCTTCTGGCCTTTTTTTCGGCGACTTGTTCCTACTCTTCTTTCCCTTCTCCCACCTCCCTCATCCTCCTCCTTCCCTCCTCCTCCTCCTCCTCCTCCTCCCAATCCTCCTCCTCTTCTGGTTCCTCATTCAATGTTTCCCTCTTGGGGTATGACGGCGGCCCAGCCTTTAGTCCATTGCGTGCTCACGCACGTACCTGATCTGGGCAACTCGCCTGGGCATCGGTTATGGATGGGCTGGTGGGTTACGCGAAGCGTCTAAAACACTCCTACGTTTGTAGAAATTCGCGGGGATTGTGGTTGTTCCTTGTACGTCTAACGCGGGCACGGGTCTCGATTCTTAAGTCGCGATAGCGCATGTTTCGGGGGCCGCCCCCTCACTCGGGGTAACGTCACGCTTCGAGCAAGCGTCGTCTGTGAATCCAGACGGCGCTGGCGCAAGTCGTCATATTACAAACCTCTCCCCTGCCCTGTAAAGCTCGTAATCGCCGGAAGGAAGGCATGGTCTCTCAATGGATGTACTGGGCTTGTCTACGATCGTTGGGCCCGCAGGGTTAGATGGTTAATAGACAGCCGGGTTTCCCCCGACCCAGGAGTCCGCGACCCCGCCAAGGCCCCAGGCGGCCCCCAGCGGGCCACATGGACGCATGGACGACCCTACATGCAAGAGTTACGCTTGCACCTCTTGCGAAGCTTGCCGGTCGTTACATGCGGCGCGGCGATGCGACAGCAGCTGCCTGCGTGGTATAAGCCCGGCCCACCCACCCCGCTCTCTCGAAATCCGCGCACAACAGGCCACTCTGGCGAAGGACCTCATAGCCGAGGACAGCTCCTGGGATTTCACGTCTCGCCGGTGCGTTTTGGCAGGTCTTCGGGGGAGCGTCAGCCTCCAGAAACTCACAGAGATAAAAAGAAACTGCCATGCGATTGCAGCTTGGGTATCCGCGGACCGTTCTCGGGGCGCGTCCCGCCCAGAATTTGAAGGGGATCCAGCCGCAGCGACCGACAAGCGCCAAGAATAGACCAAGCTTCGATCGAACCTGGATCTCTGATCCCCCTCAAAACGTCCCCCTCCTGCCACCCGACAGGAGGCGAAGGCTGAGTGGGGAACGTCAGGAGTGGACTGGCTCAGGGGGGTAACATCGACCTGGAATCGGCGATATACATCGGCGATCGTTACTGATAACTGGATTTCTCCCACGTGGGATCCGAGTAGATGGGGTCGGAAGATCGCGCAGCATCGCCGACACATCGCCGATGCATCGGGGATGCACCGGTGTGCATGGGGGATGCTTTGGCGACGTCGGCGATGCATCGGTCACGCCGGCGTGGAGAAAATCGGGTTCCACATAGAGACGCATCGCCGATGCATCGCATCGGCGATGCGGTGCGATCGCCCGACCCATCCACTCGAGCCCCGGTGGGAGGCCTGGAAGATCGAAACCACACAGTCGTGGGCGAGTGGGCTATCGGGCCTGTATCGACGATCGCTGGGCGATTGGGGGTCGATGCATCTTGGCCGCGCGCACAAGGGTCTATGGGGAGGGCGGGAGGCTTCTTAAAGTTGGCTGCTTCTTGGAAGGCGCTGGCCGAAAATCTGTAGAAAAGGTTCGCGCTTTCTGAGAAAGAGGGGTGCCTCTAAGAAGCCGTCCCCCCTCCCCTAACCCCCGCTCTGCGCGTGGCCGAGCACCCCCACCCTGCGCCTAACCCCTCCCCCTCAAGTTGCCCCTGAACGATACCCATATCGTTAGTCAACGGACCTTTCCTGGGGCGCGTTCGGACAAGAATCTCGAGGCGGATCCAGCCGTGGCGACGAAAAAAAAATATTAACGGTATAGGCACCTATGCCTTCCCTGACTCCTGCACCGCGACAGAAAGCGAAGGCTCTCAGACATTGGAACAGCCGACATGGGTACAGGGAAACTGTTGCGATGCCGCACAGCACATGCTGTCCGAAACCAACAGCGGCCGCTGCTTCAAATGGACAACGCCCGCGGCGACGCCGATAGCGAATCCTGCTCCACATGGACAAGAACTGGCGTCGGTCTTCTCCTCGTGTTTCCGTGCAAATGCTGGCCCTGCAGGAGACAGATCGGGCATTGGCAGAAATGAATCTAATCCGACCTGGTTTAAGGATGTGTACTGGGGGAAGCCCCCCCCGCCCCTTTTCCACTAACTGGAACTGCCGCCATCCGAAAAACACCAGCTACGGCAGACCTGGTTTAGAGATTCTGGCCAGTTTAGGGGCTCCGGGGCCCTACCACTAACCGGGTCCCCTTACCTGGGGTCTAACCTCTACCCGAACAGAGCCCGGCCTCCTCCGACCTGCGGGGCCGCGCTCTCGCAGCCGCCGCCGGCCCTGGCGCCGTCGTCGGCGTCCTCCTCGTCGACCGCTGCCGCGGCCGGCACGACGCCTCGCACAGGGGGGGCGCCGCGCCGCCCTCGGGCGCGCGCCCTCGACGCCCTCGGCGGCGAGGCCGCTGGCGTGCAACGACGACGACGACGACGACGACGGCGACGACGACGACGACGACGCCTGGCACAAGAATGCCCCGCGCCGCCTGTTGGGTCCGCCCCCTCGACGTTCTCGACGAAGCAGTCGTTCCATCCCCTTCCTCCTTCCTCGCCGACCACCCCGAAACGTATGGAGGGTGAAGCTGCAAACGCGCGTGTTGAACGTCTCTGGGTGTCTTGGTTGTCTTCAAACGTCCTCGTATGTTCTTCACGCTGTGCCAATATCTTGATTGTCACCGAATGTATCGTTGCCTTGTTTTATCAGAGTGTATCGTTGTCTCGATGGTGTTGTTACTGGTGGTGACGATGATGACGAGGACGATGATGCGGATGGGGATGATGATGATGGTAATGGTGATGGTGATGGTGATGGTGATGGTGATGATGATGATGATGATGATGATGATGATGATGATGATGATGATGATGATGATGATGAGAAGGAAGAGGAGGAGGAGGAGGAGGAGGAGGAGGAGGAGGAGGAGAAGTGAGGAGAGGCGAGGAGGAGGCGGAAAAACGAGCGGCGAGGCACGAGGAGGAGCGAGGGCGAGCGTCGAGGAGCAAGGATAATAGGTGAGGAGCAGGAGGAGGAGGAGGAGAAGTGAGGAGGAGGATGGGGAGCATGTGGAGAGGCGAGCGGCGAGGGCCTTGGGTGGAGCTCCCTATGGGGCCACGAAACGTGTGAGGGGTGTGCCGAAATGGGCATGCGGTGGGCGGGGTGGACGCATACGAACACTGCCTTGGGGGCCATGCTCCCTATGGGGCCACGAAGCGTGTGAGGGGTGTGCCAGAATGGGCATGCGGTGGGCGGTGTGGACGCATACGAACTCTGCCTTTGGCGCCATGCTCCCTATGGGGCCACAAAGCGTGTGAGGGGTGTGCCAAAGTGGGCATGGTGTGGGCGGGATGGACGCACACGAACCCTGCCACTGGGACCTTGAGCGCCATGCTCCCTATGGGACTGCGAACCGTGTGAAGGGTGTGCCGAAGTGGGCATGCGGTGGGCGGGGTGGACGCATGTGAGTGCGGCCACTGGGGCCTTGGAGCTCCCTATGGGGCCACGAACTGTGTGAGGGGTGCCGAAATGGGCATGCGGTGGGCGGGGTGGACGCATGTGAACGCGGCCACTGGGGCCTTGGGCCGTCTCGGCGCCCTCGTGGAAGCCTGTTTGGATGCTTTGTGGGTGACCTGCACCGTCTTGGAGCGTCGTGACGCTGAACGAGCAGAAACGCTGAATCTATGAAAAAACAAAAAGGACAAATCAATGGTTTTGGCTTCTTGGGGCCCGTTTGGGAATGCTCTTGGGGACCCCTTGGGCCGCGTTGGAAGCATTGTGAGCCATCTGGCGGCCATCTGGAGGCCACCTGTCTTGGGCGTGTTCGAGCGATATGTATGCGTTTCGGGGCCTCTTGGAGGCCTATTGCGGCCCGTTTCATTTGTGTTGGGGCTTTCTTGGGCCGTCTGGGGGCGGCCCTGGGCCGTCTCGGCGCCCTCGTGGAAGCTTGTTTGGACGATTTTGGGGTGTCCTGGACCGTCTTGGAGCGCCGGGAAGCTGCACCAAAAACCATGGGGGAAATCAATGATTTGGGCTTCTTGGGGCCCTTTTGGGAGTGGTCTGGGGGCCCCTTGGGCCGTGTTGGAAGGCTTGTGGGCCATCCGGAGGCCATCTTGGGCGTGCGAGAATATTTCCGCGACTGTAGGCCTCTGGAGGCCTCTCGCGGCCCTTGTCATATGTGTTGGGGCTGTCTTGCGCCGTCTGGGGGCGGCCCCGGCGGCCCGGTGCCCCCATGGAGAGTCAGGGGCCCCCTTCCGGCCCCACACGAGAACTCGCGAACATGACTTCCATTAATTATCGTTAACTCCACATTTGCGTCGGAAGCCCTAGGAGCTAGGAGGAACGCACATGACAAATTATAGAAACACACACCTTCCATGCCTTCTAGGCGGACGACAAGGAAGGTAGACGTTGAGGGCTGTCGTAGGACGGCAACCCAGACCCCCTCGGGTCAGGAAAAAAACACGGCGAACGCTATTTGGCAGTTAAGGGCTTCTGGGGGCCCTCGCTTGGCCCTGGGACAATCAACAAACGACTCAGGATGCAAAGCCGGTCTCCGGAAAGGGGCCTGAACCTCTGGGGGACCAAGCTACGAACAAAATTATGACGTCGGGGGTATGGGAACAAAGGCCACGAGCGGGACAAACTCGATCGGGACAAATCGAGGATTTCTGAGATCCCGCCGTTCTGAAGGACGTATCGGGCGCCGCGGCCGTCTCAGGACGCTCAGAAACGCTCTGAGAGCGTTGTGGAACGCTTTGGAGCGATGTATCCTGTGCCTGGACCTGTCTGAGGCGACTGAGGTGGCAGCTCCCACAAGGCATTCTTGGCTTGATGAAGCCAGATTGGGCTGGACTTCGGGACGATTGGGCCACATCGCACGAAAGGCTACGACAGATCAGGTCATATCAAACCAGCTTGATATCCCAGAATAAGCCAAAGGCGATGCTGAATTCGACCTCCCGCGAGTTGCAACCTGAAGCCGACGACGTCGACGTCGATGTGGCTGTTTCGAATATGTTTGGGCATTCCTGGGAGTTCTCGTCGCCAACGGCGGAACGCGGGTCGGGAAACTGCACGAGACTTCAGGAGTGCGATGCAACCCACTGAGTATATGGCCAGACCAGAGAGCACCAGAGTATGCCACACAGTGTAATAGATTGGGCCGCTCTCGGACAGATGAGAGATAAAGATAAACGAGAGCCGATGCTGAGTTCAATCTCCCAAGAGTTGCAACTTAACCAAGCGGTCCAGACCTCCCGACGTCGCAGAACAAACATCACGCAAGGAGGAGCTGATGCAATGTTGCTCCTGCGGGGCTGGCGGCGCGCAAACAGGGATGGGGCGAGCGTTGGAGCGGGTTTCTTGCAGAAGGCGGGAAAGGGAGTCGGAGGCCGCTACAAAGTCCCCCGATCAGTCAACAAGGCCCTTCGCCAGAGATCTTCTGCCTTCGCACAGGCCCGCCCCCGTGGGCCTCCTGCCCTCTGCGCGCCGTCAATGAGCCCCTGGGCATCGCAGGGAAATCGCGAAGGGCGGATTCTCCAGATCGCAACCCTGCGGGGGGCACACGGCGGGCACCAGATGCGTCGTGGGACGCGTCGCGGAGACAGACCCGTCCCTCGGGACGGGGGCGGCGAGTTCCCCTGAGCCCACATCATGCGGTGCAGCCACGACGTCGGGGGGGGCGGGGGAGATGGAGAAAACTGAAACATGACAGACTGGCAAGAGTACGGAACTGCGTAAATCGGTGTGGCGACAAAACCCACATACGCAACGCAGGATCCCGTTCCCACGTCTCGGCACATCAGAAAGGACAGGACGCATTCTTTTGCAACAGAACACGAGCAAGTCGACACAACCATCCACAGCAGGTCCGCCGGCGCCTGCGCCGACCAGCATGCAGCTTGCGCCAAGCAGTCACGAGATCCGCAGAATGTGAGTTACTGCAGGACCCAATTCTACTCTGGCCTCCCAGAACCCCTGTCTTGGCAGGGCCCAGGATACAAGAGTTTACTACCAGTTTGCGATCCCAGCCCTCCTGTAGAGTAAAACGAAAACATAATAGACATACACGTTGGGAGGTCCGCACGGATTTCTTGGGTCGGCCCTGTGCACAACTCCCCCTGTCAGGGGCGGCGGCGTCAGAGGCGCCGCTAGGGGTGTCCAAACCCGAACCCAAACATCCGCAAATCAAAAAAGTTTGATTGTTTTTCATTCTACTCTTTTGCCCCCATCCCTTCGACCACTTCTACCGCGCTGGACTAGTACGTCGAGCCGGTGCCTTTGACACCCCGGTCTCGCTACCATTTCGCCCCTACAGTGTCGGGAGAGAACCGAAGCCGCACCGGCGCTTCGCGCCGCGGTGCTGACCTGCCAGTGCCCGGCTAGGCGCCGATGACGCACCGTCGCGCTCACTCGACCATGACCTTGTGAACCGAGCAGATGTCATCTAATGGGTTTATCATCAAGTTCTTGCACGGCAGGTCGTTGAGCTGCCGGATCCCCTCCTGCTCCTGGGGGGATATATATATATACACATCTACGTCCATATGCGTAAACCTGTATGTGTAGATGTACTTGTGCAACCGAAATGGGAGCTAGGGCTACAGGCCGATCGGAACAATTTGGTAGGGCCATATTATAGGAAGATGGCCAAAGCAGGTTGGCGTTTGTCCTGACGATTTCGGGTTCTGCACACCGCGCACGATCCATCGACGACGAGGCCACGAGACGACGAGAGAGCTCGAGGGAACAGAAGACGAACCAAGAAAAACGATCAACTGGGCAAGGGACCGGGGGACCAATGTATTCGGATGAGGGACAACAAGAAGCGAACGCTACGAGCCACGCCGACAGGACACTGTGTAGCTTCGGCCAGCCCAAGACACAGGCAGCGTAAGGAGGAAGAGGTAGTACATCAAATCAGAGAGGCTCAAATAATGAAACTAGAAGTGGGACCTGGTAATCCACAAGCGCCTGTTCTGAAAGAACGGCCTGCATGGGGAAACGCCTTCGGCCATCCTCGTAAAGACTGCAAAGGGAGCTTGGATTTTGGGCAGGCTGCTCCCCGCTGGGAAGCGCCCTAAACTTGGCCCACCTTGCTCAGTGCCAAGCCCGACACAAGAAGACGTCTTGAGCTGGATCGATCCACAAGGACGATGGGGACCGAGAGATAAACAGAGTGAGGGACAGAGAGAGGTAACAAAGAAAGCAAAACAACAACAGCAACAACAACAATAATAATACGTGTAATCCGGTTCGCTTTCATCTGTTCGCGTGCTATTCAACGCGTGCATCTCGAATCATCGATACCCGCCTTTTTCGTCTTCGATCGTGCCACCTTTGGGGTATATCTTTCTTACCTGCAGCGTGTATTTCGAGCAGGGGGCACAAGAACGAATGAAAGGAAGGGGCAAGGCGGAGAGAGGATAATGGAACACGAGACAGGAGGGGGGCTTGGAGCAAAAAGCGCGTGGCAGAACCAACAGGGCAAATCGGGCGGGGAGACCCTAACGGGCGGGTCCGGAAGGCGGGCCCAGGCAGCCAGGTCGAAAAGGCGGGTTGCTGAAGCATGCGCGTGCATAAATCGCGAGGAGGTCTCGATCGATAGCACCATTCCCAAACAAGCCGTGAGAAATCCACAGCGAGAGCGTGATTCCTGAATGTCGAGGGCGCGGCGCCTAAATACAGTGCGAGGAAGTCTCACACGAAAGCGCGATTCCTGCAGACCTTGTTAGGACGTCCCGCGCGAGGGAGTATCAGGCGGGAGCCGTTGTTGTTGTGAATCGGGGGCCAAGGGCACAGTTTGGTAGCCCCAAGCTGTCCCTTGCAACAGAACAAGGTGCGACCCCCGGCAGGAACGCTTTCATTGAAACATACAATGATCACCTGAGGGGGGATCAACAATCCGCCGGCCCCCTTGCGGGACCATCAGGCTGCGAGGCTTAGGTTCGCTGCTCCCTGCGCCAGCTCCAGTTTCCAGTTTCCAATGTTACAGTATTGTTTTCGACCTCTTCCTGCAAACTGCTACTGTCCGCGCGAGGGAGGGAGCCGACAACCAGCCTTTTTAGGGTTCCCGAATCACGTCCTCAGAATTTATGGGGGGCGCTGGGACACGTAAGCATACATGAGATTCGCGCTCCCGGCGCAAGAATCCCCCGTAACTTACGCTGGGTTAGCGCCCCCGAGGCCGAGATCCCTCGTAAAATACAGTGTACGCGTCCATGAAGCCACGATTCCTTGCAAAATACGCCATACTCACGATGCTGAGGCTACGATCCCATGTAAATTACACCACGTTCTCGCCTCTGGGGCCACTATCCCTTTTTTAAATTACACCACAATCGCGCCTCCGAGACTACGATCCCGTGTAAATTGCGCCCCGCTCGCGCCCCCGAGGCCACCATCTCTTGTAAATTACACCGTGCTCGCGCCCCTGAGGCCACGATCCCACAAAAATTACACCACATTCGCGCCTCGGAGGCCCCGAGTCGCCCACAGGAGGCCCCAAGAGGCAGCAAAGAGGCCCCAAGAGGCCCCAAGAGGCGCCCAAGATGCGCCCAAGAGGTCTCCAAGACGCCCAAAAGATACCCCACAAGCCCCAAGAGGCCCCCAAGAGGCGCCCAAACCGCCTCCAAGAGGTTCCCCGGAGGCTCCCCACGACACCCCAACACATATACAAGAGGCCTCAGACCCAAACCCAGGCACGGTGGCGGGATGGGCCGAAGGCCACTACGATCCGCCGCCCTCTTTTAATTTGTCAAAGGGTGCCTGGCATGCCGGATGATATGGTTTTTGGTTCTGGTTCTTTTCCAAAAAGATCTCCCCATGGGGCTTCGGCCCGTCCCGCCGGCCACCCGGAAAGGATTTCAAAACACGTCTGTCGTGCCTCTGTTTTCTCCAGTTGGCCCAAGATGGCGTCCAAAACGGCCAAAATGGCCCAGGATGGTCTCCAAAACGTCTCCAAGACGGCCCAAGATGGCCCCCAAGACAGCTAGGATGGCCCCGAGATGCCTCCAAGACGGCCCAAGATGGCTTCAAGGTGGTCTACGACGGCCCAACGGGCCCGCAAGAGGCCTCCAAGACGGCCCATGAGCCCTCCAGGAAGGCCCGACAAAGGCAAACATCATCGATGTCCCAAAACGTTTTTGAAGGATGTTGGCATTTGCGCCTTTTCGGCTTTCCGACGGCCCAAGACTGCCCAAGAGGCCCCCAAGATCGCCCAAGAGGCCCCAAAGGGCCCCATGACGACCCAAGTGGCCTCCAAGCCGGCCCCAAGAGGGCCCCAAGACGGCCCAAAAGGCCTCCAACACGCCCAAGATGGCCTCCCAAACGCCCAAGATGGCCTCCAAAACGGCCCCGAAGCGACACAAGAGGGCCCCAAGTCGGCCCAGAAAAGCCCCCAAGACGGCTCCCGACGGCATCAAGCGTGCCAGGAACCCACCAAGATGGCCGAAGCTGGCTCGAAGCTGGCCCACGACGGCCCAGTGGCCCTCAAGAGGGCCTCCACGAAGGCCAGACGAGGCTCAAAACATTGATTGTCCTACGGCTTTTGTCTGGTAAGGCTCCATTCCACAACTTTTGAGCGCAGAGAACGTGTCTCGAGAAATGCGGCACGGGCGGGCGAAGCATGGCCGGCAGCGAAAAACTGACGGAGGCGTGGCCACAGACGGCGGCCTGCACTGAGCAGGACGATCATCACGAGAAATCTCGCTTCGAGGCAAAAAGGAAAGGACACAGAGAAGCGCGCGAGGTGGCGGAGGGCAGGCCACGGGCGCACTTGAGAACAATCAAAAGGCCATGGAGCAACCCAGACAACAACGCGCAAGCACTACAATGTCTGGTAGGGCTCCATTCCACAACCTTTGAGCGCAGAGAACGTGTCTGAAAAAAACGGCACGGGCGGGCGAAGCACGGCTGGCAGCGAAAATATGCCGGGGGCGTGGCCGCAGACGGCGGCCTGCACTGAGCAGGACGATCATCGCAAGATATCCCGAATCACTTCCCAAGACGTGGAGGTGTTCTCATAAGGTGTGCAGCTATCAACGCGGCGGCTAAATCGCGGCACAAGCCTGCAGGATATGGCTCAGCGACTTGTGTCCACGGCGCACGTCTGGTTGGATGCGGACCAGACAATTCGATGTGTAGTAGCATCCTTTTCCAGTGCAGAGCGTATTCCGTAGGGGGGCAACACAATGGTCGGCAACATTGCCAAACGCAAAGTCTGTCCACTTCCTCCATCTCGTTCCATAGCAACAGAAATCCAATGAGACTTGCGTTGCTGCACGAAATGATCGCCGCCGCAGAGCTGGGTTGTTCCACATCAAGCTGCTGCATGAGTTCTCCAGCAACCATGGTATCCCATAAACGTCAAGCACACGTATAATACGACGGGTTGCCCTCAGGAGCCTGTTACCACGCCTAAGGGCGGCGTGGTCGTTGACACTGAAATCGGATATGTCGCTAACCCCCCAGGGCTGCACTGAAGTTCTGGCGATCGAAAAGCTTGTGCATTATGTTGCAATGGCCGCCCCGAGAGTTAGCCCATGTTTGGCATCCTTCTCAAGGCCGCGAAGAACGGCATGGTCAGCAAGGTCCAGCGCAGAACTGCAGCGCAAGCCGCGGTGGGAGAGGGCTCAACCAACGTCGCCCTCGCCACGGAAAAAATCCGCAAAGTGCGGGCGGCGGTTCACAGGGGCGCGAAGGGCTGGGCGACCGCGCGGCCGAAGAAGAGCCCCTCGAGTCCCAGGCCTGCCTCTCGGGAGGCTGCAGTCTGCCACGGCAGCAGGCGGTAGGCCGAGAGACTGAGCCTGGCCGCGTTCTCGTACCTTTTTTCAAGAAAACCTCGCACTGCCAGCCGCCCCTCTTCTTCAGCTCGAGGTGGTCGCGACGGCACCTCTGCAGGTCCAGCGAGGTTCCCGAGTGACGACGCCGGTGCAGCACCACACTCGACAACCTGGCCATGCGGGACTGGGCCGCAAGCTCGGGGCAGCTGCGCGGGATGAGCCGAGAGTCGGAGCGGCGCGGTGCCAGTGCCGCGACTACCCGCGGCAGGCAAAAAGGTACAGCTTGTTCGCGGGGCTGGCTGGCCCTCTCGGCCTGCGTTTGGCCCTTTCGGGTGGCCGCCCGCGTCTGCGGGAACAGCAGCCCTGCCCAGTCCCCTGATTGCCCTCCACTGGCTTGACGAGACCCTGGCGCTGGATTGCGAGGGGCTCCCCAGGGCGACAGTCTGTCACGGTGGCCCAGATGGCGCGCAGCCCCATGAGCCAGAAACCGCGGCAGCAGAGGTCCCAAAATATTACTGACCATATCATCTTGAATACGAGGCACCGTGACCGCCGACCCCGCCGGCAGCGCCACCCCTGCGGGCCTCGCCAGGCCTGGGGGAGACGCGATCCGCCAAGCTTCCTGTGCTGGGGCTGGAAATTCACGAGAATCGACATCAGCGCGTCGCCCCTGTTCGAGTTGTGCCCTGGCTTGTGAAGCTCGTCCATGTCGCGCACGAGAGCACTGTCCGCCTCGCTGTCCGCGACGAGTGGCTGCTCCCGGGCGGCGATGATGAACGCTTGGAGCTCCGGCAGCGGGTCTCTGTGCCCTGCCTGATAGCAGAGCGCGCCACCAGCGCCAGGTCGGCCGAAGGAGGCGACGCCTCGGCCTGGGCCACGGCCCGAGCGCGGTGCAGGCGCAGCTGCCGTGTGTGCAGCGCCTCGGCCTGGTCCTCGGGCTGCGCAGTGGCGTCGCCCTCGTCGCTGCTGCCCCCTCCGCGGCCGCAGCTCGCCCCCGGGTCGCGGTCCGCGGTCTTCGAGGCGGGGGGGGGCAGCATCGGCCTCTGCCTCGGGCCGTCGCTGGGCGCCGGCAGCGCCCGCCTGCGGCGGGCCAGCGCCTGCGGCTCGGACGGGGGGCCCCCGGGCGTCGGCGACAGCACCCGGCGAGCGCTCCACGAGCCGCTCGGGCCCGGCTGCAGCGGGCGCGCTGCCCCCTTCCGAGGGCGGCGCCAGCGGGCGGCGGCCGCGCTCGCCACTCATCGGAAGCGCGCCCTGGGTGCCCAAACGGGGCGCCCCCGCGAGCCGACGCGGGCGTCGTGGCGGACTGAGTCTCCCGAGGCTGTCGGGGGCCCCGAAGGCTCGGGGCGCTGAGGGGCTCGATGGGCTCGTCGGGGGCCGCAGGAAGAGCGCGCGGGGTCGCTGAAGGGGGCGAACTGGCACGTAACGTAGAGGCCTTCGGAGTCGCCCTACTGCTGCTGCTTGCAGTAGCAAAGTTGCTGCTGGGGTCTGTGTTGGCGCGCTCGTTCTTGCTCCCATAAGTGACGAGCGTGCTGCGCGAGTTGCTCTCCGTGCCCGCGTGCTTGCGGCAGCGCATGCTCTTCGCATGTGCGCGACGCTGTTCATGTGCATGTTGTGGCAGCCTATGATTTACAAGTGTCCTACTGGGGTCGTAGCTCGAGTCGCACAGTCTAGAGCCCTCGTCGCTCTGGTTGAGCCTGCTCGGAAACCATCTCACATGGAGGTACTTGTTAAGACAAAACCCAGGGCGACAGCCCGCCTGATGCAAGAGAACCACGAAGTTCCTCGCTCTCCTCCTCTCGATACACAGCACAGCAGCAAGGTCATCGCCCATGCCGACGACATGCCCCCCCTTCCCGCGGCGACAGACTGCGCTGCATCTCCATCGCCCTCAGGGAAGCCCCTGACTCATAGACGAGAATGTCCTCTGACGTGTTAAGCCACCCGCGGGCGACAATCTCTGTCCAGCGGGGCCCCGAGAAGATCTCCGCTGCCATCTCCTTGAAGCTTCTATCAACTCCCTACTCAGTCTGGGACGCGACCACATCGTGCTCCTCAAGCTCTGACAGCTCTTTGAAGTCTCCGCTGCTGGCCATCACAAACCCGTTGCTGGCAAACAAATGGGCCCGCGCAGAGTGGCCGCCCAAACGGCGGCACCCCGAGCGCCCCTGCGCCCGCCCGATCTCCTTCACGGCGGCCTGGTCGAACAGCGAGGCGCTCACTGCGCAGCCGTGCTCCGACGCATCGGAGAGGCAGACCAGCGGGCACCGCGGGAACGCCCAGTCGCCCCGTAACAACGGCATCCGGCCACGGAAGGCGACCAGCTCGGCTCGGGCCGACGGCCACAGCGGGGCCCCCTGGTGGTAGTGGGCCGCGATGAACATGCATATCGCGTTGAAGACGGAGAGGAGGTCGCGATTGCACATCGCGCAGTACGCGCAGCGGCCGAGGACGACCTCCTACACCCACCCTGGCAGGGCCCTGCAGCCCAACACCCGCGCGATGCCCTGTCGGACCCGCTAGTAGCGCTTGGCAGTGAGCCGGGTAGTCAAGGAGCTCCCATCCAGCACGCAGCCCAGCGTCTTGCCGCGGCCCTCCTGGATCTCCGTCACGTGTGTCGTCGGGCCCGCGGCGTCGAAACTCGCCGCGGCGGCGGCAAGACCGCTGGCGACATCCCCGCTGCTGAAGCCCAGCACTCCGAGGTTGTCCACGTAGGTGCGCTTCAGCCAGCGGGGCCGACGGGCGCCGCTCTGTCGCAGGGCCTCAGTCGCTCATGCGGTGGGCGCCCTCCAGCTCGGGAGTGGTGCCCATCGCGGCTTCGCCCATCTCCCGGCATTAGTGAAGCGACCAGGTGAAGCCCATGGGCAGGGCGGCGAGCGCGGGCACTAGCCGGCGGTCTGGCGCCGCCGAGAGGCCCCCGATGGTGGCGCCCACAAGGCCCACAAGGCCCCTGCGCCGTCACGCACCGCATGCAGAAGTAGCCGGAGAGACTTCGATCGATCCTGAAGCGGCGGAAGGCGTGTCTGATGTCGGAGGTCCCCAGCGGGAAGCCGAGGTCCGCGTCGCCGTGGATGTCATCGCTCTCCGCCTCGATGCGGGCGAGCCCCTCGGCCGTCGCCAGCGACGCGCCAGGGGGGGAAGTGATGTGGAGGTTGCTCCGTCTGGCGTCTATGATGAGACGAAGCTGGTTCGACTTCTTGGCGGCGAAAAAGACTCCGACCTCCTCGCGGCGCTCGGCCTCATCCTGCAACGCCAGCATGCATGCCCTTGGAGTAAAGCAACTTGATCATGCGCACGTAGAGCCTGCGGTTGCAAGCCGGCGATGGGCCCCAGCGGGGAACGATGTCGCATTCATCAAGTCGACGGCGCAAATTCACCTAGTCTAGAAGCATCCGAGAAAGACCGCCTTCGAGAAATTGGCGCGCATGGGCAGGTGCGATGTCCAACGACCGCGGCCCTCCCACCGCGGTCTGAGGTAAGGATATCTGCCCCGCATTGCGCAGACGCCCGACGCTCCGTCCGGCCGGCTCGTCGTAGACGCCGCGGCCGCGCAGCAGCTCTGAGAAGGCTGCCCGCAGGGGGGGGGGAAGCGGTCTCCAGAGGCGGCTGGCTGTCACCCACGCACTCCGGGATCCGCGCGTGCACCCTCATCTGCTCCAACTTCGGCTCGGCGCCTGTAGTAATCCGGTTCGCCAACCAATTCAAAGCATCGACCACCTCATTGAAATCCCGGCGGGCCCGCCTGGCGAGCCGAGCAGCCCCGCGGCTCCGGAGCTGCGGCCAGTTCCCCCCATGGTCGCCCAGCCTCGGCACGGGGGAAGAGCGAGAGCAGGTCCACCCCGACATAACGCGCGGGCTGAGCACTACCGGCGGGGCGCCCACCCCCGCCATTGAGAGCGGCCACGCCGCCTCGGGCGCGGCGAGCTTGCCGCCGCGCCCAGCTGCCCCGCGCCCGCCGCCGCCTCGACCATCTCCACGACCTCGTCCGCGGCCGCGCCCGCGCCCGCCAGCTGCGCCCGAGGGGCCACTTGGAGGCCCCTCTCCTGCCTCCAGCGCCAGCGGGCTCACCGCCGACGCGCCGGCGGCGCGGCCCCTCCAGTCCCCTTGCTCCGTCTCCTCCTTGTCCCGACGGAAGATGACCGACCTCGACGCGGGGTCGATGACGCCCCGCGGGCCTGTCACGCCCATGTAGTGCCGCGGCGAGCCCCAGTTCGTTAGCTTGGTGGGGTCGCTCGAGTGGGCCTCCACGATCTGCGACGCCCCATGGCACAACACCTTGATGCTCATCATGCTGGCCAAGCTGATCTGGTCACGACTTCCAGCGTAGTTGATCGCCGAGAGCAAGCCCTTCGTCCTGATGCGGGTGCGGTCAGTCGAGCTGATGACCCGATCCCGCACCCCCGTCTCCAGCCACGGCAGGGGGTTGCCACCGCTCTGGCCCCCCATATTGATCATGTGCTCTACGGTGGAGAGGCCGTCCCACAGGGACCAGTCGCGGAAGATGTGCCACGTCACCTCGCGGACGACCTCGCGCCAAGGGTCGCAATGCTCCCCGCGCCCGTCATGCTGCGCACACACCGTCCTCAAATAATCGGCGACCTCGGCGTCGGGCGCCCTCTCGGATGCCGGCACCGCAAGCCTGTCCCTCAGGTCGCTGTCGCTCGCCTCCTGGTCGGGAGCCCCGACGGCAGAGGACGCCGCGGCAGACTCGGGCCCCCCCTCCAACGCCATGCGGTGGCCCGGGCTCAGCCCCTCCAGCAGGTTCATGAGCACCCTGGGTCGCCGCCGACGGCGACCGTCGGCCTCCTCCACGGGGATCGCCTCCGCGACTCGCAGCTCTCGCCATCGCGGGAGGCGGTGTGGTGGGCGCCGAGCCGTACGCTGCCTTCGGCACGGGCCTCCTCGCATCCCGCGAGAAACGTCCCCGGGGAGGCCACGACCCACGCCCGGCCCTCAGGCGGATCCAGGGCCCGCGGGGCACCCCAGGCGTCCGCAGCAGCCGCCTCCACCAGCGGCTTAGCATCGGCCCCAGGCGGCGTCGCCGCCCCGCCAGCCCCCCCGCTCGTGACTCGTAGGGGGATGCGGCGACGGAGCTCTGAGACGGCCGTCAGCTCGCTCTCCCAGATGTAATACTGCTCGGGGCCCTCCACTGCGTCGTGCTCAGTCTGAGCGGTACGCGCTCGGAGGACGAGGGAGCGAGGCTGGGTCGCGCGCGCGGGCTCCGAGAACCTGTAGAACTCCGTCCCCGCCACCAGCCACGCGAACACCAGCGCGGACGCGCACTCAGGCTCCAAGGCCGGGCCGGCCACGGGCGGCTCCGCCGCGACAGTCGGGCCCTCGGCCCTCGCGCCCAGCGGGAGCTTTTCCAGCAGCACCGCGGCCACCGCCTCCACCGACGGGCAGATCGGTGGCGCCCGAAGGGGACTGTTGGCCGCCAGCGACCCCAGCTCCGCGGCCAGAACCGCCGCGACGCTCGCCGCACCAGGCCCGGCGGGCGGCGACGGCGGGGGCGAAAGCGGAGGCGGCCACGCGGATGCCTGGCAGGTGCGGGCAGGGCAGGTGGCGGAGGCCGCCACCACCGCCGCCAACCAAACGCCCGCCAGCCGCAAACCCGCCCGGGCCGCGGGCGCGCTCGCCGCGACGCCCACTGCAGGGGTCGCGGTGGCGCCCGGGGCCATGGCCCGGCCCACGCTCACGCACTTGAGAACAGTCAACAAGGCCATGGAGCACCCCAGACAACAACGCGCAAGCACTCCAATGACGGATTTTGACATTTGCTTCTGTTCGGCCTTCCGACGGCCCGAGACGGCCCAAGAGCCCCCGAAGATCGCCGAAAGATCGCCCAAGAGGCCTCCGAGATGGCCCCAGAACGGCCCAAGAGGGCCCCAAGACGGCCCCAGGAAGCCCCAAGACGGCACAGGAGGCCTTTAAGACGCCCAAGATGGGCCTCCAAGACAGCCCTGGAGCATTCCAAGAGGGCCCCAAGTCGGCCCATAGAGGCCCCCCAAACGGCTTCCGACGGCGTCAGACGGACCAGGAACCCACCAAAACGGCCGAACATGGCCCTAAGATGACCCAAAATGGCCCAAAAGGCCTCCAAGATGGCCTCCAGGAAGGCACGAAAAGGCAAAAATCATTGGTTTTCCATTGGTTGTTGAAGGATTGTGGCAGTTGCGTTGATTTTGCCTTCCGACGGCCCGAGACGGCCCAAGTGCCCCCAAAGATCGCCCAAGAGGCCCAAGACAGGGTCCCCAGAGGCCCCCATGACGGCCCAAGAGGCCTCCAAGACGCTCGACATGGCCTCCAAGACGGCCCAAGAGCTCTCCAAGACGTCCTCCAAAAAGGCCCGCAAGGGTCGAAATGGCCTCCAGGCGGCCAATATGACCTTCAAGATGCCTTCGTGTTCCCCAAAGGCTTTCCAAACCGACTCGGGGAACACATGGTCCGATAGCTTGGCAGGTCTGGCCTCAACGTTCGGCCACATAGGCGCTTCCAAAAAGGCAGGGGGCGGCGGTGATTCGCCGTAGGCGTCTTCGATCCGCCGCCCCCTGTCGATTCATCGCAGGGGCCCCTGGCGCGCCGAACTATTACGGTTTTGGCGTTGGTTCTTTTCCAAAGGAACTCCCCCTGGGGCTTCGGCCCGTCCCGCCGGCCACCCGGAAGGCCCGCAATTCCCATAATTTTCGCTCAAGATGGCCCAAGATGGTCTCCAAGATGGCCACGTTGGCCCAAGATGGCCTCCAAGATAGTCAAAGATGGCCTCCAAACGGCCTCCCATACGGCCCAAAAGAGTCCAATACGGACGAAGACGGCCCATGAGGCTTCCGATAGGCCTCCAAGACGGCCCAAGAGGCCTCCATGACGTCCTCCAGGAGGGCCCGAAGAGGCTAAAATCACTGATTTCCCTGAGGTTCCCGAACAAGTGTCGCAGTCGTTTATTCTCGGCTTTCTGGCGACCCAAGATGGCCCAAGAGGTCCCCAAGATCGCCCCCACAGCGCCCAAGAGGCCTCGAAGATGGCCTCAGGACTGCCCAAGAAGCCCCCAAAATCCAAAGACGGCCCCAAAAAGGCACAGACAACCCAAGAAACCTCCAAGACGCCCAAGATGGCCTCTAAGACGGCCCTGTAGCACCCCAAAAAGCTCCAAATCGGCCCAGAAAGACCCCCAAACGGCTTCCGACGGCGTCAGACGGGCCAGGAGCCCACCCAGATGGCCGAAGTTGGCTCGAAGCTGGCCCAAGACGGCCCAAGAGGCCTCCAAGAGGGCCTCCGGGAAGGCCCGTCAAGGACCAAATCATTGATGCACCATGATTTTTGCTTACAAAAAAAATGACGTTTGCTTCGTTTCGGCCTTCCGACGGCCCGAGACGGCCCAACAACCCCCAAAAATCGCCCGAGCATCGCCCAAACACGGCCCTCAGAGGCTACCAAGACGGCGCAGGAAGTTTGAAGGGGGCTGGGAGGCCCAGCCAACAGCTTCGCCTCAGGCGAAACCGAGCTCCAGCTTTGTCGCATCGCTGCAACGATAGTCCCAGTGCAAGAGGAGATGCCATCTCAAGTAAAAGGGAATACCTTTTTGTCTCGGTAGCGATAGTGCGCCTCGCGGCGATGTCCAGTCAAAACTGGGCGGCCAGCCGCTTTGAGCCAAGGCGGCCGCGGGCGCACGTCCGCTTCCACTCCTTACGTCCCCCAGCTCGCTTTAGAGTCGGGGGGGAGGGAGACGAAGCGTGCGTCCGCCACCCGTATAGCAGGAACAGTTCAGCAGCTAACCTATTTAAAGACAGGGAAAACAAAACGGCCCAAAGGAGTTGGACCCGCCAGCAAATTGCCTCCCACGTATACGTACTCATCAGGCGGCAGATGAGCTTCTTGTCTGGACGGCCCGATATGGAGTACGTATTTTAAGGTCATGTTCGAAGGTTTGTACACCTCCCATGACATGTAGGAGCATATCACTGTCGATGCTCCCTTTGGTGCTTCCATCCGCAATCATGTCGCGGGCATCACACCACTGAATGCTATGCACGGTTCCACGCTCCATCATCTGTCGTATGCAAATGATGTGTCCTAAAAGGGTACACGCAGTCGGCTTCTTCAAGTCTTTGCTTGACAAGGACTTAAAACAGACTCAGCATCGATGGTCAAGGTAACATTGATGCTCAGGCCACCCAACTCAAGTACGTCTTTCAACTGAGTGGGCGTGAGTGGCCCCGCGCGGAGCTCGTGCAGAGTCACAATCGTGGGATGACAGTCCTCCAAATTCTCAAAATTATGGGCTGCTGCAAGTGTCTCTGCTGAGTAGCTTGAGCGGACTCGCGCGCGGTGAGACTTGCAACGCGCATCAATCAAGTGAACGGCAGGCTTGTCAGATGACGTGTTTCCACGTCGTAGCAGGTTTGCCTCGCGAATACCATAGCCTTTGACGTCGTCATCGGCGTCTCCACTCAAGCGTCGATAGCCTGAGTCGCTATGTAAGCCGACCTCGCCCATGGCGTTCATCGCCTGGTAGACGATCTTCTTCGGGCAAGCCTGTAGATTTCTGGCGATCGCGTTCAGTCGTCGCAATTGAATATTGGTCGTTTCTTGGGCTCGCTGTAGAGATACAACATATACCATCAACCATACCTGGGTGATCAATGCGCATACCAGCGCACCTCTGAGGCTGACGAACACGTCGGCCACCATCTTGGTCGCTTGAGCGCCAGCGTCAGCACCGGCCAAATCAGGATGTTGTATAGGACGGAGCTGTTTGATATATTCACCTTGGTCCGAAGTAGCATTGCCGTCCTCATCCTTAGTTTACCTCACAGCACAGTTAGTGTATGTGTGCTTGTTGAGTTTACAACCGAAGGTGTCCTCAACGCATTTAGCATACTTGTCAGTAGTGTCCTCAGTACCGGCCATGTTAATGTCATCAACATGCTTGGCCGTGAGCAACTTGTAGCTCGTCTCGAACTCCCCGTCGTAAGATGTAGGTCGGAGGCCGAATCCTCTGGTGGCTCTCCTGAGCTTAAGTGAGAAAGCCCGTGGGGCGTCCTGAGTGCCTGTGCCCGGTTTCATGCACTGTAGACAGTGCTTTGGCTCGTCGTAGTTCTCAAATCCTGGAAAAGCGCGGAGCGCAGTTGCTGATCCAGGCGGCAAGGTAAAGCACGCCACACGTGCCTTTTTCACCAGTTGCCTCAGCGAGTTCCTGATAGGTTAAGCCCTTCAGGAAGGCCATGTTGATGTCAAGGGAATCAATGATCCACTGCTTCCAGCACGCTGCCGCGCTAGCAAGTAACCTCTGGCTCGACCTTCTGGCTGTTCCCCAAAGATGTTTCCACGTCGAAATTCTCAAGGTCCATGAAGCCTCGAAGTATCAGACGAAGTCGGGAGGTACGTTCCACCTCGCCCGCTTCGTTCTTCACGAATTTCCATTTGTATACATACCTCGAAGTCATGATGTTCGACACGTTGGCTACCTGCTGCATTTTGAAGCATTTGTTGTCGAACCACGCCTTGCACTCAGTGAAAAAAACCTTCGATATGTTCTCGGGAATTGCCAGAATATCCGCTTTAGCGAAGAGGTCGTCTTCCTTGACAACCACAGCTCGCTTTGCAACGGCGGTGACATATACTCGCACAGTGGTCACCCGGACGGCGTCTAACAGCATGTGCTGCTGCTCGGACAAGACTACCTTTGGCACTTCTGTCGTGAAGCACAGTTCAACGTATCGACCGTTTTCGTCATAGTCGAGTCCGTAGCTGTCGTCTTTGACCATGGTGCACAAGGGGGCGTAGTACGTCTCCTCGATATCGGGATCGTGAGTGCGCCCCCACTTCGGCAGGTGTCCCCGCTGTTCATCAGCTACAGTGATCAGCACACTCTGATCAGGAACCATCTATGCAGGTACGGTAAAGAGGTCTTCTAGTGGAACTGCCTCCAAAAATCCCTCTTCCTCCCGCAACTCTGCGTACCAAACCTCCATGACATGTGACTCAAGATCAGCTTCTGGGCCAAGAAGCACTGCAACGGGGCCACAAAACGCTACAACGGGGCCACGAAAAGCAGCGAGAGTGCCACGAAGGGCAGCGAGGGGGCAACGAAGGACTGCAACGGGGCCACGAAAGGCAGCGAGGGGGCTACGAAGCGCTGCAACGAACGGGGCCACGAAGGGCTGCAACGGGGGCCACGAAGGGCTGCAACGGGGCCACGAAGGGCAGCGAGGGGGCCTCGAAGCGCTGCAACGGGGCCTCGAAGCGCTGCAACGGGGCCACGAAGCGCTGCAACGGGGCCACGAAGGGCAGCGAAGGGGCCACGAAGGGCTGCGACGGGGCCACGAAAGGGGCCACGAAACGCTTCGACGGGGCCAGGACATCGAGGGGGCCACGAAGTGCTGCAACGCGGCCACGAAGGGCAGCGACGGGGGCCACGAAGGGCTGCGACGGGGGCCACGAAGGGCAGCGAGGGGGTCACGAAGCGCTGCAACGGGGCCACGAAGGGCAGCGAGGGGGCCACGAACGTCAGCGAGAGGGCTACGAAGGGCTGCAACGGGGCAACGAAGGGCAGCGGGGGGGCCACGAAGGGCTGCAACGGGGCCACGAAGGGCAGCGAGGGGGCCACGAAGGGCTGCAACGGGGCGGCGCTAGAGTAAATTGCAAGCGAGCGTCCAGCGAGAGCGCGACTCCAGAGCGCCGAGAGAGCGATTCTGGAATGAATCTCAAGGAAGTCCCAAGCGAGAGCGCGATTCCGGAGTAAAATGCGAGGAAGTCTCAGGCGGGAGCGGAGGTCCTGGCTTAATTGTAAGAAAATCTCAAGGGCGAGCCGCTGTTGTTATAAACTGGGGGCCAACAGCACAATTTGACCCTGGTGACTTTCCTTATAAGAAAACAAGGTGCGAACCCCTGGGGAAGCACTTCGATTGAAAAAACACAATGGTCACCGGATCAGGGGAGATCAACAATAACGATTCTTCCATTGTGAGAACTCAACAATCATTGTAAGACGATTCGCTCTACCTGCTCGCGTGACATTCGACACGTATGTGCCGAACCCTCGGTACCCGCCCTCTGCGTCTTCGATCGTCCCCGCTTGGGGGTATTTCTTCCTAATACCTGCCGCGTGTAATTTGTGCAGCCCCTAAAACAAGGGATAAGAGGACGGATGGAAGGGGGAGGGGAAAGGATGGAACAAAAGCACGTGGCAATACCAGACGGGCCCATCGGACGGATAGACCCTAACAGGTGGGTCGAGAAGGCGGGCCCAAACGGCCAGGTCGAGCAGGCGGGTTGCTGAAGCGTGAGTACTGCATGACTCGCGAGAAGAGCTCGAGCGATAGCGCGAATCCTAAGAAAATCGTGAGAAAGGTCAGTGCGAGAACGTGAGTCCTAGATGTCGATGGCGCGGCGTTTGAAGAAATTGCGAGAAGTCCCACGCGAAAGCGCGATTCATGCATACATTGTAAGGAAGTCCAGCGCGAGAGCGCGATTGACATACATTGCGAGGAAGTATCAGGCGGGAGCCGTTGTTGTTGAAATGAACTCGGGGGCCAGGGGCACAGTTCGGTGACCCCCCAGCTGTCCCCTGTAAAAAGCAGGGTGCGAGCATCGAAAAAGCACCATGTGCCCGGGAGGGGTGATCAACAACAATTACTATTCAGCAGTGATCGGTCAACAACACCAACAACAACATCAACAACAACAATCATCGTACGACAGTTGGCTCCTACCTGCTCGCGCGACACTCGACACGTATACCCCAAGCCCTTGGTGCCCGCCCTCTTCGTGTTCGACCAAACCCCATTGGGTGTATTATCTTCCTGACCTGACACGTGCACTTAGTACAGCCCCAAAACAAGGGAAGAGAAGACGGATGGAAGGGGGAGGAAGAAGGATGTACAAGAGAGAGTAGCAGGAGGGGGGCTGGGAAACAAAGACACGTGGCAAAACCAGACGGGCGGGGAAACCTTAACGGGCGGGTCGGGAAAGCGGGCCCAGGCGACCAGGTCGAGCAAGCAAATTGCTGAAGCGTGAATCATGCATGAACCGCGAAGATGCCTCGAGCGATGGCCCTATTTCCAAATGAGCCGTGAGAAAAAAACAAGAACGAGCGCGTGATCCCTGCGTGTCGCAGGAGCGGCGTCTGAATACATGGCGAGGAAATTTAACGCGTGAGAGCGATTCCTGCATACATTGTGAGAAAGTCCCGCGAGAGAGCGCGATGTTGCAATGAATGGGGCAAAGGAGAAATCGACAACAGCAAGAACACTCAATTTACCCTCACGCGCGATGTCTCCACACGAAGCATGCGACCAGCATGATAACAATCCTCATCATGGAAGACTGTTGTTCTATAGCGGGGTCCATTATTCCCATTCCCTGATCTCCCGCCCAATGAGGTCTTGCAAACACCTCCTCCGAGGAATTTCAACATATCCCGCCTCGAAATCACATGCCCGCGCCTTGCTGCGCCGATGCGAGACCGCCATTGGAGCCCCAGCCAAGGGTAAAGCACAAGGAAGTATCGAGCGACAGGATTGCCTTGGTGGGGGTGGGGGCTGTCGGCGCGAGGCAAGGACCTGGCCCTGAATAGAAAGGGAGGAAGTCTCGAGCTGGGCCGCTGTTGTTGCTGGGAGCGGCGCCAATGCTGAAGAGAATAGGGCGCTAGTCCAGCGTAAAACAAAACGAAGTCTCGAGCGGGAGTGCTGTTTTTGTTGGGACGGCGGTTGTCGGCGGCGAGGAGGAAAACCGCCTTGAGTAAGAATGGAGAAAGCCTCGAGCGGGAGCCGTGGTTTTGTCGGGACGGGGACTGTCGTGGCGAGGAACAGCAGCGGGAGCGTCGTTCTTGCTTGGAGCGGCGCCAATTCAAAAGAGAATAGGACGCCAGTCTAGCGCGAAACGAGAGGAAGCCTCGAGCGGGAGTGCTGGTTTTGTTGGGACGGCGGCTTTCGGCGGCGAGCAAGGGCACCCGCCCTGAGTTAAAAAGGGGGATGTCTCGAGCGGGAGCGCTGTTGTTTTTGGGGTGCCGGTTGTGGCGCCCCCCACACCCACTCGAACGTGAGCCTCAATTTCAATGAAAATGTAGCCGGCGCGGAGGCGAGAGCGCCAAAGCGCAGGGGGGGGTCCAACAATGACAATAGTAGTTAACATTCAACACCACCAGGACCAACAACAATAAACATCGTTTTAAGACTCTTCGCTCCTATTTGTTCACGTGCCAATTAATACGTATATCCCAATACCTCGGTACCAGCCCTCGTCGTCTTCGATCGTACCCCCTTGGGGGTATATCTTCCTTACCTGCCACGTGAACCTTGAGAAACCTCTAAAACAAGAGAAGAGAAGACTGGTGGAAGGGGGGCAAAGAGCAGAAAACAAGTGGTATAACCAGACGGGCAGATCGGGTGGGCAGACCCATAGCGGGCAGGTCGGGAAGGCGGGCCCAGGCGACCAGGTCGAGCAGGCGGGTTTCTGAAGCGTGGGTCCTGCATGAATCGCAAGGACGTCTCGAGCAATAGCGCGATTCCCCAAGTAAATCGTGCGAAAAACTAAGGCGAGAGCGTGATTCCTGAGCGCCGGGGGCACATCGTCTGAATCAATTGCGAGGAAGTCCCACGCGAGAGATCGATTCGTATACAACTTGTGAGGAAGTCCCGCGCGAGAGCGCGATTTGGGAATAAGCTGTGAGGAAGTATCAGGCGGGAGCCATTGTTGTTGTAAACCGGCGGCCAGGGGCACAGTGTGAGCCGAGTGACTTTCCCAGATAAAAACAGGGTGTGAGCCCCGGCGGAAACACTTCAACGAATAAATACAATGGTCACCGGAGGGGGGGGGATGAACAATACTTAGTCTTCAATAGTGTTAGTTCAAAAACAACAACAATAATACCAACGACATCAACATCATTAACAACACCAAAAAACAACAGCATCAATAAAACAACAGCGACACAAACACAAACAAGCGATCCCAAAAAATATATCCTCGAGCCTTCCGAGAGAGTAGGTGATAGGCCGGGCGCGCAGAAGAGGATTGGGGCGAAATGGCCAGCCTTGAACGTTGTCAAGGGGCTTCTTGGAAGGGGTCGGAGGGCTGGAGAGGTGTTCTCAAAGCAGGATAACAAAAAATGCGTGGACATAAACGCTTGCAGGATCGCGCGGATGTCTTCCGCGGGGGGCGGGAGGCGCCAGAGTAGAATAGGCGTCCGATTGGGGTTCTCATCGAAGAGGAATCCTGCTTGTGTTCTGATCAACACGATCCGAACTTTCTAAAGACGGCCATCAAATCCATCGAGCCTAGTCGACCCGTATCCGATCCTACTGGACTCTATTTGTAGTCGGCTTGGGATTTCATTGGAATCCGATTGGAAACCTATTGCAATGCGACTCGGACAATACAACAATCATACTTGCTTAAGGGTCGTTGCTGAAAACAATCCGGGAGTTTGTAGTTTGCAGATGTTCCGTCGTCTGTCGATCGCGCGGACCTCGCAACTATTAGATTCCTTAGACGCGACGGAACCACAAAATTTACAGAAACACGCACACACACAACAAAAAAAGTAAATACGCTTGCGGCGAACACCTGCAACCTGATTAAACACGATTGGGCTCAAACTGAAAACAGTCTGCAAACGCGCCCCTGCAACCACTGGAACACAAAACAAGCTTGCGAGCATGGGAGCTTACACACGCAATATCGCCTATTGGATTCTGCGAGGAAGCGAGCAGAAGTCAGCAGCAGTCAGGACAACAAAGAAGAAGAGAAGAGATAGAACAGAGAAGAGGAATGCGGGGCAATATATCGGCCACGCGGCCAGGACAGCGGAGATGATGAGAGGAAGGGGGAAGAAAGTGGAGGGCTGCCCGGATACAGAGGAGGCCGACATGTTGAACAATCTCTCCTTTTTCGGCAAAAATGCACAAACGATAAAACCGTACTGGAAACGTATTGCGAACGGTCCCAAACGAAAAACTTCGATCCCCGGCCCGAGGGGGGTGGATATGTTGAGGAATTGCTGGCTGCTCGCTGCAACCTGCAATTCCTCCTGCCGACTCCAGCTCATCTGCTAATGCTTGCGAGTAGACGGCCATGCAAACGCAACGCTGCGAGACAGACCTGGAAATCATGAAGAATCATGTAGACGTAACACTTTGCAAAAACACTTCTCCACCAACTGACGCTTACCATGAAATCATAATGACTAATTGCGACGGAGACCTGGAAACCATTAGCAAATGACAGTGAACAGTTCTGAATCAACGAGTTTTGAACAGAGAGAGAGAGAGAGGCAAACTGGACGAGCAAAACTGTCAACAACCAGTAAGCCCATTGAACTCCATATTAGACCCCTATTGAAACATGTTTGGATGTTTGGGGTCTTCTGGGAATTCTACAGGAACCCTTAGGAATCCTCACACTAGTGGTAAAGTCCGAACCCTATTGCAATCCTGTTGGAATCCGATTGGAGTCCTACCGGATTCCAATTCGAATCCTCAGGAATCTTGAGGAATCCGAGGGGCCGGATAGGTCGGAAGGCGGGACATCACCTCCAGGGGGGCGAAAAGCGTTACATCTTCGCCCAAAGGTAGCGGCGTTCCTAGGTGCTCCTCGCGGTTCTCCCCCCCAGTGCTCTCCCTGATTGGCTCGGCGCTGCTCCCCCTCCCCTGGCGCGCGGAGCGCATCGCCGCGGGCGCCGCCAGGGCGGGCCCAGCACCGATGGCAAAAACATCGCTCAGGCACCTCCGAAAGCACAGTGTGCATGCAGGGCGTGCTTGTGGCCCGATTCTTGGAAGGAGGGGCAGCCTTCAGGAAAGCCCCCTGACCTCTCAAAGGCCGAACCCTCGCGCCGCGCCCTCCTTGCGCGCCGCCGATCCTCATCCGACCAGAACCCGTTCGAATAATTTCCACGGGCACCTCCAAGCTCCCAGGGCACATCCTGGCCAACTGTACATTCCACGCGCGTTTCGGAAGGCGGACCGACGCGGGCTCCTGAAAGAAAAAACGCGCTAGCAAGCAAAAGCGAAACGGGACGCCAGTGGCGGCCCAAGGCCCCGACAAGATAACGTTCGACAGGACCAGCCAGGTCCCCGTGCCCCTGACCCCTCCCGAAACTCATCCTGGCAAGTTGTTCGAACCGAGTCCAGCCGGCCGCGACCAAGAGAACTTCAACGAACGTCAGACAAATCAGAGACGACGTCGTCGACGACTCTGTCGTTCTGCGTGCCGCCCACGGCTCCGACAGGATGACGCTCGCCAGAGCCTCCGCGCCCGCGCCCGGGACTAGCGCCTCAGCCAGCCGTGGAGAAGGAAGAGAGAAGAAAAGGAGCAATACATACCACGAGGACAAGGAGGAGGAGGAGGAGGAGGAGGAAGAGGAGGAGGAGGAGGAGGAGGAGGAGGAGGGGGGGAGGTGGAGGAGGACCATCGCACAACTTGATGAGTACGAACGCGCGGCGCACCCCGCGCCGAGACAGCAGACGATCTGCCGAGTCTGACTCCGCACAACCCTCTTGGGGTCTTTATTCCTCGGGCGAAGGGCTGGAAGCTGCGGCTGCCGCCAATGCTTGGCGGTAAAACTGTTCGAGAGGTACTCGCGGGCGGAAAACCTGGCAAGCTCGAGGACCGATCTTCAGGTGGGCCAGCGCCTGCGCTCTAGCCAGCTGTGTACTGGCATGTTTTAGACACTGGTGCTCGAAAGCATCCGCGGAGCAACGGGCCCCTGGTTCCCGTTTCGGAGTACGAGTCTCAATCGAAACACATAATGACCTTGCTCGAGTTGAGCAGCTACTCGAAAATGAAAGACGGTGGCCCCTAGGGTTTTGCGCCAGCGAGGGCAGGCCAGCACAATATCCAGGGCATCGCTCAAGGCGTCTGAGATGATACTGGGCGTCGTTCTTACCAGCAGAACGGGACAGCGTACATAGGTGACGGCCATTGACAAACTCCCACCGATGGGTTTCTCCAGCTTCCTCAGGGGCAAGGGGGTGGGCGGAAGAGGCCTCGGAGGAGGGGCGGCCCCTGGGCCCCAGGCGAAGGCAGCGGAGGCAACTCCCATCGGTGGATTTAGCCAGGGCTTTCATCCCAGGGCGCGGGGCCAACGCGGGCCACTTGGGCAAAATTCCCGCGAGGAAGAATCAGGAGACGGCAAAGAAAGCTTTCATCATACTTGGCCAACTCGAGCTCGGTCTCGGAATGCTGGCAGAACTTCATAGCAGCCCTCTCGGCCGCTTTGTCAGCTGGGTCATTACATTTAGCATAGTTGATATCGTCATGATCGTTAAACATCCTGGTTCCGGCTCTGGTGGGCTTTGACTTTAACGAGATAACTCTCGGGCGGCACGACAGCTTTGCCCATCGGAACCTTGAAACCTGCATGCGCATTCCTCCTTGGGTACCCTGGATGGCGAATTAGCTGGATCGCTCCTGGGTAATCCACGTGGGCTCGCTGTACTAGCGGCGATATGGAGCAGGCTGCGACTGTTGCCAGCATCTCCGCCATCCCAGAGCCTCGAGGGACAATTTCTCCTACTTGGCCTGAGAGAATGGCATGAGGTTATCCTTCTTTCATGGATGCTACAGCCCAACCTGCGGTGCGGTCAGATGGGTGATGGGACGGGTCGATGCTGCCGTCCACGTGCACCTGGCCCTCGAAAGCTTCTTCTAGCGCGCGCTGCTCAACCCTGTGGACTCGGGAGCTCCAGTGTTAAAACGTGGTGCCTGCTAGCGCCCGAATTTAATGAGCGGGTCTCTGTCACGATTGGCTACCATCTCCAGAACTTCGGACGAAAAGGTTCGGGCTCTCTCCGCATGGGCCAGGGGGCAGACAAAAAGACGGTGGCTGATGGAGTCCGAGTGGGCTCCGCAATCACCCGTGCGTTATATGATACATCCTGCGTGTTTGGCTCTGGCCTTCGCCCTGCAGCCTTGCGCGGGGAAAGTCAACAAACTGCCCCTCTCTTGCTTGCTGAGGGCCGGGCCGGCTAAAACACGGGGGGCGGCTCTGGAGTCAAGAGTGGCCCCAGGGTGGCCCAGCTCTGAGGCAGCGGTTTCAGCAAGCTGTATCTCCCAGCCCCGACGCAAAAGGTCTTGCACGAAACCCGGGGAAAAGAAGGTTCAAGGGTACTCATGTCTGTCTCTACTTTGGAAGACGAGCAGGGAGGCCAGCTTCCTTCCAAGACATTGTAAGGATAACTGCACGGCGCCGAACGGCCCGCGCACGCTGCCCCAACGGGCGGGGGCTTGGCCCATCAGGGCTTCTCCGAGGGCCCGGAACCAGGGTGAGGAAGCAAGCCCTTGGCCTCTATTCGCGGCGGGCGCCCACGCCATTAAATGCCGCGCCAGAGCTAGGGTCTCCAACCAAAGTCAGACTGAGGGCCCTGCTTCGGCTGGCGCATGTAGGCCCTGCGAGCTTCATGCACTGCTGTCGGGCGACTGTTAGCTGCATGTCGTCGAGGCCCGTGGATTCGTGACCGAACGACGTTGCCGCGAAGATGCGTGTGTCGTAAATATTATTGGCGTCTCGTCCTACCCTCCACTTAGCTCCCAGTCTCCCCATCCTCTTCTTGATCTGGTTCATCCTAGCGGTGGCGAGGCGGTCCTTTCTTCATCGGAGCTGGGGGGCTCCTGCGGCGGTCGCGCAGCCGAGGTGGGGCCCGAAATGTCCAGCGACGATCCTGCTCGATCTCGAAGCTTGTGTTTGAGACTGTTTCGCAGCGATGTGCAGGAGGCTAGCATCCAAGTCTTGGCGGGGGCGACCGATGCACTGGGTGAGGTTTCTCGACCCACGGTCTAGCCTCAGGGTGACATTGTTCACGTGGACCGAATGCGACTTTATGAAGAGGCTATCAAGGAACATGTGGAAGTCTTAACTGGAGTTCGGCTGAGTCCAGAGTCGAGGGGATCTATGGTATACATCTGTATGAGATGCGTAGCAAACCCACACTCCGCGGCTATCCCATGCATTGTTACCGACCGACGCGACTAGGTCCTGAAGGGCAACGAACCTGGGGCTAGTGAGGATGATCCTCAGTAGCGTCGCTGGAAACCCATTGTTAAGCGCCCTGGTAGCAAGCTCGCTGCGGTTAGCATGCTCATAATAGTTGCTGAGATCGTAGATGATCATACAACTATACGACCACCCTTCGGGTGATAAGGAGGTTCGGGGGGGAGGAACCAACATCTCACTCGATCGGTCTCACTATCGATCTCACTATCGATCTCATTATCGGTCTCGCTCGATCGATCTCCCTCGATCGATCTCACAATCGATCTCACTCGATCTATCTCAGACTTGATCTGACTATCGATCTCAAACTCGATCTCACAATCGATCTCACATTCGATATCACATTCGGTCTCACTATCGATCTCACTATCGATATCACAACCGCTCTCACAATCAACGTCAGCATCATCATCATCAACAACAGCAACATCAACATCAACATCATCATCGCCAACATCATCATAATCGGGACACCGTCATCATCATCAACACCAACATCATCATCACGAACATCAACATGATCGGGACACCACCATCATCATCATCATCACCATCATCACAATCATCATCATCATGATCATCATCATCACCATCATCACCATCATCATCATCATCATCATCAGCATCGGGACACAGTCATCGTCATCATCGTCATCAGCAGCAGCATCATCATCGGGACACAGTCATAATCATCATCATCAACATCAACATCATCATACTCATCATCATCATCGGGACACCATCATCATCATCATCTCGTCCTCATCATCGACATCATCATCATCATCAGCATCATCAACATCATCATGGGCATCATCATCTTCATCGTCATCGAGGGGCACCATCATCATCATTACCAACATCATCATCAACATCATCATCATCATCACCATCGGGACGCCATCATCATCAACATCATCATCATCACCACCATCAGAATATTCATCATCATCGGGACGCCAAAATCATCATCAACCTCATCATCATCAACATCATCACAATCATCGGGACACAGTCATAATCATCATCATCAGCATCAACATCATCATACTCATCATCATCGTGACACCATCATCGTCATCATCATGATCATCAACATAATCATCATGACCATAATCATCTTCATCATCGGGACACCATCAGCATCATCATCATCATCGACATAATCATCATCATCATCAACATCATCATCAGCATCGGGACACCATCATCATCATATCATCATCAACAGCATCGTCCTCATCATCATCAGCATGCTCATCATCATCAGCATCACCATCATCATCATCATCGTCATCATCATCATCAGCATCATCATCATCAGCATCACCATCATCATCATCATTAGCATCATCTCATCATCATCATCATCATCATCAACATCAACATCATCATCATCATCATCATCATCATCATCATCATCGCCATCATCAACATCATCATCATCACCATCATCATCATCACCATCATCATCATAATCATCATCATCATAATCATCATCAACATCATCATCGGGACACCGACGGGACACCGGCGGGACACCAGCGGGACACCGCGGGCCCCCGGCCGCCCGGAAGGGAGTCATTTGGTCTGGCCGCGCCTCAGCCACACGGGACACCAGCGGGACACCGGCGGGACACACATTTGGTCCGGCCGCGCCTCAGCCACAGGAGACTTTCTCTCGCCCGCCCACGCAGCTTCGCCTCGCCCGCACGGCACGCACGACCACGAAACCGAAATCGATTTCCCGGTAGGGGGGCTCTCCGTTCCACTTCGATCTCACCCCCCAACCTCCGACAATCGCTCGGTGCGCTTGCTGCGGCACCCGCAATCTAAACGTTGTTTGACAACAAGCTCCACAATGGAGTGACCAGCTGACCAGCTTAATGTGCTAACAATGGGCGCCTGCGTTCTCTCTCCCATTTGCGAGCCGCTGACTGGCGAACACGCGCCCAAACCCGATGCAGGCCCGGCATCGTCTCAATCGAACGTACGGGTGTTCGGAGTTATAAGAAGCGGGATTATGGCCTGCATCTGAGAGGGCACGAAACTTAGCCTTTCAATCATCAGGAGCAGCTGCGCGATCAGGCCCGTCTCCTGCTCTGTGATCAGGGTGAGGTTCCTAGGGTGGACTCCGTCCCACGTGGAAGCCGCGCTAGCGGCGAAGCTTTTGGCGGCGTCTTGGGATATCTGACCCGTCATGGGTTCCAGGGCAATCCTGTCATCGATGTCCCTTGGAATAATGGAAACTTGAGGTTTCGAGGTAGTGTCCCAAATTTTCCCCTTCGAGATGCTGCTGGGTCGTCCTGGCCACTTGCCACCGATAAAGGTGAGGGCAGGCTTCCAAGCGTCAAGGTTGCTTGTCCATCCGCGGGCCCAGCCCACACTTCCCTGGAGTGACGTTTGTACCCACGAAGCCCAAAATTTGGAAGCTTCCGAAAAACTCGTCTTGCGATCGTGCTCGATGTTTGTGTCTAGATCCTGGAGAATGGTGCCGATGGCGTGGTCGGCTGTGCCCGCGGAGATGACTCCTGCTGCAGCGTATGCTTGCAACGGGTCGCATAGGCTGGTGGCTGCTTACAGGCTGTCCTTCAAGCTCAGGACAGTGTGAAACTCTGCTGGTGGGTCCTGTAGACCCGCGATCAGATGCGTGACCTGCGACATGTCCTGCTTACCGAAAGCGAAGTTAATGTCGACGGGTCGGTTTCGAAGCCATCTGTACAGGCTCTCCAGGGATCTCCGCCAGGTTCTGGTCCGATGTTCTTCCTGCGCAGCTCTGACCCACTCGATTGCGGGGGACTCGCTCGAGGTGGCGACGAGTGCCGGCGCGGGGCGCCTGCGATGATGCTGATCGGCTATTCGAGGTCGCGGACGACGGTGAAGTAGCAAACGTCGAGGATCGACTGCTGTTGCTCAATTCCGAGAGGCTTGACGGCATGGGTAACCAGGGAGTCGGCACACTGTAGTGCGGCCTGGCTCTGCACCCACTTGCTTGGGCGCGGCCGGGGCCCTATCGGCGCCGCTGAAGGTAACCTCTGCGGCTTCTTCAGCACTGGAATCAGCAGGATATGCCACCAGCCCTTGATTCCCCTTCCTTCTTCCCCAAAAAAACCCTTCCCCTACGGGGCGGTGTTTACCCCTCCCCTCACCCCTCCCCTGGAATTTGTTTTGGGGGGCCCGCGAGGTGTCAGGGCGTCCAAAACGGCCTCGGCGAGGAAACCGCAATCATTAGTTTTACTTAGGTTTAGGCCCCGTGCTGCAATTTTGTTCCAGGGGGGGGGGGGCGAGCGCTGCCCCGCTGGCCCTCTGGGCGCCAAACTCGGTGGTTTTACAATGGTTTTGGCACCACGTTGGCCCCTTTGGGGAGGGGCTGAACGTTATCCCACCAGCCCTCTGGCTGCCAAAATCATTAGTTGCACTAAAGTTTTGGCTCCATGTTGGTCCTTATTTTTTTTTGAGAGGGGGGGCTGAGCGCTATCCCCGCTCCCCCTTTGATCGACGGTCTTCAAGATGGCCCCAAGAGGCCATCCAGGGCTCCCAAGAGGGCCCCTAGAGAGCCCCAAGAGGGCCCCGAGAGGGCCCCACTACGGCCCCAGAGGCCTCCAAGACGCCAAACATGGCCTCCAAGACGGCCAAGATGGCCCCAATATGCCTCCAAGACTGCCCAACTTGCACCCAAGACGGCCTGAGATGGCCTCCAGGTGGCCTCAGACGGCCCACGGCGCCCCCAAGAGGCCTCCAAGACGACCCAAGACGCCTCCGAGAGGTCCTCCAGGAGGGCCCGAAGAGGCCAACATCATTGGTTTCCCATTGGTGTTTGACAGATTGTGGCAGTTGCTTCCGTTCGGCATTCCGACGGCTCAAGACGGCCAAGATCGCCCACGAGGCCTCCAAGATGGTTCCACGACGGCTCAAGAGGCCCCCAAGACGGCCCCAAGAAGGCCCAAGAGGCTTCCAAGCCGCCCTACATGGCCTCCAAGACGGCTAAGATGGCCCCATGATGCCTCCAAGACGGCCCAAGATGCACCCAAGACGGCCTAAGCTGGCCTCGACATGGCGCAAGACGGCCCAAGAGGACCCCAAGAGGCCTCCAAGACGGCTCAAAAGGCGTCCAGGAGGTCATCCAGGAGGGCACGAAGAGGCCCAAAACATGGATTGTCCTAGAAAGTGGTTGAAAGAGGTTGGCGGTTGCTTCTTCAGGGAATTCCGACGGCTTAAGACGGCGCAAGAAGGCCCACAATATCGCCCTAGAGGCCTCCAAGATGGCTCCCAGGGTGGCCCCAAGAGGGCCCCAAAAAAGGCCCAAGAGGCCTCCAAGACGCCCAAGATGGCCTCTCAGAACCCCTGATCTGCCCCAAGGAGGGCACCACGGCGACCCAGACAGGCCCCGAAGATGGCCCCCGACGGCGTCAGGCAAGCCAGGAACGCCCTAAGACGGCCAACGAGGCCCCCAAGAAGCCTCGAAGGCCCCCAAACACTCTCCGAAAGGCACCCAGAAAGCTCCCAGGATGCCCCAAGAGTGTCCCAAGAGGCGCCCTAAAGGCCTCCTCCTCCTCCTCCTCCCCCCCCCTCCCCCTCCCCCCCTCTTCTTCCCCCTCTGCCCCTCGCCCCCGCGGGGCCCCCAGGGATGGCCCGAAGGCCTTCCTAGGCCACCCCCTTGCCCCCATAAATCTCTCGGTTCCTCCGGGTTGCTCGTTTTTTTCCCAAACCATCCTGTGGCGTTGGGTCCTCGTTTTGAAAAGACGTCGCCCCGCGTTCCTCTCTTCCTCGTCCTCGTCTCCTCCTCCTCCCCCTTCCTGTCTCCTCCTGTCATCATCATCAGCATCGTAATCATCATCATCGTCATCATCATCATATCATCATCATCATCATCATCATCATCATCATCATCATCATCATCATCATCATCATCATCATCATCATCATCATCATCATCATCATCATCATCATCATCCTCATCCTCATCCTCATCATCCTCATCCTCATCTCATCACCATCACCATCACCATCATCTCATCATCCTCATCCTCATCCTCATCCTCATCCTCATCCTCATCCTCATCATCATCATCATCATCATCATCATCATCATCAGCATCATCATCATCATCATCATCAGCATCATCATCATCGTCATCATCATCAGCAGGACCGTCATCATCACCAGCATCCTCACTCATGTCGGCACACCCCTCACACGCTTCGTGGCCCCATAGGGAGCTCCACCGAAGGCCCCAGTGCCACCGCCCGCATGCGTCCTCCACACCCCTTTCTGCACATCCCTCACACACTTCGTGGCCCCATGAGGAGCTCCACCGAAGGCCCCAGTGCTACCGCCCGCATGCGTCTCCCACACACATTTCGGCACACCCCTCACACGTTTCGTGGCCCCATAAGGAGCTCCACCGAAGGCCCCAGTGCCACCGCCCGCATGCGCCCCCCCCACACACACAATTCGGCACACCCCATCACACGTTTCGTGGCCCCACAAGGAGCCCCACCGAAGGCCCCAGTGCCACTGCCCGCAAGCGTCCCCCACACCCAATTCGGCACACCCCTCACACGTTTCGTGGCCCAATATGGAGCTCCACCGAAGGCCCCAGTGCCACCGCCCGCACGAGTCCCCCACACCCAGCTCGGCACACCCCTCACACACTTCGTGGCTTCATAGGGAGCTCCACCGAAAGCCCCAGTGCCACCGCCTGCACGCGTCCCCCACACCCATTCCGGCACACCCGTCACACGTTTCGTCGCCCCATAGGGAGCTCCACCGAAGGCCCCAGTGCCACCGCCCGCATGCGCCCCCCCTCCCACACAAGTCGGCACACCCCTCACACGTTTCGTGGCCCCATATGGAGCTCCACCGAAGGCCCCAGTGCCACCGCCTGCATGCGTCCCCCCCGCCATTTCGGCACACCCCTCACACGTTTCGTGGCCCCATTGGGGGCCCACCGAAGGCCCCAGTGCCACCGCCCGCATGCGTCCCCCACACACATTTCGGCACGCCCCTCACACGTTTCGTGGCCCCATAGGGAGCCCCACCAAAGGCCCCACTGCCACCGCCCGCATGCGCCCCCCCCCCCCCCCCCACACCACCACATAATTTGGCACACCCCTCGCACGCTTCGTGGCCCCATAGGGGCCCCACCGAAGGCCCCAGTGCCCCGCCCGCACGCGTCCCCAAACCCATTTCGGCACACCCCTCACACGTTTCGTGGCTCCATAGGGAACTCCACCGAAGGCCCCAGTGCCACCGCCCGCATGCGTCCCCCATACACAAACCGGCACACCCCTCACACGCTTCGTGGCCCCAGAAAAGGAGGTTCCACCGAAGGCCCCAGTGCCACCGCCCGCACGCGTCCCCCACACCCAGCTCGGCACACCCCTCACACATTTCGTGGCTTCATAGGGAGGTCCACCGAAGGCCCCAGTGCAATCGCCCGCATGCGTCCCCCACACATTTCGGCACACCCCTCACACGCATCGTGGCCCCATAGGGAGCTCCACCTAAGGCCCCAGTGCCACCGCCTGCATGCGCCCCCGCACACGCACACACACACACACACGCACACACACACACACACACACACACACACGCACACACACACACACACACACACACACACACACACACACGCACGCACGCACGCACGCACGCACGCACGCACGCACGCACGCACGCACGCACGCACGCACGCACACACACACACACACACACACACACACACACACACACACACACACACACACACACACACACACACACACACACACACACACACACCCCTCGCACGCTTCGTGGCCCCATAGGGAGCCCCACCGAAGGCCCCGGTGCCACCGCCCGCATGCGCCCTCCAGACCCATGTCAGCACACCCGTCACACGTTTCGTGGCCCCATAGGGAGCTCCACCGAAGGCCCCAGTGCCACCGCCCGCATGCGTCCCCCATACACAAGTCGGCACGCCCCTCACACGTTTCGTGGCCCCAAAGGGAACTCCACCGAAGGCCCCAGTGCCACCGCCCGCATGCGCCCCCCACACGAATTTCGGCACACCACTCACGCGCTTTCTGGCCCCATAGGGGGCCCCGCCGAAGGCGCCAATGCCACCGCCGCCGTGCGTCCACCGCGCTCAAGGTTCCAGGGGACAGCTCCCGACCTCTGGGGAAAAGGAGGAGGCGGAGGAAGAGGAATAAGAGGAGGCCCGCTGCCACCCGTCCGCCCGTATGTATGTTGCTTTGAATTCGCGGAAAATTCCATTCCACCAGCGAGGGTATCCCTGGTGCTCTCGCCGCGAACGCTGTAAACGAGCGGTGGAGGAATGGCCTGGTGGATGTCGTCGTCGCCATCGTTTTCGCCCAGCGGCGGCTCCGGATCGCCCCGCGGCACGGGGGCTGGCGGCCGTGGGCGCGCCGGGGATCCTCCGCGCACCGGACGACCCGCGCGCGTCGCTAGGACCCTTCCGGGGCGACCGGCGCGCGTCGCGGGGACTCCGCGCCGCGCTGCGCCCGCGCCTCTGGACTTTGGAATGCGCGGGCAAAGAAGGGGTGACAAAAGGGAAGGAAGCGGGCGCGATCCTCGTGAGGGGCGCGCCGACATGGGCGTCGCGGCGCGCGGGCGCCGCCGCCAGGGTTCCCGCGGAAGCTTTCTGCGGCGGCCACGCTCAGTGTCACGAGTGCACAGACAGGCATGCCCGAACCATTCACGTTCATATGCATTTACACGAGGCGCGGCACTGATCGCATTCGTGCAAATATAATCGCTCGCACGCACACCCATTCACACTTAGACTCACTCGCGCTCGGATTCACCCGCGCTCAGTCTCTCGCAATTAGACCCATGGTTTTCCTTCGCGTCGTATACCCCGCCACATTTCGGCACGCCCCTCATGCGGTTCGTGGGCGCCACCGAAGAAGATGCCCACAATTGCGGCACTCACAACTGCACATGGTCGGGCCCTTCGTCGGGATAATTCCCCCTAGATGTGCCCCCTCGCCCCTTTTCCCGTCAGCTCTCGTGGGCAGGGCTTCTGACTGGGCCGGTGGGGGTTGTTTTTTAAATCAGCAGCCGCAGGCGAGAGCGCTCGCGGCGAGTCGAGTCAGAGCGGGCCGCGCAAAGACGAATTACCTAAAGACGACGGGGCCTCATGCATCACCGCGCCGGACAAGGCCGGCGGGCGGGGGGGTGCAGGCTGCGGCTGCCGGGGGGCTGAAGCAAGGCAACGCGCAAATTGACCAAGCGGTTGGGCGCGGCCAGAATGGCGCGAGGTGCATGCCAGGGTGGGACCAGGGAGACGGCGAGCCAGTATCTGCGACGACTGTCGGACAGTCGTCGCAGATACTGGCTCGCAAGGCCCAAACTGGCGCAATGAGTGGCGCCACCAAAGTCGCACACCCAGTTCCCGTTGGGAAGCACTGATCCTGCGAAGTCCGTCCAAGAAGTTACCCAGGGACGGGCAAGTTGCCAGGGACACGATGGAGGTACTCGACACCGTGAACTCCCGAACTCGGGCTGGTGGGGACGCGCGAAGCGTGCAGAATTGCTGCCACCTTGAACGTCTAGGCAGACTGGCCTGTGTTGCGACCGCGGATAGCTGGTCCACGCTTGGACCTCGTCGATCTTCTCCCCCAGGGTTTCGCTGATCAAGAAATGGTCAAATATGCGCTGCGACTCAGGCCTTTGGCACTTGGCGGCCTCTGGGGCAAACAAACGGAGCGAGGCCCCGTGGAGGAAATCTGCGTCGTCGATCTTCCTGGGGGGCAGGCTGAAGTCCCCCGCAACGATGATGGGGGGCTTGCTGAGCCCCTGCTGCACTGCGATGTATGCTAACGGGCCTAGATCGCCCACCTAGACCTTCATGCGATTTGATGAAGCACGTACACAACGTGCTCACCGTTGGAAGACCTTGCGCCCGATGGCGGATGCCCGTCAAGCGGCCGGGGTCGACCGAGGCAAGGAAAAGCACGGGCTCGATCCCGAGGCCGAACTGGTCTCTGATGACGATGGCCACTCCGTTGATGCGCTCGGAGTTGTCGCTCGCGGCTGCCAGTGGGATACGGGCAAGCCAGCCCCGACGCTGGCGCCGCTGAACCTTTCCCCATCGGCGCAAATCACCGTCACGTCATTGGACCAATCTGACTGGGGGACCTGCTCAAACGCGCTCCAGCGACTACCAATGAGCGTGACCATCTTCAGGTCAAAGAGCTGGACGGGGCGGCATGGTCGGCACGGCCTGCTGCGGCGACGGCCTCCTTGATCTTCTTGGCGGTCTCGGTGTCGGCGTTCTCCTCCATGGGCTGCCCCGTTTCGGAGAGCGCGCCCGCTATGCGCTTGTCCCCGCTGCCGAAGCCCGCGAAAGCCATTGCCTCGCCCTCCTCCTCCGAGTCTGGACCGACAGGAACGTGCTGCGAAACTTCTGGCCGGTGCGTCGCACCAGCTGCGCACAACGGCGGCGCCTGGGGCGGGGCTGCCTTCGCCGACGGCGGTGGCTGCCCCGGCGCGGTGGACGCTGCTGGGGCTATGGGTGGCGCGGACTGCGCTGCCATGGCCTGCCCGCGCTGCTGCTGGAGCTTCTCGAATGTGTCGGCCAGGGACGGCACGCGCTGCTGAAGCTCGGGAGGGACCGCGCCGCTGGACGGGATCTTTGCCTGCAACGCCGCGTAGACCAGGTCTGAAATGTCGCTCTGTGCCGTGGCTTCTTGCGCTGCTGCCGATGCCGCCAAGGCGAGCTGGGCCTCCAGCATCTGCAGCTCCTCCTTTGCGTCGGCGATATCCTTCGTGCGGTTCTGGCACGCTGATGCCAGCGTGGCAATCTGAGCTGCGGTATCCTGCAGGTCGGCCTCAAGGTCGTCGAGCTTTGCTTCGATGGCGGTGATCTGCCCACTAAGCGACTGACTCTGTTGATCCAGGCTCTTGCCGCGAAGAGCCTCCAACTTCGCGTTCTTGAGGACCTCCAGCGCGTCGTTGCACTCCTTGGCCTGTGCTCCAACCCACCTGCGCCAAAACAGGACCTGAGCCTGGGCCAAAGCCACTGGGTCGGGCGCCTTGGGGCTGCAGGCTGGCTCGGGTTCGGCGGTGGCGGCGCCCTCTGGCTCGGAACGGGTGCGCTGCTAGTGCCCGTCTCGATGGGTGCGCGGCGGGCGGGATGCGGGGCGGCTCGAACATCTGTGGCCCGACGAGGAAGGCTGTTGCTGCTTGAGATACGTGCCACAGCGAGAGCAGGCCTTGGCGTTGGCCCACCCCCAACCCTCGCAGTCAGCCTTGGAACACGCCAGATCGCGATGATGAGGAGCCATGCCGCTACACTGCTGGAGCGGACGGGCCTGGGGCAGGAAATTGAGCGGGGAATCGCTGCTCTGCCCTGGAGCGCTGCGCTCCAGAACCTCTCGGACCTTGGCCACGGATGCAGCCAACGCTAATCGCTAATTCTCAGGCGCCTATAGCCCTTCACCACGTTTAGCCCTGAGCAAATATGGTTACGGGCGGGGGGGGAAGGGGAGGGGGAGGTGGAGGAGGCGGAGGAGGAGGAGAAGGAGGAGGGAAAGGGAGAAGAGGAAGACGCGGGGGAGGAGAAGGGAGAGGAGGGACGGGAAAAAAACAGGAGGAGGACGAGGAGCAGGAGGAGGGGGAGCAAACGGGAGAGGAGGAGGAGGAGGAGGAGGAGGAGGAGGAGGAGGAGGAGAAGGAGAAGGAGGATAAGGGAGGAGGAGCGGGAGGAATTCTAAGGTTAATTATATCTAAGGCGGGGGTCCTGCTCTAGACAGGCCGCTCAAAACAACGATCAGCCTCGGTCAGGGAACGTCGTGCCAGACTTTGGTGGCAGTCCCCTTTGCAGGCGGCGTGACAGCACTTCTCGCCCAGCCTTCGAGGCATCACCGCAGACTCCTTTCAGAATGCGGGGAGGCGCAACAGAACAGTGCCCTCCACAGATCGTGCAAAAAAAAGACACCCCGCAGGACCGACAGTCGGTGGGAGGGGTGACAGCGGTCGGCCAAAGGGTGGTCAAGGGCACCCCCACACAAATCCGACGGCCCCAGGTCGTCAGGGGCAGGGTCAGGACCAGAATCGCCCCTCACCTCCCGCGGCCCCAGCAGCTGGACACGCTGCCGGATGATACATCTGGGCTTACACGACGTGGGCCAAAAACCAGCGAGCTGGCCCTTGAGGCCATAGCTGAGCCCACACCGCCTGCATTTGATGCAGGCCCTCTGTACATCAGGGTCACGCCCTGCATCTCGCAATCGACATATTCGCTCGGCCAGGGAGGTGACCACTCCACGAGTTCGCTGCGGCTCGCGGAGGCCACCCCGATCTCGATCCGAGGAAAACAACACTTCACGCTGGATGGCCAACATCCTTTTCAAAACATGCACAGCGAGCCCATCGGCCCGCAAAGTTAGATGCACATGGGCTTCGCTCAACTGGGCCTGATGAGCGGCCCAGTCGGCGAAACGATCAGCAGCTTTGCTGAGATAGATCTCGACGTCTGAAAAAACATGCTTTCGGCCTGGGCTTGGGTGGGGTGTCCCTTGGCCCCGATCAGGAGGAGGAGGTAGAGGAGGAGGAGGTGGGAGAGGAGGAGGAGGAGGTGGAGGAGGAGGAGGAAGAGGAGGAGGAGATGGAGGAGGAAGAGGAGGATGGGAGGAGGAGGAGAGGAGGAGAGGAGAGGAGGAGGGAGGACAGGTTCGCCACAAGGGCGGGGGGGGGGACCGGCAGCACGGACGGCAATGCGGGACGCACGCTGGCCTCGCGCCAGGGTCATTGGCGCAGAGCCCGCGACCGCCGCGCCATGTGGGCGTTGGTACACACCGAACATAGGTGGTGGCACGAATGGCACAAATCTCTCGCCGTAGAGAGACAGTCTCGGGCGCGAAGACCCGCGACCGCCGAGCACCAGCATGGCCACCAGAGCGCCAGCTGCGAGAACCGCGCCTGGCAGGTCTCACGTGCCCAGACCCGCGGCGCGGGCGCGGCGAGCTCGGATGAGCGACGCCGCGCTCCTCGTCAAAGCGCTCCCCGACGACGGCAGGCTCGTGTCGTGACGACCCCGGCAGTGGCTCCTAACACCGTGTGGGTCGCTCATCCTGGAACGATCGACGGCCTCTGGACCTCCAGATCGTTCGATATTTGCCGACTCTGCGCCACTGCCGGCGTTCAACCTTGAACGCTCGCGGCGGGGCCGCTGCCGCGTTGGCACGACACGAACCTGCCGTACCAAACAATACACAAAGAAATCCAACAACAGGAAGCGGAGGAGCTCCAACTGATTGAGCAAAACATGGTTGGGGCAGCCGTGCTCCAACGGTCGGCGACACGCACATCGCCATCGAGAAGACCCAGTCCAGAGCTGCGACTGCACCCTTCAGGACTGACAAAGAGAATAGCGGCTATGACGACGGTTTGCGTCAAAACCATTCAGTACAACGCAAGCAGCGCAATTAAATTACCCTGCGACGTACCCAGCCCACGTGCATCAAATGGCAAGAGGAATATGCCAACATTAGCAGGAACAACGACAGTGTAGACGCGGCGATTTGCTGCGCAAGCTACATGGGATGCGCATGCGTTGCACGATTCACAGGACGACGATCGAAATAACGAGGATTGAGGCCCCAGGATCGAAGAAGAACGGGCACGGGAACGAGGGGTGGAGCGAAAGGCCATGGCAGCATGCATGGAGAAGGTGAGGCGGGGAATAGGACGACGATGAAAGTGGCGGGAGGAGACAGAAGACTGCCGCGTTTTTCAAGCGCGAGCTAAACCCGCAGCGCTGCCTGCGCCATGTCGTCGCAGAGTTCCACAAGGAACGAGCGAGGCGTAGCTCGCCCGCTAGCTTCTCCGCCTCCTTCCCGCACATTTCAGCGCGGGAGCTGAACGCTCGCAGGCGCGCCGCCAGGTCTGCGGGCGGCCCGCGGGAAAGAAACTCAAGGCCGGGGTCGCGCATCATCAATCGGTTGTCCATCGTCCAAAATTGCACTGGCGACGTACTGGTTGAACGCGGAGCGAGCAGCATCACGCGCGTGCCTGAACGCCACGCAGGTACAGTGCACGCGCGATTGGGACTTCAGGTCGATCACGCGCGTCTCCACCAGGCTTGGCAACACCACGCGACTGAGGATCTCACTGCGGTCTGCCATGCTGCTGTCCGCGAATGCAATGCGCTGCCTGCAAGTAAGGCGGCGGCGTCCACTTGTCTCAGAAGATGTTCCCGCGGGCCCGAAGGGCGACCGCCAGCTCGAGCCGCGGCGCCGGCAGGCCAGATAAGGATCATGCAACAGCAAAGACGATGACAGAGCAACGAGGTATCGGCGAGTGCATGACCGGCCTCCGTTTCCTGCACTTCTTTCCTGTAGTTCCCCTAGCTCATCGAGCTCAGCAGATGTTTCTGCGGGTCCGAAGGACGACCGCCAGCTCGAGTCGCAGCGCCGACGAGCTGCATCCACATCAGGCAACACCCCAGGAGACACTGGCACACAACGATTTGACGTCAGTCAGTGCCAGACCACTCCATGTCTAGTTCCTCGCACACATACAGTCGATCGCAGATGCGGGATAATCAAAGTAGAATGACGGGTCCAATCTGCGTCCGCGTAGGACGTCACTATGCTGGACCCCGCAGCAGGTCTCGAAAGTGGCGACAGTTTCGTGGGCCCCACAGCAGCCCTCGAATGTGGCGACAGTTTCGCAGATCGCAGCCCCCCAAGGATGGCGAGGTCTAATCTGAATCTGCATGGTGCCTCACTCCGCTGGACCCACCAGCAGCCCTCGAATGTGGCGTCAGTGTCGCAGATCGCAGCCCCCCAGGGATGGCGAGGTCTAATCTGAATCTGCGTGGTGCCTCACTCCGCTGGACCCACCAGCAGCCCTCGAATGTGACCACAGTTTCGCAGATCGCACCCCCCAGGGATGGCGAGGTCTAATCTGAATCTGCGTGGTGCCTCACTCCGCTGGACCCACCAGCAGCCCTCGAATGTGACCACAGTTTCGCAGATCGCAGCCCCCCAGGGACGGCGAGGTCTAATCTGAATCTGCGTGGTGCCTCACTCCGCTGGACCCACCAGCAGCCCTCGAAAGTCGAGGTCTAATCTGAATCTGCGTGGTGCCTCACTCCGCTGGACCCACCAGCAGCCCTCGAAAGTGACGACAGTTTCGCAGATCGCAGCCCCCCAGGGATGGCGAGGTCTAATCTGAATCTGCGTGGTGCCTCACTCCGCTGGACCCACCAGCAGCCCTCGAAAGTGGTGACAGTTTCGCAGATCGCAGCCCCCCAGGGATGGCGAGGTCTAATCTGAATCTGCGTGGTGCCTCACTCCGCTGGACCCACCAGCAGCCCTCGAAAGTGGCGACAGTTTCACAGATCGCAGCCCCAAAGGGATGACGTAAAAGGCAAGAGAGAAGAGGAGGAGCGAAGAGAGGAGGAGAAGGGAAGCAAGAGAGGAGGAGCGAAGAGAGGAGAAGGGATGCAAGAGAGAAGAGGAGGAGCGAAGAGAGGCGGAGAAGGGAAGCAAGAGAGGAGAGGAAGAGGGAAGAGAGGAGGAGGAGGCGGGAAGGAGACCGCAGTGCTCTATTCAAAACGAGTACCCAACGCAGGAGGGTTGGGAAAAAGACACAGGCTGCGTGCGAACGGTGAAGCTTGATGGAACAAACAGGCGTTGAGCTAACACACGTCCGGAACATAATCGAGACTAGGCAAAGACCCCTGGTGCAAGCAGCCCTCCGTCACAAGGCGCCGCCGCCCACTTCGATACCTTCATCACACCCCGCACGAGCTACCACCCCGCCGTGGCGCACCCACCCTACCAGGACCCACCTCGAAGACAGGGCGGAGACAACACTCCGAGAACCAGTCGCTCGGCACAGGAGCGCCCGCAGCGGCAAAAACCACCCGCACAAATGCGAAATGGACAAGCCTTGCCAGCTAGTCCTCCACAGACGGGGCTGTCGGCAGTGACTTCCTGGCGCCGTCAAACTATGTCCATATCTACTGCCGCGGGGTCGTTTCCTGGGGACTGGGGCAACGGTGGATGCACGCCCGTACATGAGGGCAGAAATCCATATCTATATCGAAATCCCAGGGCACGACTCCGAAACTGTGGATATGAACAGATTCTGGCGGTGGATCCTTCCACCAGGCCATGGCGACCGCACACCGATCAGGCCAGGTCACTGGTCAGGAACACCGCTGCGTCAACCACGACCGCCCTGGATTGCCGGGGGACCGACTACAACCATGAGGGCGTCGAGTGCGACGACCTCATTGCAAAGACCAAACGACGGCCACCACCACCAAGAATTTTCGGGGGGGCGCCGACCCCTGGGCGGTGGCACGGCTGAGCTTCGCCCTATACTAAGTGGCACTCGGGCGTGCCACCGCCGACGGGTCGGCTGCCCCCCGATGGATTCCCGGTGGCGGTGGTCCATGTTTCTCTTCGGATCAATGAGCAGGCTGGATTCCACTTGCCACGCAAAACCCACGGGCCAACCAGAACAACTACTGCGCGGTCTACATTGACAACCGCAACCGTGATCAACACCTGGACTTTTCCAACTTCTCCTTCGATTCCCTGTGTTCAGCCCGACTGCATTCATCAATCTGATGTTCGACACGCACGCCGTTGTCTCCAACGGGGTCGCCAACCAGCATGGAAGGCAGCGGGTCACTGGACGGCAAGGAAATGTGGAACATTGCCTACAACATATGCATTACGTACGACACAAACAGCTCATAAGGATGAGGCCCATGAAGTCACGACAGAAAGCCCATCAAACACGCTGATGTTCGCCTAACCGACGAGGCCGTCACCATCGTCGACGAGCCATATCCCATAGTGGCGAAACGCAGCACGAGGGCCAGGACGAGAACGTCGTCGACCAGGCGACATCCTGTTGCGGCCACGGGGGGACCGAAGACTCCGACGAGTCCGACGTCGCAAGAGAGAGGAGGAAGAAAAGCAGGACGACGAAAGGAGGAGGACAACGCAAGACCGACTTCTCTTAAGCTTGAAAATCTCAATCGCGATTCCTGAGCCCGCATCGCAGACCTGGGATGAACCCAACCTCACGTTAAGGCCGTCGTCCAAAGCAATGAACAAGAGCACACGAAGGGAATCCAACAATTCACGCGCAACCTCACAACCAGGAACGAAGCCTGAGCGCCACGGTGGGAAAAATGTTGGATGCCGGACACGGGAGAGCCCGCCACTCTGGGAAGTGTCAGGACAAGGCTACAGCATCCCAAGCGCAACATCGACCAGCAGAAAGACGCTGCAGCCTCGCAGTGATCTCCAACGCGAATTCCACCAGAGCTGGCCCTCTTGCCCGACGTCGGTCTAAACTACCACCTCCTGACAGCCAGCTGACCCTGGCTCGGGGCCACTCGGCGCACTCGCGCAATCCGCGCCAGTCGAGGGAGAAACGAAGAAAGAGCGGGTTCAGGAGAACGGGGGGCGTCCAGCAAGACGCAAACCAGCCGTCGCTCGAGCAGCGCAGGCAGACCAATGCACCCAACCACCGCTCGGCCAGCATCAAGGCCGCCGCCTTGCGATGCGCAGCCTGGACAGCCGTGCTGCGGACGCGCCGCGCGTCGCCTGTCAATGCCCAAGTCTGCGCTGCAAACGCATGATCAGCACGGGACCCATCGATCGACCGAGCCTCAGAATCGGGTGGCCGCCGAACCACAAAGGCCAACCACCAAGCTAAGGCACGGGAGGGCCGTGCCTCGCCTGCCTCCGTTGCCTTGATCCTAGACATGAAGGCGGCCAACCTGGTCTCGTAGGCTGCAGAGCTGCCGGAGAGGGAGGACCGCGATACGTCCGACCCGCGAGGCGGGGCCCACAAGCGGGCGGACCGCCTGCCCGCCGCCGCTGGCGACGGCGCGACGGCAGGCCCAAAAGGCGACCTCTCCGATCTTCCCTCTTGCAACGTCAGCCTAGGCAAGAAACGGCACGCCCCGCCCCCAGGTGATCGTCGTGCGAAGGCCACATGATTATCTGCGTCTCCAGCTGCCACGCGGCACCTCCTGGAGGAGGCAGGGCAACACCTCGAAGGCGCTGGTGCCCGCAACTAAGAGACGGCGACGCCCCCTTACTTCCCGTGGTCTTCGTGTCCCTTCTCCTCCTGCTCGGCTCCTCCTGCCCCACCTCCTCCTCCTCCTCCTCCTCCTCCTCCGCCTCCTCCTCCTCCTCCTCACGAGAACGAAGGAGGATGAGGATGAAGAGGAGGAGGAGGAGGAGAAGGAGGAGGACGAGGAGGACGAGGACGAGGAGGAGGAGGAGGAAAAGGAACCGAGACGGGGAGGAGAGGTGAACGACGGTGAACCAGCGCCTCGGCTGGCCGCGCCGCCAGGCGCGACGCGGCCTCGGCTGGCGCGGCACCCTCGGCCAGCGCGGTCGGCGCGTGCGCGGGCTCCTCCTGTCAACGACGACGACAACGACGGCGCACGGCGGCGGGCGTCGGTGGCCAACGACGGACGGACGGACGGCGGCGACGGAAAGACGGACGACGACGGAAGGACGGACGACGGACGGCGGACGATGGTCGACGACGACGCCGACGCCGACAACGGACACACCGATGGACGACGGACGACGGACACAACGACGGACGGCGGACGACAGACGACGGGATCCAAGCTTTGGGGTTAACGCGACCTCTGGACACCACCCGCATTAGCAACGGCCCTGAAACCGAGGGCCTTTTGCAAAGGCCCCTGAGGAGAGAAAGAGAGAGAGAGAGACTGAAAAAGAGAGAGAGAGAGAGAGAAGAGGAGAGAGTCGACTCGGGCAGGGATGTAGTATAGTAACTCACACACGCCACACCTTCGCAACGCCGGTTATGAGGGCCCCCTAGGCTTACAATGAACAGCTCGACTCACGCGGCCCAAAACACAAATGAACACATAACATCTACACGCCATCATGGAGCAAACTGGGCTTCGGCCAACCGGTTCGCGATGCGTGCTCTGAACTGAGTCGGGCGCACTCTCTCGGCGGCTGGCGAGCAGTGCTGCGCGGCTGTTGGCAGAGGTGGCATCGGCCTGACGTGACCGCATGCGCCCCCCACGAGGCCAAGATAAGAGCGACACCACCACCGCCAGCGCGAGGCGCCAGGGAGGGTCCTCCTGGTGGTGTGGGTACCCCCTCTCGCTCGAGGCATCCCCTATCCCCTGGTCGGGAGGGCATCGTGGACCAACTCGCTGGAGGTGGCCCCCCCCTGGTGGAGGCGTCGCCGCTCCTTCCACCGACGAAGGAACCCTGGCGTTGCAAAACGGGCGCACAGCTGTGGGCACCTCGCGCCAGGGACCCCCTCTTGCAAGCACCCGAACTGTAGGGGGGGTGCCTGGCAAAGGTGCATGACCCATGGACGTCCACTGCGGAGCGTGACACGATTGTTCGGCGTCGGGCCCAAAAACCTAGGATCCCTGGGTAAGGATGGTCTTGAGATGAAGTGCGAAGGAAGTGAGAGAGGCGGAGGGATGGGGACAGAGGAGGAAGGAGGGGGGAGGATGGCGGACGACGAGGTGGGAGGGGAAGAAGAGGACAGGCCTGAGAAGCAGAGATGCAAGGGTAGCCCCGATGAAGCACAATATCATTGCTACTGACATTGACTGCAACCATCTGCCAACGCAAACGGCTGAGACTTACGACAGCTTTCACGACAAGAATTCCAACACTGCCGACCTCATCCCCTGGAAGTCTTTCGCCGCGTGCCCGACATGGTTGATTGCGTATTCTGGGGCCCTGACGCGGCCCCGCGGAGGCCGAAAACGCCAGAAAACGCCCGCCCCGATTGCACTTCCGTGGCACCGCTGATCACGGCGAGTTCGTGCCGTGGCGACTTGCGCATTGGTTTCTGGCATCGCGTGGACTGCTCCGGGCGGTCTCAACACCCCGGCGCCGCCTCCGGCGGTGCCCCTGGGGAGCCCCGCGCCCCAGGGTTGTGGAGTTGAGGCCGACCCAGACTACTCGGGGGGGCCTGTTGGGGCCTGCTGTAACTACATGGGACGCTCTGTGCGCCACCCGAAGCATTACCCTTTTCGCAATCGCAAATCGTCCGAGATCGACCGATTCCAAGCCACCAGCGGCATTCCGCCTTGAGCGTCCGCGCCAGGAGAGCGCCTCCACCGCAATCGCGGCGCGAGCGTGTCACAACTGGTCGCGACCTTGTTACGCTGTGGGTCCGCCCGAGAAGTCCTTCGCCGGGTCCGTTCTTGTAAGGGACGACAGCTGGAAGGCGGCGGAGGCCGCAGCGAACAATTCCGCCCCTGTGGGGGGGGGCGAAGGAAGGACGATGGAAGGAAGGAGGGAGAGGGAGGGAAGGAGGAAGAAGGGAGGAAGAAGTGAAAAGATGGGAATGAGGGGGAGACTCCTCGGAAGGCGAAACAGAGGACATGCAAGGGGACGATACACAGACAGATAGACAGCACCATGAGAGGGAGAGCACCAAAAGCAGGGGGATATTGATCCGAATCAAGCCGCCCATGAGGCACTCGCCTCTGCTTTAGCTTTCCTCTTGGCGACCAGGGCCGCCCGTGCGAGGGGAAGGGGGCAAGTGCGGGAGGAAGACAGTCGGGGGTGTGCGTAGCCCTCTCTGGGCCTCGCGGGCCCTCGTCGCCACGAGGGGGGCCCGCAGGCCGCAGGCGGGGAGGGGAGACATGAAGGATGGGGGTCTCACCGTGTGCTACCCTCTCGGGGCAATGTGGGCCCTCGTCGCCACGAGGTGCTTGGTCTTGGTGTGTGTGTGTGTGTGTGTGTGGCGTGTGTTGCCCCTACTGGGCCCCAGATACCCTCGCCGCGACGGCTAGACTCGCCTCGAACTCCTGTCCGACCCTGTCGAGGGGAGGTGACCGCGAGCGAGTGGGGAGGAGTCGAGTCGAACCGAAATCACTGGCGGTGATTGCCTGTGCTGCCCACCTCTCTCACTCGTCGGACGCCAAGCTCAGCGCATAGGGCATCGAGTTCACCACTAGTCGACTATTGGGCTGTCTTCGTATGACCTCTATGTCCACATATCCCAGCCATTCTGAAGTTGAAGGAACTGGTGGTGGTGAGCTGGGACATGAGAACATGAGAACTTCTCGTTGGTCGGCGAGCTGCTTGGCCAGCGCAGCTCCCAGCTCGCGGAAGGAGGTCGCGTCGCATAGACAGGGGTCACCAGTCACCAGCGTCGGTCTTCTTCGCCGTCTTCCCAGGCTTCGACATGGCACGATGAAGGCACAACATGTGCGTCTGACAAAAAACGTATCCTCCTGATTCTGACCTCAGGATGGCCCCTTCAAGGGAAGATTCCCACTCAACCGCTGGCACCGCCGCGCACTTGAGCCAAAATGGCAAAGGGGGAGGAGGAGGTGTTGGAGGAGGAGGAGGGGGAGAAGGAGGAGGGGGAGGAGGAAGACAAGGAGAATGATACTGATGATGATGATGCTGATGCTGATGCTGATGCTGATGCTGATGATGATGATGATGATGATGATGATGATGATGATGATGACGAGGAGGAGGAGGAGGAGGAGGAGGAGGAGGAGGAGGAGGAGGAGGAGGGGATGGCGGAGAACGAGGGGGTGGAGACGGAGGAGAAGGGGCAGGGCGACGACGACGGCGACGGCGACGACTGGGACCTATCTCGTCGACGCGGCTCGGGACCTCCGAGACCGCGGGGGGCGAGTCCGCTGCGGCGGCGCCTGGGCTGGTGGAGGCGGGCTGAGCGGCAGGAGGACCTCTCACAGACTGTACACGCGCAGGGATTCTGACGGAGTTCATCCTGGGCCCAGGATTCGTGCATTCGCCCTCCTGCGGCCAGGATGGGACTGGCCCGGATCGGTGTACTTGCGCAGAAATCGTCGTCCGACATCGGAGGCCTCTGCCTCCTTAAGACACGGGAAGGTGCCAGGAAAACAGAAACATCATACAAACTGAATGAACACAATTTCGGAGGTCCGCGCAAAATTTCTTGGGTCGGCGCTTTGCCACCCCCCTCCCATGGCGCGCTCCGCTCGCCAAGAATAGCGCTGAAGGCGACGCAAGCCAGGAGATTTCGGTGACAACCCGATACATCCGCCAGGAACTCGGAAAGCTCATGTGTGCGCAATGCTTGATCATGGAGCCGCCACCGCGCCCCGGCCGAATCCCTGAAGCCTCAGTCCTCAATCCAGGGGATTTGCTTCAGTGGTTCGGACCCCGCATTGCCAAATCTTCTTGGGCTCCCCGCGTGCCCCCCGGGGTTCCCCGCGTCCTCTCGCGTGGCTATTTCGGGCCCGAGAAGGGGGCTTCAAGACGGGCCAAGAGCGCCCCAAGAGGCCGCGGAGACGGTCCAGTGGTGTCCCGAATCGCAGCACGATCGGGACACCACTGGACCAAACACGGCCCAAGAAGCCTTCGAGGCGCCCCAAGAAAGCCTCAAGAGCCTTCCCAAGTGGGGCCAGAGAGGCCAAAATCATTGATTGTCCAGAGGTTGTTCAGTGATGTTGGGTCTCTCCACTGTTCGAGCTTCCGACGCTCTCCAAAGACAGCCCCAAGACGGTCCAAGAGGCCCCCAAGAGGGCCGCAAGACGGCTCAGAAACGGCCCCACCAGGAGGGACCCAAGAGGGCCCAAATACAGCCCCAAGAGGGCCCCCAAAAAGACCCAAGAGGTGGAACACGAATCGACAATCCGAGTCTTCCGCCCCACAGAGGCCCCAAGGAAGTCGCAAGGGGGCCCCAAGAGGATGCCCCCTATATGCACCCAAGACGCCCCAAGAGGCCCCCCAAAGCGCCCCAACAAGGCTCCCGAGAGGCCTCCCGCGACATCCCAACGACCATCCGTGGCGGGATGGGCCGAAGGCCATTCGATGATTAGGACGCCCCCCGTGGGAACAAGGAAGCAGCATCTGCACGAAGAGCCTGGGGGGGTCCTCCTGGTGGTCTGGTCACCCTGCTTCGCAGCGTCGTGCTCGAGACATCTCAGATCTACAGCTCGGGGAGGCACTGTTGACCTCCTTGCCAGGAGTGACCCCGCTGGTGCTGCTGGTGTCGCTTCCTGTTCCTCTGGCCCCCTGACGCCAACCCTGCCCGCGCACCGCCGACTGTTTTCAGCTGGCCCCAAACCGCTCCCCACTAGAAAATAGCCGCAACGAAAACACTAGCCCGAAATATGAGATCGTGAGCTCTGGATACGCAAATTTGCGCTTCGCGCCGCGCGAAGCACGACGCACAGTCATCTTCGCCTTGACGCGACGCGCCCCCCTGCAAGAGGGGCAGCTCTCCAGCCCGGGCAACGCAGGGTGAGGTTCGATCAGATTGGCTCACCTGCGGGGCCCCAGCTGGCCACTCGAATCCCAACCCCTCTCACCGCCCTCCGGCGCGATTGACGGGCATGGATGGGAAGGGCTACCCTTGAAAATCCTGGAGCGCTGGACTGGACTTGGCGGAAAAGTCCCAGGCAAGCACAGACTGGGCAGTACTGGCATGGACCGGACTAGGCCTATGCAGGTTCGGCTGGACTGAACTGCATTCGGGATGGGCTGCACGAGCATTCACTGGGGACGAACTGCAAAAGACTGGCATGGGACAGAGTTTGGGCTTGGTTTGGCTGTGGCTTGCGCGCAGGCTCGGACATGGACTTTGGACTCGGAACTGGAAGTCGACATGGACTTCAACTTGAGCTGAACTGGACTCGCCGAAAATTGGGACGGGTTGATCAGGGTGGACAATTTCTGGACCGAACTTGAACTGGGATGGACCGGGCAAGCCCGCACTAGACTGATTTCGACTTGGCTGGGCCGGTGGGCACTGGGCTGGACGGAAAAAGAAAGGACTTGCGAATGGTCTGGACTGGGGCACGCGCCAGCCTGGGCTGGATTGGTCAGGAGGCGCGGACTGGATCGGGAACAGTCTGACTAGGTTGAACTGTGACAAGTGAACTGAACTGGCTTGGTCTGGGATGTACTTCGCCTGGACCGAGCCTGGCATTGCTGAGCTTGGCACGAGCGGACTGGACTGGTCTCGGACGGAGGTGCAGGGCCCGACTTCGAGTGTGGGCTGGCCTGGCTCGGAGGACCTAGAAAGGATTCACTGAGCTGAGCAAAGCGAGGACAGGCACAACCACGCAAGACCAAATCAAATCAAGACTCAGCCAGAAGCCAACGCTAATGTCAAGGCCGATGTCGGGGCGAGACTCAAGGACAGGAGACACTTAGAGCCGTGCTTGGGCAAATCCTGCGCCTGCAGTCCAACTTCAAGCTAAAGCTAGAACTGAGCCAGCCAAAGGCAAGCCAAGCTGCGCGTAGGTATAGTGGGCATATGCGCACACAGGCACAGCGAGCGATAGGCACAAGTTACTGTGAGCACACCAAAACACACGGGCTGAGGTTGTATGGGCTGCGGGTATGCGGTGGCCTGGAAGGACTCCGACGACTATCATGCCTTACCTTCTTAATTCGCCGGCCCAACGGGCCAGAGGCGTGCTAAGATCTTCGGTAACAGGTTAACGATATTTCTAGTTCGCGCGCGCGGGGCGGCCCCTGGGGGTCCCCCGGCGAAAAGTACCCCGACCACCGCCTGACCGCAGCCTGGCAACTGCTACTCAGGGATGGTTTTCCTGCTGGGCGCGGTCTCTGAGGCCCCCCAGAGCGCGCCAAGAGGGCCCCAAGAGGCCTCCAAGACAGCCCAAAAACGCTCCGAGTCACCGAACGAGCGGAGCAAGACGCCCAATATGGCCTTCATACGGCCGTCGAGGCCGCCGAGAAGCCCCAAGAGAGCCTCATCAGGCTCTCCATTGGGGCTCCAACAAACAAACATCGTCCCATTCCCTAAGGAACACGTGCATTTTTCGCATGTGCGACGTCTGGGGTTCACAGCGTCCAAACGTGCCCACGAGGCCCCCGAGATCGCCCCAAGACGACCCAACAAGCCACCAAGAGAAGCCCAAGAGGGCCCCAAGACAGTCCCAGAGATCTCCGAGATGGCCCAAGACGCCTCCAAGACGGCCCTAAAAGCGAGCACAGACGGGACACCCGAACGGACATTTCGAGCTTTTGGCCCGGAGAGGTCCCCAGGAGGCTCCAGGAGGCCGCCAACACGCCTTCAAGAGGCCCACGGAGGCCCCCCAAAGGCCCTCAAGAGGCCCAACGAGGCCCCACAGAGGCTCCCAAGAAGCTTCGAAGATGCTCCCAAGAGGCCCTCCTTGGGGCCCTCTTGGGAGCCTCTTGTGGTTTCCTTGCGCCTCTCCTGGGAAGCCTGAGACTCTGTGAGGCCCACCTCAGGCCGTCTTGGGGCTCTCTTGGGCTGTCCTGAGGCGTTTTTGGGGTCGCCGCTCCCTGCAGCTCCGCACAGCCGACGACCTCTCGGCCAGGCCTCCGCGGTGCGCAATATGGGCCGGCGGAATGAGCGAAGCGATTAAATGTTAAGAGTACGCAAGGGTAAATCGACATGAGCAGCGTATGTGGATTCGCTTCATACGCATCTCGAGCCTGGCTCCGCCGTGAAGGGCACCGCGTTGGTCGACATCGGGGGGTTCATCGCCGCGGGCGCGATCGACCAGGCGGGCGCTGGAGTTGATGCCATCTGCAGCGCAGGCGCTGGTGTCCCCGACATCCCTGCGAAAGGATCCGGTCTGGAGGTGCCTGCCACAGATGGCGCTGCAGCCAGGGGGCCAGGCCAGGCTGGCTGGCCGTAGGGCGGCATGGCTTGTGCTGCCAGGGGCGCGGGTGCGGTTGGCAACCCTCCAAAGGAGCCTGCTTCCGCCACCAGGCCGTGCGGGGCCACACCGCCCACGACCATGCCAACTGCTGGCACCGTTGCACGCTGAGCCGCCGCCGACTGCTGCAGCTCGGCAAATGGATCTGGCTCTGCTACTGCCGCTGCGGCCAAGCCCGCGCTAGCAGGTGTTGCTGCAGCGGAAGCGCCGTAACCGAACGGGGCCAGAGAAGCAGAAGGTGCTGCCGTCACTGTGGGGGTGTCCTGGAACAACAGCTCTGGAACGGCTTGCGCAGGGGCGCTGGTAGACAGCGTTGGCACGCAGTCTTGGGTCATGGGCGGCGCTGGGGCCGCGGAAAAGTCGGCAAAAAGATCGTCAGCGACCGGGGCTGGCTGCTTGGCACCTGGAGGCGGGGAGAGGGCGGGGATGGGTGCCACCGATGCAGCCTTGGCGTCGGCGACAAGCGCGGCGGGCGCCGCGACTTTTGCATTAGCAGCTTGGGCTGGTGCCAGTGCTTCTGCTGGCATCAACGCACTTGGTGCTGTAGCTGTAGGGGGTGCAAACGTCATTGAGTCCAGGTCGCTCACGATCGCAGACAGTGGCGCGGGCGCAGCCGCAACGGGAAACTCTATGAGAAGGTCAGATGTCTGAGCTGGCTCGGCGCTAGTAGGTGCCACTGGCGTGTGCGAAGGCGCGGGCGCCTGCGCGGCGGAAACATCTATCAGCATGTCAACAGGCGGAACGGACTCGGCCTTAGGAGTTGCCGCCGCAGGCTCATCCATACTCAGTAGAACTGGCTCTGGCGGGGGCGCCACAGCCTCTAGCCCCACCGTTATCGCCGGGCCCGCACTGGCTGCCGCGCCGGGCTCATCTAGATCGAGGAGGTCCTGCTTTGGTGGTGGCGCAGTCGCATCTGGCTCTGGCGTTGAAGCCGCGGCGTTGGCGGAATCTGGCGCAGTCTCGTCCAGACTGAGGAGGTCCTGCTTCGGCGCCGGCGCCTCCTTCTCTGGCTCTGGCGGTTCTGGAGTGGGGGTCGCTTCATCAGATGCTGCCTGCAAACGCTGTGTACCACAGGATGGGCAAAACTTGTCAGTACCTGGAGAGCGCCCAACGAGGCCGGAGTAGATGAGGGTCGGCGGATCGTGCCGCATGACCAGTGCATCGGCGACGTCGGGATGGAGAAAATGCATCGCATCCCCCATGCGGCGCGATCCTCCGACCGCACCTATTTGGGCCTCATTTGGGCGGCATGGAACCTTTCTTAAACGAATAGCCGCAGGAAGTGCAGAACTTCTGCGCCGTGCCCACGGAAGACTTGCCACCGTTGCCGGCGTTGGCCGAGGTGCTGCCAGAGCCTCTGGACACGGGAGGGTCGTAGACCACCTGCTGGCTTCCTCCCTCACAAACACAGTACGGGTCTCTCCTGGGGTGCGCTCTGGCCTGACCCAGACCTGTCCCGAAAACCTCTACAAGGAGTCTGCTTGTATGTGATATTCAGCATCGAGGGGCCGCCTTCGAGCTCCAGGACTCCTGGGACCCCTCGGGCCCCCACACCGAAAACCCACACCGCTGGAGGCATGGGTGGGGAACAAGCTCCGAGTGGAATGCAACCGTGGCGGCGAGGACCCCCATGAAGCCTGAGAAAAGAAACAAGAAAGAAACTCAATCCGCTACTGCCCTCCTCCACGTCTACAGTGGGAGCTCGACCACAAGAAACCTTCCACAATCAACCCAACCCTGGCACCCCAAGACGTCCATTGATGTTTGGCGTGGGAACGTCACGCTTTCCATAGCAAAACCATCGAAAACCAAGAAACCCAGGGCACCCTCGAGGCAAGCCGGGTGTTTTTTGACATGGGCTTCCACTATAGGGCGAGGAGGATGTCATGAGAGGATTGGCTCAGGGTGCGGTTCAGGATTCCTGGAGTATCTAGCGGCCATCGTTCCTGCAGTCCGTGTGGAACCTTTGGAATTCTTGGGAACCCTGGAAATCCTGGAACGTATCATTATCATGACCTCCTCCTCCTCCTCCTCCTCCTCCTCCTCCTCCAACCTCGTCTCTGGCGCTCGTGTCGATCTCGTCCACGGTGAGCGAGTCCTTGGAGGGAGCACCACAGGACATCTCTGGGAGGAAGAGCCCAGCCTCGGAGGCGATGTCGTTGAAATGCTGCGTGATGGCGCCCCAGAACGTGGTGTCGGGCTGCGGACGCAGAGAGCCAGAACACAGGGCGAGCACTGACATGCAGGAGAGGGGTCCTGGAGGAAAGGAGTCGTTCCAACCCTGGAGGTTCTTGATCCTCTTGGACGGGTTTGCCTCCGCACTTCTCGCAACTGTTGGATCCCCCTGAGCCCTCCGCGGGCCCCCGGACCGGCAGGAGGCAACTCGGGACGAAGGACTGGGCCCAGGGAAGGACTCTCAATCGTGGCGGCTGCACGAGGGGCGTCGGGGCCTCTACTCAGGGGGGCCGCGCACCCCTGGACGCCTCAGGTACGCGCGGGGCCCGCGGCGGCTGAGGCAAGTTCAGATAATGCCAGAGAGGCCCGTCCTCAGGCGCGGCAGCCGCCTGAGGACACCTCTTTCCATCAGGCATGGGCGCGCCTCTTTTCGCCAAGACTGGTGGAGCCTTCTGACGTCCGCGGAGGGGCTTGTTGATAGAAAGTTAAGTTAATCGATCGATTCGTCGGTCAGCTCGCTCTCAACGTCGCTCTCGGGGGCACTCAACGCGACAACAGTGAGGTAGCTTAGCATCTCGTCCCGCGAGGCCGGAAGGAGCCACAAGGGGCCCCAATGGGGCCAGGGCGGGACCCCGAGGACGCCCCGCAAGAAGAAGTCGGCCGTCTCGGCGAGGCGGCGCTCCCAGGAGTTTATGATGGAAGCCAGGGTTCGGCCTCCACGGGATGTACGGCGGCCCCAGGCCACCATCGATGCAGAGGAACGATGTGTCCTCTTCCTTGAGCCAAATTTGGCAGCGCGAGATACGCTGGACTAGGGGCGAATCCGCATGCAAGCGTGGTGTCGCCCCGAATTTGGATTGCCCCCCCTCCCGGGTTCATGCAAGCGTGGTGTCGCACCGCATTCCCCCGGGAGGCGTTAGCCCGCCTATGCTACCATTCTGTCTGTTGCTGGCATTGGACCCCCTGGAATTTCCGGTGCTTGGGCCCAGAAAAGGGGGACCAAAAATATCACTTCACAGGCCACGGAGAGGACAGGGGAAAAAGCGCAACGCACTATCTATGCTACACAATGCGATGCAACACACTGGAAGCAAAAGAAGCAGGAAGGAGGACGGGCCCAAACGGCCAGGCGGCCCTCAGGTGACCCGAAAATGTTTCCCGCCTTCTGGCCTGCAGGGGAGGCTATGTTTAAACGCGCGGCGATGACGGATATTTCAGGAACGTGCGAAGGTGCATGGCTGTTTTTCCACAGGGCCTCTCCTCCAGCGCCGACCCCTCTGTGCACCCCCTGGGGGGCGGCCGATGGCGCTGCTCCCCCTGCGTGCTTCGCGCGCCCTAGGGGTTCGGGCGTTGCTGAATGCGTGGGGGCAAGAGGGGAGGGGAGGGGGACGAAAAATGCCATGGGGGCCCCATTCGAGCCACTTTGGAGGCCCGTGCCCTGCTAGCCTCGATCGCCCCCCCCAATTATCGTCCCCCCCACTGCGAGACGCCCGAAAGGAGTCCGGGAAGTGGGTCTGGCGCCGTTGGAGGCCGCGTGGACGTCTCCCAAAGTTCGTGCTCGCGTGATTTTCTGATTCTCTGTGATGGCACCTCGAGCACAGGTCCGCCACCGCGTTTGCAGCGGTTGGTGTGCGTCGCTACCCTCGCTGCGTTTCGTTGGGATCGCCTCTTGGAAAGCAACAGCGGGGACCCGCCGCGCATCCATCCCAGCATGTGCTCGTTGTGGCCAAATCATCGCATGCTGGTTGCTTCTCATGGGAAAAATCCCGTGTGATGCCTTCCATGACCATCTCTGGACCCCATCCCCCAGGTACCAACAAATCCACCCGGAGGAATCGAACAATTCAATTGGTCCACCTTCATCCCCTGCACTTCCCACCTCCTCCTCCTCTGATTGTTCTCCTCTCTTTCTGGATCGAGGTGGATCTGTACGCAAGGAACGAGGTGGAGCAAGATGGATCTGTACGCACATGTATCCTCCTCCGAGCAGCGGCGCGGCGGCGATCTCGCGCGGCAGCGCATCTGGATACCAGTTGCATGCCCTGCAGTCCATGACGTGGTCGTCCTTGAACACCATGTTACCACATCCGTCGCAGTGCCCCGCCTTAGCCTTCCAGGAGACCAGCTCGTGCCCCTTGGGGCACTTGCCCTGGGCATGCGGAAATGGAGCCTGAGGGACCTGGGCCCTTCGGGTGTTGGCTAAGGGGGGCCAAGAGACGCGGGGTGAAGAAACGTGCGTCTCTGGTGCACCTTGGGTGGCACGGTGGCAGGCTTCGGAAACCTGCCCACGGTGGCAGTTTCGGAACCATGTATGGTGAACCAAAACGTGGCGATACCGCTGCTTACTCCATGGACGTCTTCCGGTGTGCGTTCTGACCAGAAGTTCGAAGCGAATCCAGCGGTGGCGACGAGGGCCACGGGAAAACGAGGGAATGGTAGCGGTGTGGGTACTTCTTTCCTCCTCCGACAAAGGGCCCCTGGAGGGCCCCGCTCATGGAATCCTCACTTCCCCCCACGATCATTGCCCCCCCCGCCCCCCCCTGGCCGTCCGCACGAGCCCAGGGGCCTCGCCTCGTCGAGGGCGCTCTGGGTTGTCGGGATCGTTCCGAGCGGCCTCCGAAGCCCGAGCTGCGAGCTTTTCCCAGGACTTGTGCGTCTTTCTTCGGAGGGCGTCCCAGATGGGGCTCGCAAAGCATGGCCCGAGGCATGTGCGCGGACGAGGGGGAGGACCGGGGGCGTATTGAACTCAGAAACAAGCGCCATAATATCCGGGGAGATGTCATGGCCCCTACCGTGATATTGCCCCCCCCCCCCGTTATGACCCCCCTCTTGGCCGCCAACGAATTTTGAGTCGTTCTGTGACGGTCCCAGGGACTGTGTAAAGCACCGAGACTGTTTGTTGTTGAACGTCTTGGGGGACTAGGTTACATGGCTATGTGCCTGTGGGGACGGGGCCACGGGAGACCGAAACGACAAAGAAAACGAGCTGTCCCCCATGGGCCCCTTGTCTGCACCCCGACCTGGTGCCTCTTCATGAGCTCCGATGTCGCCATTGCAGTGCGCAAAGTCGGGAGCCCTTGCAATACCCCGCCCCTCGCACGCGATCGGACCCGAGAGCCTGAGCCAACTGGTCACGGCGCGGTCTCAGGGCGATGACGCCCGGGGCCCCTGGCCGGATCGATCGACAGGCGGAGTCCGCAGTAAGGCATGCGGCATAATGGTACCCAACGACTGGTTCCTGTCGTGTCGACGTGGACAATGGACTCTGAAACCGAGTAGATCGTTCCGACAGCGGCCAGCAAGATAGCCTGCTTCAGACCACCGATGGCCTCCCATCGGGGATCTACTGGCCCGGGTCAATCCAGACCCGGGTCAATCAGGCTTTGCAAGATCCTGCAAGATCCTGAAGGATCCTGCTCAGTGCATCCCTGGCTCCAACCAGCGCGCGCGGCACTGCGAGGACCGAGCGCCCCCGCAACTCCAGCCGGCGTCCACTTGCTAGCGAACGCTACGACAGGGTCGATCGCAAGCGAGAAAGGGAGGGGGGGAGAGAATGGAAGGCGGGAGATGGGGAGGCTGGGATGAGGGCTGGGGGAAGAGGAAGAAGCTTGGGGAGATGCGGCCAGGCCCAGAACTGACACGTGGAACACGCTTTGATATCATCTGTGCCCTGCCCCGCCCTCTCCCCCTCCCCCCTGGTCACGTCACGATTCGCACCAGCGATGTCTGGGAATGGACCATTCCGAAGCATACCCAGACGGCGCTGGCGCGAATCGCGACGCGACCCCCCCTCGGTCACGCCCGTTATCGCCAGGGGATAGATAACTATCTCATTACATGCGGAAGACAAGATGGCAGCTGTGTCTGCGCGCCGTCCAGCAGGCGCTACCGCAAATATGTTGTCTCCACTCACGCCACAGCGGGGCCGAAAGCGCGTGCCCTTCAAGAGGTGCCCGCCGCCCTTCGCGTTTTGGAGGGCGCGGACGGTCTACGGCTACAGGCCGAAGGCGCACGAGGGCGCTGCGAAAGCGAGGCAAGTCCGGCTTTTCCAGTGACGTGTTTTGGCAATTGCCCCAGACGGCCCTCTTGCCAACGGCCATCGTGCTCGAGACAGGGCGGGTGGGGATGGCGGCGGATACACACCTTGCTGGTCAATATTGTTCTGATGGTGGGTGCCGCTATATCAGGGCACGGAAGCGCGCAGCAAAAGCCGAAAGCCCTCTGGTGGCTCCCAAGGCCACGAGTTGTCGCCCCCCGCAGCTACGATCCTTAGCAAATTTGCCCGGGCTGGTCTTGGAAAGTTGACGCTGTAGCCCCGGACAGCCCGTCCACAAGCATGGGCCGCACTGCTTTGAGGGCGTCAGGGGAACTACCCCGGAAAACTCGAACAGGACCCAAAATGGCAGCAAGATAAATGCGATGCCTCCCTTCGAATCCGCCTGACCCATGGAAACCTTGGAGCCTCTAAAAGTCACAGAGGCTCCAAGTAAGCCTGGATAAACTCGAGATGGGGTCCAGGAGCAACCCGGATGGGGAAAACCATGAAGGGGAGTAAAGCGACGAGGAGGACGAGGTGAGGTCAATCTCACCTGCCCTTTAGAGAGCGAGCTATGTAGGGAGTTTCCTCTTCCATCTTCCCTCTTCCCCTTCGGGGAGGGGTTTGCCCCTCCCCCTACCCCCCTCCGCCAGGGTTTGGAGGGGGGCTTTTTCTGCGAGGCGCTGGAGCGTCCAGGATTGCATCGGCAAGGAAGCCGAACTTTTCCCTGGTACACAGAGGTTTTGGCCACATTGAGCCTCCTTGGGGCGCGCAATTGCGGAACCCTCCTTCTTTGATCGATCTCGACCACGATGGCCCCATAATGGCCCCTGCGGTTCCCAAGGGTGCCCTGAGACGGCCCCAAGATGCCCCCAGGAGGCTCAACGAGACCCTCAAGAAACCCCCAACATGCCTTCAAGAGGTACCCAAGAGACCCCCAATAGGCCCAAAGAGTCCAAGAGGCTCCTAGGGGCACCCAAGACGCCCCGCCCAGATGCCTCGGCGAGAAGGCCAACATGATTGATGTGACTGAGGTTTTGACCACACGTTGGCCTTCTGAGGGGGAGGGGGGCTCATTGGAACCACCACCTCCTTTGTATGATCTCCTCCGAGATGACAGCCGAGGCTCCCAAGGGTGCCCCAAGACGGCCCCGAGAGGTGCCCAGGAGACCCCAAGAGGCCCCCCGGAGGCCCCCACGAGGCTCCCAAGGGCCCCCCGTGAGGCCCCAAGGGGACCCCCAGAGGCACCCACGACGCTCCAATAGGCCTCTGCGAGAACGCCACTTACTAAAGTGTTGGCCACGCGGTGGCCTCCTAGGAAAGGGACCTCTTGTACAACGGCCCCTCGTTTGATCGATCTCTTCCAAAATGGTCCCACGGTGGCCCCGAGGCTCCCAGCGTTGCGCTCGCGTTTTGCACGCTGATGCGTGTCCTTGCGGCGTCCTCGCGGCGACCCCGAGACGTCCTCGCATCGCTATTGGAATGGACCCAACGGACCCACCGTGTACGTCGACAAAATCCGATGACATGGTGTTTTTGACGGCGCGGCCGATTTCTGGCCAACGAATAGGAGGTGCACCAAAAATGAATGATTCGTTACATGTCCTTCTTTTGTTGCGAAGGTATGTGCTGTTGTTTCGAATTTTCATGTTTTGAACATTCGCGGGTGCATTTTCGCGAAACAATTTACAACTGTTCTGCGGGGACCATCATTGCACGGTGCGTCACGAGCGCGCTGCCGTAGCCAGCAGAGAAGCCCCATCCGTCTCGCGACGCCTGCATTTAGCGGCGTCGTTGGTCTCGCCAAATGCACGGGCCTCTGGGCCAAGCCACGACGAATACGTGGGGACAATGCGACAACCAACTGTTATAGTTGTTTGTCCGTAAACGCGTCCAACCTGACATCTCGCATCACAGCACCTCTAAATGTGCCCGCAGAATGCTAAGAAAACCGGGTGAACTCCCGGCCCTCGCCTACCCCCCTTCCCTCGCACACTTCCTCCCTTGCGCGGATTTCGGCGCGCGGGTGCGCCCGCGCGCGCCGATGAACCACAACGCGTCGCGACAGGTCTGAACCAAGGGAATGATTGTTTCGAAGGCCGAGGCTGCTGAGCGGCGCGGGTTCCAAATGCGCCATCCTTTTGCGGTGACCCCCACGGCATCAGCGAGGCAGGGCGCGCGGCGGCAAGGCCGGGAACCCCTCCCCGAGACAACAACCTCACGAGGGCCAGCGCGAATTTGGCGCTCGGAGGCCAAGGTGCGGACCGGCGGGAAACAGAACAGCAGAGGGGGGGAGAGTGCAAGGCGGCGCGTCCTGGAACGCAAAATGCGACGGACGCGTAACGCAAGTAAAACCCTCGCCAATTCCCCGCCATCAATAGCACGCGGGCTTTCAAAACCACCGCCCGGCGGCTCTAACCTTTAACGGCCCGCCGCGCGGGCCTGGCCGCCACCCCGATAACGCGACGATGATGGCGAAATTTCTTCGAGGGTCGAAGCTGCTGACTGACGCGTTTGCAAATGTGCCCTCCTTTCGCCGCGCTCCCCTCAGCATCAGCGAGGCAAAGAGCGCGATGACACGACCGGGAACCCCTCCCAGAGACAACGCTCTCAGCCGACGAGTCGTCCTCATCGACGCCCGCGTAGCGGCGCGGTTGCGGGAAGAGGGGGGATGAAGGCGCAGGGGGGATGAGGACGAACAGGAAGTCCCGTGGAGGTACCTATGGGGCCACGAACTGTGTGAGGACTGTGCAAAACTGAGGGCCCACGAGAGGTGCGGACGCATGCGGGCACCGCCACTAAGGCCTTCGGTGGAGCGCCCTATGGGACCACGAACCGTGCGCCATACGTTCCTGACTCGGGAGGGGCTGAAAAAGTGAAAGTGATAATCCCATGGACCTGCCACACGTTCGTGAGTTGGGGAAGAATCCCATAGCCCTGCCACACGCTTGTGATTTGGGAAAGCTGAAGTGATGAGAATCCCATAGCCCTGCCAAACCTTCGTGACTCGCGAAAGCTGAAACGGTGAGACCACCATAGCCATGCCACACGTCGTTGATGATGTTGCCAGTTAACATGACAAGATAACAACTTCGATGTGCAACTTTCCCCCGACCGAATCTGTATTGGCCGGGAATAAGAACTGTCAATCGTGAAGGGGGGAGGGGGGTATATTATCATCTGGGGGGGTCGGTTATTCCTGTTTGCTTTCTCAATCCCCAGTTCCCCCCTCTCGGGCCCGAGGAAACAAAATAGAGGAGAGGGGCCGTTAGCGCAGGCGGACCACCCCGCGGGGCAACGAGGCCGAAGCTGACACCCCCGACAGTGGACCCCTCCGGAGGGGGCGCGGCCCAGGGGGACAACGACCGACGACGCCGACGCCAACGGCGGCGGAAGTGCCGACGACAGCGGTGCTGACTAGGCTGGCGCCGCCGAGGCTGCCGACGCCGCCGATGCCGAGAACAACGAGGATGGCGACATCGACGACATCGACGAGGGCGATCGACGACGCCGCCGCCGTCGGCGTCCTCGGCGACAGCGACTGACGGACTGCCAAGTGGACGGGAAAGGAGGAGGGGAAGGAAACGGGGGAGGAGAGGGGGAGGAGAAGGAGGAGGGGAAGGAAAAGCGAAAGGAGAAGGAGGAAGGAAAAGGAAGGTTGGTTGGTTGAACCCTGTTGGGAAAACAAAGAGAGGAGGAGGACGGGAAGGAGGAGGAACGGCAGGGAAAGGGAGGAGGCGAAGGAGGAGGCGGGGAAGGAGGAGTCCAAGGAGGGGAAGGAGGAGCAGGAGAAGGGGCAAGAGGAGGAGGAGCCCTGGCCTCGCTTCTTCGCCGCCCTCACGTCGGCGGCCTCCTGGGGCTGGCCTTCCAGGGGCGAGGGGGGAGGGGGTCGGCCGGGATGCGGCCCAGCCGCCGAACGCGCAGCCGCACGCCGAGCACGTCGGGCGCCTCGGCGGCTGGCCTCCGCCGCCAGCGTTCAGCATCTGGAGAGGCCAGCCTTGGGGCTCCCCATGACCTCCAGTTCAAGGCGGAGGTTTCTCCAGATTGTCGGCCTCATGGGGGCCATGGCCGGGTCACGGGCGGGAGCGTCAAGGGCTGAAGAGCGAGCCCCTGGGAAACAAGTCCAGAGACCTCCGCGGACACCGTGCTCAGAAATTTTCAAGACATCGGGCCCCGGGGCCGTCTGCAAAACTCGGGGACCTGCTCACCCAGATCCATCCAAACCGGGGCCGGTCGGGCCTTGCAAAATCCTGCAACAGAACTGGCTGTGCAAGATCCTGCACAATCTGGCGCTCGGACTGGGACTGAATCCCGTGTGCACTGACCCCCGCCTCGTGCGCCCCGGGCCGGAAAGCCAGCCACGGGAAGGCAGGAGAGCCCAGCATGGAATCCATAAACCGGATCGGCGATGGCAATGGACCAGATCGGCGGATATCGGCAGTCGAGTAGGAGAAGTCGAACCGGCGGGAATCGGCAGGCCAGCAGGCCTCCATGGAGAAATTCGAACCCAAATCGGCCTCCGAAGTCGCACGGGATCGGAATCGGAAGCCATCGAAATCGAATCGAACCCAATCGGACGGATCGAACCGAGCCCTGGGAGGAGAGGAAGAGGCCCAAAGGCCCACGCACTTAGCGCCAGGTGTCTGGGGCGCCGTCGGCCGCGACATTCCTCAAGGGCCTGTTCCTCATCCGCGTTTGCCCGGGAGTTTCCGCTGGGGCGAGGCCGGTGGCTGGCATCACCAAGACGACCTTTCCCTGACGTTTCCCTTCCCGTCCCTCCACCTCCGCCTCCTGCTGCTGCTATTCACTCCTCCTCCTCGTTCCTTCGTCCGTTCGCAGTGTCAGGGCAGGGGCTGGAAGCTTGCAAGGGGTTGGGAGGCCCAACCAGCAGCTTCGCCTTAGGCGAAACCGAGCTCCAGCTCTGTTGTACCGTAGTAACGATAATCCCAGTAGTAGGAGGCGGCCCATTTCAAGCAGTTTTGGCATCGATGGCAAATCGCACACCTCGCATTGAAGTGTAATCAGATCTAGGCGGCCGGCCGCTTTGAGCCAAGCAGCCACGGATGCACGCTCGTTCCCCCTCACATGCAACGCGCAGCCCTCTTTCGAGTCGGGGGGGAGGGAGACGAAGCGTGAGTCCGCCGCCTCTATACAGCAGGCACAGCAGCTCCGATGCACAAAAGGGGCAGCAAAAGAGCGGGGCCATAAGGAAGGTGGACCCGCGCGCAAGTTGCGCTGCCTGCACTTTACTGTGCATGCGAGTACTCCTGAGGCGGCAACAGACCGAGATGTCTGGCCAACCCGATAGGGAGCATGACGCTTTAGATCATGTTTGAAGGACCGCGTACCTCCCATGACCTGTACGAGCATTTCTCTGTCGATGCTCCCCTTGGTGTGACCGCCCGCGGTCATATCGCGGGTGTTGCACCATTGAGTGCTGCGCACGACTCCTCGCTCCATCATCTGTCGTATCCACCCTGATGTGTCAGAAAAAAAGGTACACCCAGTCGGCTTATTCAAGTCTTTGCTTGACAAGGACTTTTTTTTTTTTTTTTTTTTTTTAAAAAAAAAAAAAAAAAAAAAAAAAAAAAAATACTCAACATATATGGTCAAAGTGACCTCGGTGCTCAGGCCACCAAACTCAAGTACATCTTTCAACGGAGTGGGAGTTATCGGCCCTGCGTGGAGCTCGTGCAGTGTCACGATCGTGGACTAGCAGTCCTCCAAGTCGTGGGCCGCTGCTGGTGTCTCTGCTGAATAGCTCGAGCGGACCTGCAAGCGGTGAGACTCGCAGTACGCATCGATCAAGTGAACGACGGGCTTGCCGGATGGCGTGCTTCCACGCCGTAGCAGGTGTGCCCCGCGAATACCATAGCCTTTGACTTCGCCATCGGCATCTCCACTCAGGCGTCGATAACCTGCGTCGCTGTGCAGGTCAACTTCGCCCGTGGGAGTCATCGCCTGGTAGACGATCTTCCTAGGGCAGGCCTGCAGTGCCCTGGTGCTCGCGCTCAGCCGTCGCACTTGTATGTTGATCGGTTCTTGGGCGCGCTGTAGAGAGACAACGTGCGCCATCAACCATGCCCGGGTGAATAACGCATGCGCCAAGGCGCCTCTGCGGCTGACGAACACGTCTGCAACCATCTTGGATGCTTGGGCGTCGGCGTCGGCGCCTGTAAGTTCAGGGTGTTGTATAGGACGGAGCTGTCTGATGTATTCGTCTGGGACCATCATAACACTTCTGTTCTCGTCCGCGGTATATCCCACAACACAATTGGTGCACGTGTGCTTGTTGAGTTTACACTTGCCAGAAGTATCTTCTACGCACTTGACGCACTTCTCAGCGGTGCCCTCTGCGCCGGCCATAGTGATGCCATCGACGTGGCTGGCCGCGAGCAGGCTGCTGCTCGTCTCGAACTCCTCGCCCTAGGACGTGGGTCTGAAACCGAAACCTCTTGTGGTCCTGATGAGCTTTAGTGAGAAAGCTCGAGGTGCGTCCTTGGTGTCAGTGCCTGGCTTGAGGCACTGCAAGCAGTGCTTCGACTCGTCGCGGCGTTCGAATCCTGGGAAAATTCGAAGCACCGAAGCCGACCCAGGCGGCAGAGCAAAGCACACCGCACGTTCATTTTCACCAGTTGCCCAGCAAGTTCCTGGTAGGTCAACCCTTCCAGAAGGCCATGTTGATGTCGAGGGAAGCAATAATCCATTGCTTCTTGCACGCTGCCGTGCTCGCGAGTAGTCCTTGGCTTGGCCGCCGCGCCGTTCCCGGGAAAGCTTCCACGTCGAAGGCTTCATGGTCAATGGAGCCTCGAACCACCGGGCGTAATCTGATGGCGCGTTCCATATCGCCCTTCTCGTTCATCGCGAACTTCCATGTATGCACGTACCTCGAAGTCATGATGTTTGACGCTTTAGATAGATCGTGCAGTTTGAAGCACTGGTTGCCAAACCATGTCTTGAGTTCAGTGTATAGGGCTTTCGATACTTTCTCGGGATTCGCCTGGATGTCAGGCTCCGCGAGGAGGTCGTCTTCCGTGACGACCACAGCTCGCTTTGCAGCGGCGGCGAAATATACTCGCATGGTGGCCACACGGTCGGCATCGAATGTCATTTGCTGCTGTTCGGACAAGACTACTGGTGACATTTCTGCCGTAAAGCAGGGTCCTACATATTGTCCGTTTTCGTCTGAGTCCAGTTTGTAACTGCAGTCTTCGACCGTGGAACACAAAGGGACATGATACGTCTCCTCGATGTCGGAGTCGCGTGGGTGCCCCCACTGAGGCAAGTGCCCCCGCTGTTCTTCAGCTACAGTGACCAGCGACTGTTGTCTGGAATCACATGTTCAGGTACTGTGAAAAGGCCCTCTAGTGGAATTGCCTCCAGCAGTTCCCTTTCATCATGCTGTTCTGTGTACCACATTTCCATGATATGTGCCTGCAGATCCGCCTCCAATTCCTCGTATATCGTGGAAAGCCGTCCGCCCTCCTGCGGCGGTTCGGCCCTTGGGGTTCTCTTGCGGTTCCGTCCTGTGTCGGTATATCCACCAATTCCTCAAACGTTGTCAGATCCTGATTAAGCCCGCTTGAGGTTTGGTGGATTTCAGACACTGGATGATTCTTGAATGTGCTGACCCAGTTACATCATGAATGTTGAGAGCGGTGCCTTCTGCTTCAGAAATCCTGGATTCACACTGTTGTCATAGTGGACCAACGTGGAACTGTCAGCGTAAGCCACCGGAGGTAGCTTGTGGATACCTTTGGCTAACCTAACCGAAACTACATCGTCGATGCGGAAGCAGTTTCTGATGAGGTATCGTAGAGCCAGATGCCCCTTAGGAAATGATCGGCTTGCGCTTGTCATCTGAAGCGGGCCCTTCTCGGTCGGGACATCGCCGCATGTCATGGCAGGCCCCCCCGCAGACGAACAGGCCACAAACGTCAACGCTGTCCGCAGTGCAGCGCTGTCGGAGCCAATCTCCCTGGCTACCAAAGCTGCAATGTAGAGTGAATGCCGTGCATCGCCGCATTGCGCCTGGAAGTCGCGGCCTCCCACTCGAATGATGACTTGACCAGTGTCGGGATCGTTCCTTACGACCGGGAATGGGCCATTCCAGCCTCCCATAGTTGTCCTTCGTGGTTGTGGGGCGGTGGTAATCAACAACATCTCATTCGTCGTAGTAGTGCTGACCGGTGATAGTTGTCTTAGTGCGTGATGCGCGATTGGTCTCTTGGCTACTGCAGTGGCCTGTGCGGCAGCTTCAATGCATACCTTGCGTATCATCTGTTCACGAGAATGATCCGACGTTTCCGTCGGCTGTTCGCGATCCAGGATAGGCAAGTCAGGGAGCATTGCCTGTTGCCGCCCAAACAGGGCGCTGCGTGGTGGCACCTCACTATAGAAAGTGAACGCGCTGGCAACGAACAAGGCTTCATGCAGTAGTCGTGTGAACACAAGAGGTATGTCGAATCTGCTGAGTTCAGCTTCCATGACATGGAGTAAATAGATGGCGCAATATGCCATTTCTGGCTTCGATCGTCGTAGCGCGTAATCCACGTGCACGTGTCCTTCAGTGCACTTTGCCTTAAGGACTGCTGTCGCAGTGTCATTGTTGAGGGCGCCCTCTCCATCGGATTAGAGTACCTCTGCTGATCCAAACCGCGTCCAGCACTGATGGTGCGCAGCCAGGAGACTGGTCATTGTCTTGTCCAGTACCTCCATTATTGCAGCATAGCGAATACAACGATAGATGCGATGACATATAGTATAATCTTGTTTGTAGAACAGAAGGCCACATTCAACTTCTTAGTTGGAATTGCAAGGCACTGCAATAGATGGCATAACCGTATGCCCAGGCTTGTCCCAAGCCCTGCACTCCCGACATGTGTCGCAGACACATTTGATCAGGTTGAGCCTGACGTTGTCCAAACCTATCTCGGTTAAACTGAGTCTCGTCTTAGGCCCTTTCGCATGGGACCAACGCGATGTAGCTTCCGCAGCTCGCGTGCTACCACGCTTGGATCAAGGCTTCGTAAGTTTTGTAGACTGATTTGTACGTCGAACCTTCACCAGTCTGGAAGTAGTGGGCGTGCAGCAGGGTTACCCGCAGGTGGCGGTGGACGTGGATCTCCTCCTTGCTGCCGGCCACGTCTGACTCTGACCTGTGGCAGTCGGATGCGGCCATCCGAACTACCAGCTCCGCTCAAGGCAGGTTGCCCTGCAGCAGTCAACCACATGTCTGCCTACTATAATACCGTAATGCCCGCTGTGGGTCCGGCTCTAGAGCTGGCGGGTCTTGGTGCTCGTTGCCGCACGAACGGTGGTGCGGCTTGTGCCTCGGGTGGTGGTGTTGCTGGTTCGGCAGGAGCCGGCGGCGCCTGTCCGCGATTGTAGGGCAGCTTCCAAGGTTTGGCAAACTTGCATTTGCCAGGTATCCATACATGTCCAGGCTTGTTCCGGCCGTAGTTCTTCTTGCAGCTCGGACATTCCCAATGGTAGTCTTCCTTATCATACCACCTGCAATGCTTGGGGTTTCTGTCGTGTGAGGGAGAGCGCATGTGAACATTATCCGCGCATGCAGGACACCGGCGCCGTCGACGGAGCCCGCCGAGCCCTCGTCGGCGCTGGTGTCAGCGCAGCTGTTGGCGCAACAACCGAGGCCTCGCCGACGCTGCTGTCGGCGAGGCCGTCGACGCCGCCGCTAGACCCATCGTCGGTGCCGATGTCGGCGCGACCGTCGGCGCAGCGTTCGTGGGCCCTGTCGTCTCCGACGCGGGCGCGGCCGTTGTCGCAACCGCCGGAGACCTCGACGATGCTGTTGCCGGCGTGGCCGTCGGCGTAGCACTCTGAGACTTCGTTGACGTTGCTGTCGGTGTGGCTGTAGGCGCATCCGTCGGGGGCCCCATCAGCGCTGCCGTCGGCGCCGCAGGTGGAAACCTGGTCGGCACTACTGTCGGCTCGGCTGCCAGCGAGGCCGTCAGAAACCTCGGCGATGCTGCTGTCGACGCAGCTGTCGGCGCTGCCATCGGGAACCTTGGCGATGCTGCTGTCGACGCGGCCGCCAGAACAGCGAACGGGGACCTCGCTGACGCTGCCGTCGGCGGCGTGGCCGGCGGCGCAGCAGGCGGAACTCTCGGCGATGCTGTCGTCGACGCGGCCGTCGGCGCAGCACGTGATGACCTTGCCAACGCCGTTGTCCGCGGGGCCGGCGACGGAGCAGTCGGAGACCTCGCAGGTGCCAGCGTTGGCGCGGCCATCGGCACAGCAGCCAGAGACCTTGTCGATGCTGCCGTCGGCGTGGTCGCCCACGCAGCCGTCGGACCTCGTGTCAGTGCCGACGTTAATGTGGCCGTCGGCGTAGCACTCGGGGCGGCGGTCGACGTCGCCGATTTTGCTGTCGGCGTGGCCGGCGGCGCAGCCGTCGGAGACCTCGGCGGCGCTGCTGTCGACGCGGCCTTCGGCGCAGAAGCTGTCGGCGTGGCCATCGACGGAATTGTCAGAGACCTCGCCGGCGCCGTCGTCGGCGCGGCCGACGGCGCAGCCGCCGCGGGCCCTGTCGACGCCGATGTCGGCATGGCCGTCCGCGCAGCCGTCGGGCCTCAGGCCGGCGTGGCCGTTGGCGGAGCACGCGGAGACATCGTCGACGTTGCTGTCGGCGTAGTCGTCGGTGTAGCCGTCGGAAAACTCGCGGGTGCCGGCGTCGGCGCGGTCGTCGGAGATCCTGTTGACGCCGTTGTCGGTATGGCCAGGGCCATCGTCGCAGCTGGCTTCTCTGAATGCCACTCGCTCCACTTCCTCGTCCTCCTCTCTCCTTCGCTTCGCACTTTTTGCCCACTCCGTGGCGTCGTGCTCCAGGGCCTGGAAGCCGCCGTACACCTGATAGTCCTGTTCCTCCTGCTCGTCGTCCGCCTCGTCGCCCCCGCCGCAGTTTCTGCCGCACTCCCCAAGCTCACTCGCTGTTGTTCCCGAAGGGGGGAGGGGGCGGAGAAGGCGCGGGAGGAGGACCAGGGGGGGGGAAGGCAAGGAGTGGCCGATGAAGACCTCCGCGTTGCTGAAGCTCTGGGTGCCGGTGCCCAAAGGGTGCTCGGCCTGGCGGAGGCGGCGGCATGGTTGCTCGCCTGCCCCAGCGCCGGCGGCACTCCCCGAAGACGAGAAGTCCGCGTCGCTGAGGTTGGTGTTGTCCGTGCCGGTGCCCACAGGGTGCTCGGCCTGGCGGAGGCGGCGGCATGGTTGCTCGCCTGCCCCTGCGCCGGCGGCACTCCCCGAAGACGAGAAGTCCGCGTCGGAGGCGGCGGCGTGGTCGCTCGCCTGCCCCAGCGCCGGCGGCACTCCCCGAAGACGAGAAGCCCGCGTCGCTGAGGTTGGTGTTGTCGGCGCCGGTACCCACATGGTGCTCGGCCTGGCGGAGCTGGCGGCATGGTTGCTCGCCTGCCCCAGCGCCGGCGGCACTCCCGGGAGGTGGGAAGGGGCCCTAGCTGTGCGCACCCCCTTTGGCCCGGGTCGGGCCCCGGCCTCGTCGCACCCAAACGCTCCTGTCCAGGTACCACCTCGCGGGGACGGTGCCGCGGCGGCCCCAGCCTCCCACATGCTCCTTTTCGTCCTTCTCCTCGACGAAGATCCAGTCTTCTGTGCCGCTGGCCAGCTTGCGGTGGGGTTGGCTCCGGGTCGCCGTGAGATTTCCGCCCAGCAGCAGCCCAGTCGCCGTCGGCGCGCGCGAGAGCGCACATTTGTGCCTAGCCGGCCGCCGTCAGGGAAGGCAGGCGAGCTGCCGGCAGCGCCGATAACCAGCGCCGCGCGGCGTCGCACCTCCCTGCCCTGCGTGGTGGCGGCTGGTGGCGGCGGTGCCGCCGTTTCCCAGCCGCGGGGCGCCCCGCGCGGCGGCGTGGCCAGGCCGCGCGTGGGCTTCCCCTGAGGTGGGGCCAGTTCCAAGCCGCCGCGGGGGTCTCGCCCAGCAGCAGCCCAGTCGCTGTCAGCGCGCGCTTGGGCAGCGCCGTCGGGCCCGGCCGGCGGCCCCGCGCTCGCCGCGGGGGCGGGCGGTGGCTGCCAGCAGCGCTGCGCGGCAGCTGGGGGCCGACGCCGTGCAGCTGAGGCTCCCCCTTGCTCGTCGCGGCTCTGGCCAGTCGCGGCAGGAGCGCCGCCCCCCAGCCATGGAGCGCCTCGCGCGGCGGCATGGCCCTGCCGCGCGTGCGCTCCTGCTCGGCAGGCGGCGGCAACGCGCGCGCCGCCGCCCCCCAGCCATGGGGCGCCCTGTGTCCGCCGCGGGAGTGGGGCGGGCAGTGGCTGCCACCAGTGCCGTGCGGCAGGTGGTGGCCGACGCCGCGCGGCGCAGCCCCTCCCCGCTCTGCTCGGCAGTGGCCAGTGGCGGCAGCGCCGCCGCCCCCCAGCCGCGGGGCGCCCCGCGCGGCGGCATGGCCCCGCGTGAGCACCTCCCGGAATCCCTGGATCTTCCGGGCTCCCGGAGTGGGCCTCCGGGATGCCCTGGCCTCTGGGCCACCTGAGGCCAGCTCCCAGCTTGAACCCCAGGGAGCTTGAGTGGGAGCGAGAGGGAGAGAGAAGGCAAGCAGAGAGCAGGAGCAGGGAGCAAGGGAGACCCAGAGGAGAAACCCCCGCATCCTGGGGCCCCAGAAAGCCTACCGTTTAAGCTAAAGCCAAACAATTAAAATATGCCGCCCAGGACAAACATTCTTGGAGATCCCCTTGAATCCATGGTGAATGGTCAATTGTCTGCACAACAGTGACATCTTCGAGTTTATGCGCAAGTGAGCTGCACGTCGCCACGCGGCGCGGCCCCGGCCGACACTTGCCATCCCGATCCCGATCCCATCCTCCCCGTCCTCCTCCTCCTTTTGACGCTAGGCAAGCTGCAGCGTCATGGCTCGAGAGATCATCGTCCTCCTCCTCGTCGTCCTACTACTCCTCCTACTCCTCCTCCTACTCCTCATCTGGGACGAGAGCCTCCGAAACGATCACGGGGGCTGCGACCCCTTCCCCACGCCCAGTCTTTTCCCCCAAATCGTGTTTTGACGGCCGCGAAACGGCCTACACGAGGCACAACACGTCGAAAAGCCTGCCCTCACGAGCTCTGTCGCGACGCCCTGATGTGAGGGTCTGGACGACGTCGTTGTCCAGGAGGTCGAAGCGGGAAAACGCTCCGCCCCTGGGCCGTCGCCCCGTGGGCTGGCTGCCCACTAGCGCGGCGGAGGCATCAGAAGAAAACGAAGAAGAAAATCAATGAGGAGAGAAAGTGGAAGGAGAAGCTGCATCAACGTGGCCTTTCTGAGGTCCGCGCGGGTTTCTTGGATCGGCGTTGCATCCTCCTCCCTGCAACCCCAGCAAGTTTTGAGATCATTTTTTTATTCCGGCCGGTAACGCTCGTTACCCAGGGGGGGGGGGGGTCGTGCCCCCCGGGTAACGGTAACGCTTGGGCTGGGCGGGGTATGGCGAAGCAGGGGCGCTCTGCGATCGCCATAGTATGCGCGCGAGCAGCACTCTCTGCCTGAGAGCACCACAGTGGCTTGCGATTCGAGTACAAGCGCAAAGCCCGCCGCGTGGTCCCGGCACCAGCATGTTGGAGGGGAAGACCGAGACCCCCCCCGCGTACGAGCGTTACCGTTACGGGGGGGGGGGGGGGAGAGGCCCGGGTAACGAGCGTTACCCCCCAGAGGATAAAAAACAATCTCTTTCGGCAACAGCACGGTACAGCCCAGGACGGGTAGCGAGGTGGGCTGAAAGCTTCTAGATCCCTGACGAATGGGCGCGCCGGCAGTATTGCTATCTGTCCCAGGGGGCCCTCAGAACTCGTTCTGGAGAGCATTCCGAAGGAAGGCCTGCACGATGGTCTTGGTCAGCTTCGCCTTCACCGTGACGACTTTGCCACATATTTCGCGCTTCCTTGCGCTGCTCCGGTTACCAGCAGCGGTGTATACGCCACGCCCTCGTGCCAGGCATTGAGAGAAGAACGTTCGGAGGTCCCCGCGAATTCCTTGGATCAGCGATGCACCCCGTCCCCGGCGCCCTCCGCGTGCCATGGGACCCAACATCGATCCAAGTAATCCGCGCGGGACTCCGAAAGTGTATGCTCATGCAGTTTTTCTTCTTCGAGACATCGGCGGCCTCGTCTTTGGCGTTTTCCCCAGACATGCGATGCCTTGATTTTTCCATATGGGGTCCCCAGGAATCCCGATCCCCTTCCCTGGGGCCGGTTCTCCCCCCCGACTCGTTTTCTGACGGTCCCGAAGCCCGGCGAGGGCCCAAGGAGACCAAACACGGTCCAAAAACTGTCGAACGTGGTTCTGTTCACGAAGCCAGCATGTCTGGGCCCTCGTCGTCGTCGTCGTTGTCGTCGTCCTCCTCCTCTCCTCCTCCTTCTCCATTCCCTTTCCATAAACAAATCCTCCCTGTCGCACCCCGAGCGCGTCGGTAGGGCGGGCCGGGCGTTTCGCTGGAGCCTTCCCAACAATGTATGACCCTTAAGCTGAAAATGTGCAACAGCTACACGGATAGAGGGCGGGCGGATTTCAAAATGTGGCTCTCGCCTCGACGCAGTAAACATTCGTCTTCAAAGTGTGCAAGAGTTTCACGGACGGGGGGCGGCTCCTGTTCAAAATGCGGCTCTCGCCTTCGCATCGCGCGAACTCGTTTAAAATATTACCACACATGATGGACGGATGGAAAACGGTTCCTCTTCAATCTGCGGCTCTCGCCTATGCGTCGCGTACATGTCTTTGAAGAGTCTGCAGCAGTTTCAATGATTCTCATGACTAGCGTCCCACAAGTAGTGTTTTGGCCCAGTGTCGGCCTGTCAGGGGGCACAGATTACGTTGATTCGCGATTTTGAATTCCCACAAGGCAACGGTGATTTGCGGCTTTGAAATCCCATGGATGGTGTTCTGGTGCAGTTCACGCTTTTCAATCGGTTTGGTTCCAACGGGGCGCTTCCCTCGGAGAAAATGGGAGGATGTTGGAAGCAAGGTTTATGGCAACAGCGGTGATGCGTTTTGGGCTTACACTCGTTATCCTCCTCCTCCCTGCCCTGAAGAGGGTGCAAGCCAGGCGTCCACTGTTCTCCTCCTCCTCCTCCCCCCCTGCCCTGCAAAAGTGGTGTCGAGGGGTCGACCAGGCGTCGACTGCTGTCCTCCTCCTCCCCGCCCTCCTCCTCCTCCTCCTCCTCCTCCTCCTCCTCGTCCTCCTCCTCCTCCTCCCCGTCCTCCTCCTGCTCCTCCTCCTCCTCCTCCTCGCCGTCCACCGTCCGCCGTCCGTCGTCGTCGGTCGCCTGGGGGGCCGGCCGCCGCGCGGCGCGGCGCACGGCGCGCCGCGCCAGCGAGGCACTCCTCCGCGACGACGGCGCCCGCCTCCGCCGCGGGCCTCGGTCCGTCGGGGCCGAGCGCGCCGACGCCGAAGGCACCGAGGACGTCAGGCCCAAAGAGCTCCAACGATCTGTCGGAGGCGCCGTGCTCCGTGCTCGTCGCCATCGTCGTCGTAGAGGAGGAGGAGGAGGAAGAGGAGGAATGAGGAGGAAGGAAAAGGAGGAGGAAGGAAGAGGAGGAAGGATGATGATGATGATGATGAGGATGATGATGATGATGGTGATGATGATGATAATGATAATGATGATGATGATGATGATGATGAGGAGGATGATGATGATGATGATGATGATGATGATGTTTGGGGTTTCCTCTTTTTGGGCGTCGCGCCGCCGCAGGTTCAAAGTGCACGAGGCTCAAGCTCACTCGAGGAGAAACGGCCACCGGGACCTGGCAGGGGCCCATACACGGCGAGCACCAGCACCCTCCAGCAGGTCAGCGAGCTAGCCAGCGAGCTTGGCTCGCCAGCCGCACTGACCTCTAGAGGGTAAGGCAGCCCGCCGAGTACAATTGGCCCCGCAAACACCAGGAAACACAGTTTAACGTGTTAAACCCCCGGGGCCACCCCTCGAGAGCCTGACCTAAAAGGTGGCAGAATTGGGGATGGACGGAGGGCCGCTTGAGCCGTACACCTACGGAACGATCGAGCGAAGGAGTGTTCACCCTGAGCTCTCCCGAGGCCCGTCGGGCGAACACTAAATCACCTGCTTGCTCGACGGCGGCGCTTTGCCTAAGAGGTCCAAACATACGCCCAACCCCGAGAGTGTTATGTTACATGTTTGGCGTTTCCTCTTTTTGGGCGTCGCGCCGCCACAGGTTCAAAGTGCACGAGGCTCAAGCACACTCGAGGAGAAACGGCCACCGGGACCTGGCAGGGGCCCATACACGGCGAGCACCAGCACCCTCCAGCAGGTCAGCGAGCTAGCCAGCGAGCTTGGCTCGCCGGACGCACTGACCCCTAGAGGGTAAGGCAGCCCGCCGAGTACAATGGGCCCCGCAAACACCAGGAAACACAGTTTAACGTGTTAAATCCCCGGGGCCACCCCATCGAGAGCCTTCCACGTCCCCCTATTGTGGCTCTGCCGTCCTATTTTAAACTGATGCCATCGGGTAAGGTACCACTGGAGCGAATTTACAATTCAAGTCTTACAACCTCAGCTGTCTTAAAATATCTTTCCAGCGGAGAGCGGCAGCTCGAATTCTATCCTTGGTGCTAGGCAGAAGGGTGAGAGCGACGGCATCAACAACTGCCTGCGACAAGTACATTCTGGCTACTTTCGTGCCGCCCCACCGGCCCTGTTGAAGAGTATACTCCATATTTCTATGGCGGGTGAAGTGGGCGGTCGCACCTCCTCTGCGAAGGCTGTATATTGTGAGCCCTCGGTCCTGAAGGTCGAACATCTGAAGCAACCAGGACAACTGCTTTCGAACTTCAGGCGCCGTCGCTCCACACAGCAGATCTTCCGACCCCAGCTACATGCATCTGTATTTTAAGATCTTTCGAGACACTCCGTCTTTGAGAGAAACCATTTCTGAAAAACCAGATCGCAGTCCCATCTTTGAGGCCTCGATGTGAATAACTGCCCGCTCACCTTTGACAAGGATGTGCCGCCGCCTGAGAGCCAGCAGCTCGCCTGTGCGCATGAAAGTGTCGAAACCGACGAGCATCACGGTCGCCAGACCTTCCCAGCCGAGGTCCCACGCTGCAGCTGCCAAGGCTAGGACCATGTCGGCCGAAAACGTTGTCGCCCGACAAGGCGTGCACTGCCTCTCCCACGCTCGCACCAGGCTCCAACTCTGCTGCAGGTTGCCCTTCAAGGAGGGCATCATCCACTGCAAAGCCGCTGTCGCATTGACCACCAGGTAAAGCGGCTCCAGCTCTGCCCAACACGCTTCTATGTACAAGCTGAGGTTTTTGTCCACGTCGTTGAGCGAGGACAGCTTCACACTGCGCGCCTTCCACCACGCAAAAAGGCGACCGGCACATCGAACATGCCGATCACGCGTGGCTCTAGTGACCTGTAGGTCGCGCAACCGCGTGCCTCGCTTGCTGAATTGAGAACGCACATGCAACCAGCTGCGACGCCTGCCGCCGCGAGCTGTCACTTGGACCCTTTTCGGCGCCATTTCTTAGTCAAGAACTCTCTGGACGGCCGATCACTTGGGTTGAGCTTGGTATTGATATACCCAACGCCCACGTACAAGTCTGAGCTGACGAGTATAGCAGCGCACTGTCGAGCGAGTCCTCGAAGCATCCCCGATGACGTGCGGCCGCGGGTCAGCATCGAGGCCGCAACTTGGGCATCGACAAGGTGCAGAACCTTCGCGCTCCTGAACGAGGTAATGCGAGCCCTGTGCCGCAAGGAAGCGTTCACCGCCTTCAACTCGAGCGCGTTGATATGCAGCTCCCTCGACGACTTCGGCCACGGGAAGGACAGCGTCGGCCGCCAGCGCCACAGCGCCGGGTCAATCGAGAATCGCGGCCACGCCTTGGGGCGGAAAGGCACACCGAGGTCGAGGCGGATGTCGCTCCCCGACTTCTCGGCAATCGTCCAGAAAATCTCGACCAGCTTGCGGCCGATGGAGGTTTCCTTGATGGGGTCCTTCGAGAACTCCACCGACTCGTCGAGTAAGTCCTTTACCTCCAACTCGGTCGTGACCCCCATCGAGGTCGGTCGCCCTGACGGGCCAGCCCAACTGGCACCTCGGACCGAGGAACAGCCAGCTAACGACGCAGCAGGCGAACGCGTTCCCCAAGAGGCTGCAGCGATCGTTCTCAACGCTGCCACGGCTGGAGCCCGAGCTGGCTACGGACGACGAGTAGTGGCGAGGTAATCCCATGAGCACCTCCTTCTCCGCGGCACACAAAGGCCTCAAGTCCCCCATGGAGTCCCGAATCATGTGAACTAGCTCGTACTGGTACGGAGGGTGCGCGTGCAGGTCCTGGGTCCACCTCTGGATGGCCTCTGGGCTTGCTGTCGATAAACCTGCAGGCTTGTACGGGGCAGTCTTCTCCCGCCGCTGGAGAAACGTGCAGACTGGGCCCTTGTCCGAGGCCCTGGAGCACCATGAGGCAACCCAAGAGCTTGCAGGAGCCTTCGGGGCCTGGAGCGCCCTGATGAGGTCGCAGTTGGCCTTGGGCTCCACGTGCGCCCCGGGGAGCTTGAGGACCGCCTCTCTCCAAGACAACCAGTGCAATCGTGGCCTTCTATTCTCGGTAAAGAAAGAGTTGCACACGCTGACGGGCCTAGTCTGGAGGATGCGGGAGAGCTCCTGGAGGGATTCTGCGCTCATTGAGAGTGCATTTTCCGCGAGCCAATGGACAGGCACCGTCATGACGAGAGCAAGTGCGCTCACCACCTTGGGCATGCGCTTGAACAGGCCGCTCCGAGCGCCATGTGCGCCCTGCCGGTCGGCGTTCACACCGCTCGCGTCCTGGCATGGGCTGCCTCCCGCAACGACCACGGCGACAATCCGATCCTGGAGCATGGCCAGAGCCTCAAGCTGTCGGTCGTGAATTTCCTCGACTGGGCCCAGCTCGATCAGGCCAGGCCAGCGCGATCTCAGCACCCGGCGAGCCCCTTTATCGACCTCGCTGCCCATGTAGCCCACGATGTCAAAACCAGAGCGCACCAGCGACACAGCAGCACCGCCGATGCCGTCAAACAAGCTCACCAACAGGACGCGCGGCGGAGCCCCTGGGGCGATCCTGGTCGGCTCGATCGTGCACGAGCCGGTGTAGCTGGCAATGCGATGGCCCCAGGTCTCAGGGCTCCCGAGAGATGCCAGGAACTTCGCGGCCCCCTCTGCGAGCCCCACGGCCGTGCACATACCTGCACCGTCTTCGCTGGCGTCAGGGCACGAGACGATGCCCGTGGTAGCGGCCCTCAGGTTGGCGGAGGCGAGGGGCATCAGCAGGCAGCTGTGCATCAGCTCGTCCAGGCTGGCTCTGGTCGACACAGTACGGCCCGAGCCAATCTGCTCCCACGCCGAGTTGAACACCCCGAAGAGAGGACGTCGAAACTCTAGCGCCCTCACCCAGCGTCCCATGAGAATCAGGAGCTGGTTCCCGAGGGGGTTCTCTCTCGTCAGGAGCCACATGGTAAGGCTGTACAGCTGCACGTTCTTTATCCGATTGTTGGCGGCCCTGCCTAAGATCCCGTCCACCTCTACACCCATCCGCGTGACCAAGAGCTGCCTCTGGCCTCTGGTTGGCTTTGTCCACGCTGATGGGGATTGCATTCCGCTGGTAGCTCTCCCTCATCTGGGCCTGCAGGCGGCCAGGAGAGCCCACCTGCGCGAGCGCCTCCTTGCATCCAGCCGTCTCGCAGTTATCGAAGTCGTCGATGTACGCGCTCCACCACTCGCGAGGGCCCTCATGAGACAGGGGAGCAGCTGCAGCGGCGGGGATAGGACGGTCGCGCCGCCACTCCAGGTCAGCTGGGAGGGCGGCGCCAGCAGGGCGACCCAGTAGCGCAACCCGCCGGTGGACGCTCTGGAAAATGGGGACGCTGTACACCCAGCCCATGGGCAGCACCGTCATGGCCAGCCACACCTCCTTGGCCTTCACGCCAAGAACATGGCCGGGGATTGGGGTGCAAATCGCCATGTAGCCCAGCCGCGGCGCAGGGGTGCGGTACATGAAGAAAGCTCCCTTCTGGTCGTCCCCACTCCAGAGCAGCACCTCCTCGGGGCCAAAGGAGATGCTTACCCGCGCCGGCGAGGGTACCAGAGCCACCGAGTCCCCCGCCAACGGTCGAAGGTACGTATTCGTCGGGACCATGTTGAAAATCAATCGTGTCACTCTGGCCTCCCCCTCAGCTGGGGCCCCCGACTTCGCCGCAGCAAACAAACCGCTCGTGGAGCGACGGCCGCGGGCCACAAAGACCAGTCCTCCAGCTTCTCGACGTTGACCTTTGCCTTCGGGGGCGACTCGGGCCACTCGGCCTCCGGCAAGAGCGACATCTCGGGTTTGGTGAGCACCCCCTTGAGCTCTGGCCCCACATAGTCCAGCACGCCCAAGCGGCCGATATCCTCGGCTTTGGGAAGGCCGGGCTCAAGCTCGCCGAACTTCAGAGGGGGCGCCCGACAGTCCTCCTCCAGGTCGTAGCTCGACTTCGTCTTCTTCATTTCCTGAGGCCAGAACGGGATGTCCACCGCCGCCAACGCGTCGCCCACGTGCCACTCGACCGCCTCACCGATCACACGTAGGCTGGCGGCCTGCACCTCAGAAAGGCGCCCGGCTGATTCCCAGCGGTCCTTGCTCAGGTGGCCAAGGTAAAGGTAGTTCAGGCCCAGCACGCTCAGGAAGGTCCACACCTCGACCGCCATGGCTTGGGCCTCCTTCTTTAGAGCAGCTGGCCACTTCGTAACATCCACGGGGGATCCCTCACCGTCCAACATTCCTCTTCTCTTCAGATCACGTTCCCAGGCGATAAAGGTTGCCGGCTCCCTTACTGGCAGGGGCAGCACATCGCGCCCGACACCGGCCTCCGGCGATTGTGGCGCGACGCCCACAGGGAACCTTCTAGCGAAATCTCCAATGCAACTCGGCATTCTCCTAACACTGGAGAGGGCCCCGAAGCCGATCTCCAGCATTGTCATTCGGCTTGGGCCGCTGCGGCACATGCGCGAGGCGATGTCCGCCTTCCACTTGCCCAGCGTCAGCGCGGCCACCTCGCTGCCGATAGCCGCGCCGCTCATCGCGTTCAATACTCCAGCGCGACCCTCCTCTGCGGCTCGCTCGGCTTCGCCGCTTTCTTGGCCGACGCCCGGCGCTTGAAGAACTGCGACGCGATCCTCTTCTTCAACTGCCGCCTGGACCCCCCCTCGGCACGCGGAGTCTTCGCGCGCGCCGCCGCCCACGCTGACAGGGGCTTCCCGTCCACCGCCTGGGGGCCCGGGCGGTCTGTCAGCGCGGGCAAGCCGCCCCCCGACGGGGGAGCGGCGCGGCCCGCCTCCAGGGCAGGAGCACGACCCCTGGGCGGCTGCACTCCCGAGCGGCTGCGCAACTCTGCGGCGCCCGCGGCAGTGCCGATGTTGGTGATCGGCAACGCTCTGCTGTCCGGGCTCCCACCACGGCTCGGGCCTGCAGGGCAGTCGGCCAAGCTCTCGCCGCCGCCCCGGCCAGACCCCTAGCCGCGGCCCCCGAGGCGCCCGAGCAGCTGGGCCATGCGCACCTCGGCGGCCTCGATGCCCGCGACGAGCTCCTCGTCCTCAACTGAGAGGCTCAATCCACCATTGTCGGGGGGGATGAGCTCGAACCACTTCGCCGTCCTCGAATGGCCATCCCGCATGGTCTGTTGGATAGCCTTGATCCTGCAGAAGATGAAATCCAGGGCGTGAATGGGCTTGCCCGAGACTATGAGGTCCGCACTCTCCGCGAGCGTCCGCAGCTCGCGGTACCGGTCCTCACCAATCTCACGAACGGGGTGCGCAGGCTTCAGCACCCAGAGCAAGAACTTGAGCGCCACGGGGCTATGCTTGGTCACGCCTCCAGCATCATCATGGTCCAGAAACTGCGCCATGTTCTCCATCTCCCTCTCCGAGAGGCGCCCTGGATGCTTCTCCGCTATCTTCTTGTACGCCAGGCGGCGGGCCGCCACGGGGCGCCCGCCAGGGACGCGATCATCATCACTGTCAAACAGGCCGTCGTCGTCGTCGCCCTTCCGACTCAGGTACTCGGCGAGCGTCTTCAGTACTGCCCGCTCGCCTGAGCCGCGAGCACGACCGCCATCTGCTGGACCAGCAGCGGCAGCACTCGGCGCCTGTCCAGTCATCCTCGCCTGGACCACCTCGCCGAGCTTGGCCCTCCTGTTGGGTGCGGCGGCCGCGGCCCCGCCTGCAGCGGCCTCCGGGCCGCGCACTGTCGCGAGTTTCTCCCGCAACTTGTTGAGGCGCTCCAGGTAGCCGTCCTTCGCCGAGCCCTTCGCGCCTTCGGACTTGCCTGAAAGCGCTGCGAGCTCCCTGTCGAACTCAGCAAAGGCCTCCGCGTCCGCCTCGTCGGCCTCCTCGTCGCCGTCGAGCTCCACCAGGTCGCCCCCAGCCTTGCCTACGCCGGCGGGGCGTTTCCTGGCCGGGCCAGCGATAGCGGCGCGACTCGGCGGCGGCCCCTCTTCCTCCTCAGCGGCCTCAGCCTCATCTAAGGCGGCCTGAGCGACATCAGCCGGCAGCTCGGGGCGATCCTCATCGTGCTGGAGCACTGCCATGTGCCGCTCGGCTGCCTGAGCGGCCGTGAGCCTCTGGGGCGCTCTGGCGTGGAGCACCTGGCACCCCGCCCGCGGTGCCGTGTAGCGACATCGCGAGACTGGCCCACGGCACACGTGTAAGATCATCTTCTCTCGCTTCGCAATGCGTGAATTAAGCCACCATGACAGATATTGGTCACCAGCAGCAAAGTACTGCACCTCGTAGGCGGTGCCCCCTGGGTTGTCCGACATCACTCTGCGCACCACGCCAAGAACAGAGCCCGCGTCGGACCCGTCATCATGCAAGACGGGATGTCGGAAGCACTCGCCCGGCGTCAGCACTGTCGAGCGGTCGTCCGCCATCAGCAGCCGCTCGGACGAGCACTGGTCGGGCCCAGGGGGCGCGACCAGTGCTCGAGCCGTACACCTACGGAACGATCGAGCGAAGGAGTGTTCACCCTGAGCTCTCCCGAGGCCCGTCGGGCGAACACTAAATCACCTGCTCGCTCGACGGCGGCGCTTTGCCTAAGAGGTCCATACATACGCCCAACCCCGAGGGTGTTATGTTACATGATGATGATGATGGTGATGGTGATGGTGATGATGATGGTGGTGGTGATGGTGATGGTGATGGTGATGGTGATGAGAAGGAGGGGGAGGAGGGGGAGGAGGATGAGGAACGAGGAGTCGGAGTCGGAGTCGGATGCCTGGGCTGCTGCTCGCACTCGTCCTCTGAAGGCCTGGGCGACTGGCTCGCTACAAAGGCGGTGCGAAGGGGGTCGCCTACGGGACCCGTGGCTGTTTGGCCTGTTGGCCCAATACAGCGCAGGGCCAGTCCCAGAAAAACAACAACAACAACAACAACAACAACAACAACCACAACCACAACCACAACCACAACCACAACCACAACCACAACCACAACCACAACCACAACAACAACAACAACAACAACAACAATCACTTTACCCGAACGCTCAGTGTTCTCACCAGTGCCAGGGTTTTCATGCGACGCCAGCCAATACCCCCACTTTGTGGGGGGGCAGTGCAAGCTCTACCAAATATCCACACGACTCTTCGCCACCACCCACACCCAGCTTCCCGCCCTATGACGTTCGGACACTTCACTTCGTGGCCTGCGGACGACCGTGGCTACTACACTGGCGTGGAGTACACACCCACAGAAGTTGTTAAGCCTACGTTCGTACACCCACAGAAGATGTTAAGCCTTGTTAACCCACAGAAGGGCTTCTTGGAAGCATCTTGGGGCCTCTTGGGGGCTTATTGGGTCCTCACGGCGGGCTCTTGGGGCCTCTTGAAGGCCTCCTGGGGCAACCTATGGCGCAACCAGTAGGGGGACGTTTTATTCTCGGCGGCCGAGGGCGCAACCTATGGCGCAACCAATAGGGGACGTTTTATTCTCGGCGGCCGAGGGCGCAACCTATGGCGCAACCGCAAGGGATTGTGGCCCCTGGCAGGCGCGCGAACCCCGTTGCAAGAGCGTGCGAAAGTAGCTCGCGCGAGCTCATGTAACATAAATGTTGGAAAACCATTGTTTTTTTAGGATTCGGACAGCGCGCGCGGGTAGAAATTTTGAAAAGTCGTGCAGGTGTTTTTCGAGGACCTACGGTGCGATTCGTGTGATTTTATGATGCGCGGTGCTAAAATTCTTAAGAAGCCCAATGGTTTTTGGAGATTTCGGCGTGCGCGCGCGAAGAAAAAACGAATGTGTCCCGCATGGTATTATTTGACAGGGATGATGGCCCTGGCAGGTGCGCAACCGTTGTCGCAGAAGTTCGAAAAAGTTGCTCGCAAAAGCCCGTTTGACAGAAATGTTTAAAAAGTGTTGGGTTTCCTACGAATCCGCAAGAGCGCGCGGGATGAGATTTTGACATTTTTTGTTGAAAAACCATTGGTTTTTTTTTTTATGTTTTTATGTTAAAATCGCTGCGAACACTAAGGCTTTTGGAAGGATTTCGTCTTGCGCGCGCGAATGTCCACTTTACCTTATTTTTTGCAAGGGATTCTTGAAATGTGGCTATGTTAGAACAAGAAATGTCATTTTATATTGTTTTTTGCAAGGGAAAGCGGGGGGGAACAAAACAACCGGATCTGGATCACATCGTTTTGACTGAGACTTCCTCACGAAAATGCTGAAAATGTAGCTGCGGCCTAGGCGGCGCAGGGGGGGCGCGCACCAGGGGGCCCAACAATAATTATTCTTTAGAATAAATAATGTTCAACAACAACAACAACAACGTTGCGTATTCGTCGGCGGGGGCTCAGGACCTTAAGGCCAATCACCCCTGACTCGGGTTCGTTGCCTGCGCTCGACGTTCGGTGCAAGGGCAGCCCGTTAACCTCCCCAGATCCACCACATCCTCACGCTCCCCCCCCACTCCACTATCAGACAAGTCTCTATACCGCTAGTTTACAGAACACCCCACGGCCCGTCGGGCCAGGGAGGAGGCTCCATGCCAGCGCAGCCCACGGGAAGGAAGAGCCGAAACCAGACACGCGGAGGAGGCAGGAGGGCCCAGAGACAACGCTCCCGAAAACCAAAGCGACTCTAGAGATCTTGCTTCGTGCTATCCTATCACACAAAAACATACTGAACATCTGCAGTGCTCGTGGCTCTCACTGTGCCCGACGGTTGCTCATCCGTCTCAAGAGATCTATCGCTCTCGTGCTGCCTCGGCTCGCCAGCATCCTCAGTCCTTCTACGTTCACCCCTGCTGCAACTGCCTGGCCCTCAAAGCAGACTGATCTGGTGCTCGAGACCCGACGGAAGTGGAGCGCCGTGAATCATGTCTGCGCCCTGCTCCGTGAGTGCTGACACCGTGGCCCTGCGGAGGTCCGAGATGCTGTACTTGCCCAGCTGAATCTCCGCCTCCTGGTTGCCCATTCGAATTGCATTGAGCTCCTCTTGCCAATGGGCGCTCCACGGTGACGCCGCCAGTGCGTTGCCCATGAGCTACACTTTCCACTTTTCTTCCTGGCCATGCTCGCCCGTATGCCTTCAAACGGCGCACTACTGCGTGCGCACCGCGGCGGTGCCGAGACTGCCCGGCGGAACCCCCTCCGCACGAGCCGTCGCGCCCTCGCAACGGGGGCCCCCAAAGGGTGCCACCGAGAGAGGGCGCGCCCGGGCGGGGCGAAGGCGGGCGCGCCCTCGCCTCTCTCGGAAGCGCGCGCGCGCGGGAGGCATCAGCGAAAAAACGGATGCGTTCGCTCGCGGGGCATCCGCGAACAAATGTTCCGTATCCACGGGGTCGCGGTCCAGGGGGCCCAGGCCGCAATGCCCACGAATCCTCGTTCTCTGCCCCTTCGGCGGCGAGCCAGGGGGGAAGTGAGGGGGGGCAAGCGTTCTGAAAAGGCGGCGGGGCTTCTCAGAAGCCCTCCTGCCTTTTGAGAAGCCGCCTTTGCCTTCGGAGATAAGGCCTTGACAACTTCTCAAAAGGGGAGAGGCCTGCCAAACCTTCTGAGAATGCCAGCCCCCCTGCATTCTGCCTTCCCCTCTGGGATCTCCGACGATCTGATTGCTCCAGCCGGGGCATTTGTTAATCCACTTCGGCTCTCCAGAGCCACTTTCGAGACAGAAAGGACATCAAGGGATGAAAAGCTACTGCCCAGGGAAGCGGTCGAGACCTCCATGGCCGCGGATTGAACAAATAAATCGGCGGATGTCAGGTTGGAAGGCATCGAGAGCGTCAGTAGTGAGAAAGAGAGAGAGAGAGAGAGAGAGAGAGAGAAAGAGAAACAAAAAATGCATCAACATAAACGCTCGGCATTCCGTGCGGAATTCTTTGATCGGCGCTGGGACCCCCTGGCAGCGCCTGCGGCGCCGCCCCTGGCGCGCCCCGCGCGCCAGGAAGGAGGGTCCAGGCCTCCGTAAGCTCACGTTTGCGCAATCAGGTACTCTTCGAATCAGGGACGGCGTGATTTCTCGTCAGTGGTTGTCCGTCGGTCATCGGTCGTCGGTCGGTCGTGGCCGCCAGCGACAGCAGCGTCGTTCGACGGCGTCGTTCGTAATCGTCGACGCCGTCGTCGTGCTCGTCGTCGCCAGCCGTCGTCGTCGTTCGTCACCACCATCGTCGAGGATCGAGAATCGAGACCGTCGCCGTCGTCGTTGGTCGTTCCCGCCTGGGAATCTGGCCACACCCACATCTCAGGGAAGTAGGCGGTCGAACGGGCGAGTTCACACAGGGAAACACTATAGAGTCTGCCCGCCCAAGGGCGAGGGAAAAAGTGATCACCAGCACCCTCCATTCGTCGTCGTCAAAGTCGACGTCACGGTCGAAGATCGAGATTCGATACTTTCGGACGTGGTGGATTATCATGAGAAGCCGGGTTAGAACGCACCCAAGGAAGAGTCTGGATTCGGGCTCGTCGTCGCCCGCCGTCGTTTTACGCCGTTCGTTCGTAGGCGTCGTCGAGGCCGTCGCCGACGCCGGCGAGGGCCGTCACCGAGGGCAGGGATCGACAAACAAGATTCGAGGATTCAGGTTTTCGGGCATGCGGGGAGCTTGTCATCGCCGCCGCCGAAGGCTGCGTTCCGCCGAAGACAACAGCGGTCCGCCAAATCGTCGGCGTCGTTGTTTGCTCGTCGTCGTCACTGTCGGGGATCGAAGTTCAACGCTTTGAGACGTGTTTGGGCCTGTCAGGTGCCTCTGGGACGGCCTCGTAGCCACGGCTCGACTCCCGTCGGAATTCAGCTGCAACCGCACCCCAAGAGTATTCTGGATGGAATGTCGTCGTCGTCGTCGTCGCCGTCGTCGTCGTCGTCGTCGCTTTTCGTCGTCGTCGCTATTCGTCGTTCGCCGGTCGTCGTCGTCGTCGTCGGATTGGCTCGTCGGTATCATTCATCGTCCTCGTGCGTCGGCATCGCTCGTCGCTGTTTGCTCGTCGTTCGTCGTCGCCAGAACAAGCCGACCCAAGCCTCGAGGCTCGAACCTGTCGTTGTCGAAATGCGCCATTTGTCCCACCAGCGCCGAACACATCCGTTTTCATGCCTTCGCGGTCTGGACATCGAGGCGCGATCCCATGGACACGTCCCGCGCGGGGCGCCCACGCAAAGTAGCCCTGCATCCAAGAGGTCGCGGCCGGGGAATCCCGGTTGTGAGGACGTAGATATGGATCGTGCTTCCGCCCGCGATCTCGCCATGATGGAAAGGAGGACCTGGAGGATGTCGGCCTCCTGGGGCCCTCATGGGTTTCCAAAGCCTTCCAAAAACGGCCCCGAATGGAGAGTTGAACAATCCTGGGGAAACGCCCCATGGTCCAGGACCCGTTTTCCCCCAGGGTCCCCCCTTCCTTGAGACGAGAGCGGCGCTCATGCACCGTACCATGACTGGACTCCCTTCAAGCACCGCTCCAACGCGGTACGGCGCATACTTTGCCGGACTCAAGGGCGGACAAAACTATGCACCGCACCGTGGCTGGATCCAAGATCGACGACGCCTCGGGAGACGCCGACGCAGTACGGAACACACAAGCCGTCCGCGGACCTACCATTCTGGCCGGACTTCCGCACAATTGCCAAAAACGTGGGCAAAACCATTGTTTTAGACTCTGGCAAGTTTACTTGCATGGACGAGGGGGGGGCTGAGCCTGAAGCAAGCCGCAATCGACTTGCACGTTCGGAGGGGCGCGGAAATCACGCAAGTCGAAAGGCACCTGCACGCTAGTATTCGCTTGAAGAGGAGCGAGGGGGGGGGGGGGGGGGGGGGCGAACGCCATGCAAGTAAACTTGCCTGAATCCCAAAAACCCGGCTCTTTTGTACGAACGCATCGCATGGCGCAGCCCCGCCCGAAACCGAAACAATCCCCGTACAAAAAAACAACAATGACTGCTCGCGTGCTGGTGACGCCCTTGTCGCTGTTGCTCCTGCAGACCTTACGCGGTACAGCGACACGGGCGACGCCTGCGCGCGGACGGCGAACTGGTTGGCGCGCGGAAACGGATTATTCCACACGGGCCCGATGAAGAACGAAAACTGCAAAGGCTGCGTGATCCTGATGGCCCATATCACCAGCGCGGGCCGCATGGGATGTGGCGGCCGCAGGGCCTTGCTGGAAACCAACCCCCGTTGCAAGTTGGTCCCGCGCCGACTAGCCAAGCAGCCCGGGGAGCGCAGAGCCGACCAGACAACCAACCTGGGAACGCATGAGCCTATGGCGAATGAGCGTTCTCTAACCGCTACCCTTCGGGGTGCCCCGGTGACACGTATGCTACACCGCGATTATCATATGACTCCAAAATAAAAGGACCCATGGGTGCTAGAACCCACTGTTTCTGTTAATGCGCCCCCACAATCAAGTTGGGAACGGGCAGATGTACCACGCCATGGCGGCTCCTCCGCTACCGTGTTCCATTGCTGCGTGCAACACGTATATATGTGTATGTGTATATATATATATATATTACAGACAGACAGACATACAGACTGACAGACAGACAAACAGACAGACATATATACATACATGTATACATACATCCATACACACACGCACACACACATATACATATATATACGATTATTATGACCGTGTTCAGCCTCGTACGCCCTGCACCTCACCCTACGGGCTCAGCATTTTGCCAGTGGCGGTCTAACCTAGATCGCTGTTTTACGTGCCGTACCTCGTCGGCCCACCTGGGCGTGTTCGCTGTTTTCCCCTATTTGGAAAAGCTGGTCATCCCTCGCTGACGGCTTCACTGCTGGTACTCTTGCATCCCGCGTATTGGGCCTCGTCATCGCCCACGGATGCACGCGCGGCGCGGCCTGGCAGCTGCCACGGTCCCCGCTGCCGAGGCTGGCCGCTCCAGCGCACCCACGATGGAATGATTCCGCGTCCGAATGCCCCCTTCTTCCTCCTCCTCCGCGGCCGCCGAGTCTGGCTCAGTCTCCTCGCCTGAACGATGGGCAATTCGCTCTTCAGTAGCCCCGTTTAGTTCGACCACTGGCCCAACAGGCTTGCCTCGCCGCCGACGGAAAAAGTGGCCAGCCTCAGTGCCAATGGTTCTGCCTGCGGGCGGGTGTGAATGCGAGTGAATTTGAGCGCGGTTGTGTCCGAGCGTGGGTAGTAATTCGGAGTGTGCATGAATTTGGGCATCCATGGGTCTGAACGAGCGTGATCTGAACGCGGGAAATATGAATATGAGCGAATCTGCACATGAATGAGCAGTGTGCGACAGTATTGTGCGCATAACCTGAGTATGTTTAAACTCAATACGCGACGAACGGACTGCGGGTAAGGAGAAGCCAGCTGCTTCTGGGCGCGAGCGGGCCAATGCCTCCCTCATTGGCCGTCGCTGAGGCATCTGATTGCAACGCCTGCTACATCGCGGTGATCATGTGCCCCCCGCAAGGGGCGACCCCGTCCGCAAAGCGAACAAACCGCCTGACACATCTCCACGGCATTCGCGCGAAAAGGGCGAACAGCATACATCCTGCCGGTTTGTGTTTGGGGTGATCTGGTGCCACGCCTGCTACATCGCGGCGGTCATGGTTGTTCAACTAAAAAATACTTGACCCAAGAAACGTGCAAACCGATTGAGACATCCACCGCAATGCGGTCGCGAACGGGCACGGCCCCTTTTGGGGTGACAAAATGCAACGCCAGCCTTGTCGCGCCGACCATGCGGCTCTCACGAGAGAAGCGTCTGTCCCGCGCAGCGGGCAGACCGCCACAATCTAGGCGCGAACGGGCAGGCGTGCTGCTCCCTGGCGGCTCCTTCTCAGGGTGCCCAAGTGGGGCCCTGGGTATCACGCGCTGGCCATGCGTCTTCTATACGTCTTGAGAAACCAAGAAACAGCCTGGAACATCCTTACAATGAGATGGCGAACGGACGCGTCTCCGACCCCCTGGCGTTCGTGCGTCGGGGCGCCCAAGTGTCACGCATTCGCGCGCCTGTCAAGACAAAATAATGTGTTTCACCAAACGACTCCTCCCAAGCGGCACCTCCTTGGGGCAGCGCACTACTACGTCTGCTACAGTGCGGTGAGCCTACTACCGCGCATGAGCGCAACAAGGTACGATGTGTCTAAATGTGGCTTACTGTGAGGGCGAATGAACCTGAATGACTACGTGCGAGAATCATGTGAGTGAGCCTACGTCGGGCGTGTGTGGGTCTGCGTGTCGACGGGTTCGCTTGCGAACGCGTCAGGGCGTCAGTGGACCTGCCGCGCGCATGACACGCGCGCGAGGACGTCGAGGGGCGAGGGGGCGGGGGGGGCGAGATGCGGATGTGTCAAACAACGAGCCAAGCTGCGGGGAAAGAGGCGCGCATCCTGCAGTGCTGAAAAAAAGGACGAACGAGACCTGATCAACCGACAAATCCGCCACGCAACCAAACAACCAACCAACAAACCCAACTAAACAGCCAAACTTCTCGGCATTGCAGCTTGAGACTTCTTCGCACCGCGGGCGCCATGACAGAAGGAGGGCACGCGCAGTGGCGGGGCTGATGAAGGGGGGGCGGGGGCGAGAAGAATCCGGGAAATGAGGAAGAATTGAAAATATCTCCCCCGCAAGAGAAGTGCGCCATGCAAGGCCTAGATTGAAAGGGCGAGGAGGGGAAGACGGAGCGCCGTCCAACGCCCGGGCGCGATTGCGACGGCAGCGGCTGGGGCTGAAGGGAGCGGCGCGGGGAACAAACTAGTTGGACGAGCGAAACGTAATCAACCAACAAACCCGCCACGCAGCCAAACGCCCAAACAACAAACCCAACCAAACAGTCAAACGTCACGGCACTGCCGCTTGAGACTTCCTCGCATGGCGGCAGCCATAGCAAAGGGGGGGCGCGCATAATGGCGGGGCTGATGAAGGGGAAAACGGAACGTGAAGAATCCGGAAAATGAGCAACAACTGAAACTGCCCCCCGCAAGGCAGGGACGCTATTCAAGGCCCCCCCGCCCGCTCCGGCCGCCGGGGCCTGGGTCGAAGGGGCGAGGAGGGAAAAACGGAGTGCCGCCCAAGGCCCGCGCGCAAACAGAAAGCGAAGCGGGGCGGGGGGGCGGGGCGGAAGAGAATGGCTCACGGGAGGAAGGGAGAGGAGAGGAAAGGAACGCGCTGCAGCGCGCCACCGCACGGCTGCAGCGCATCGCAAGGTGGAGGGGCGCCCGATGCACCTGGGGCGCAGCGCGGGCCAACCCGCCGCAAACGAGGCCTGGCGGACGAACCGCTGCTAAGTGCAGCGAGTCCCGACCACCGCAAACGAACAACCAAATCCGCGCTGCAACGGAAAGGTGGAGAAACAACAAAGAACACACGGGGGAAAAGGGAGACCCAAGCAACAAACTGTAGAACGCCAAAAAGGATAAGGGGGGGAGAGTCGGAAAGGGACAAACTGTACAAGTCACATCCTAGCCCGCGTGCAGGTGACGCCCTTGTCGCAAGAGCTCGGGGCATGGCGACGGGGGCGACGTCTGCGCGGGGACTGCGGCGCGCGCGGGGCGCGGGAGCTGCGTGCGCCAGATGGACCGCAGGAGCTGCGCGAAACGCAAGGGCCGCACAATCCACATGGGCCGCATGATCCGCGTGGGGCGGGGGGGCGGGGGGCCGCCGCGCGAAGCGCACGGGCGCTCCTTGCAAACGGCCAAGGGAAAAGCGCGCGGACAGCGCCAGGCGCACGGGCCGCTGGAACATATGAACCGCATGGCCGCTCGTGCTGCCCAGGCCGTAAGAAGTGCGCGATCCGCGCGGTAGTTGGTCGTGCGCGCCGCCAGGCAGACCCTGCGCGAGCACCGCAGGACTGGTGAACACTTCCGGCCCAATTAAAATCACGTCGCGAGCCCACTCGCGGAACTGGCCCCCGCTGCCAAGCACTCGGACGAGAGCCGCGCCGACCAAACCAACCCATCACCGAATCATGAAACACAACAGCATCAGTTGAGACGTCCTCGCACTCCCCGCGAGGTTTGAAAGAGAGGGCGCGCACCTTGCAAGTGTACTTCAACGCGCTGCAACGCACCAGCGCGCGTCTGCAGCACAATGAGAAGCGGAGCAGCGACAGATGCGCCTGGAACGCAGCGCAAATTAACCCGCCTTCAACGAGGCCAGACGGACAAAACACTACTAACTGCAGCGCGCCCCGAAGCCCAAGTGGCCAGCCAAATCCGCGCGGCATCATCAAGGCGGAGGAACCAAAGAAAACCAAGCGGAAAAAGGAGGAACCGAAAAATGAGCGGAAGAGCGGACGAGAGAGGGGGGAGGAATATACTCAGAAGGGTATGGACTGCACAGGGCACATGCACGCGGAGGTAGAGCCTCTCAAAAACAAGATGCTGCACAGGCGACGGCGTGGAAAATGTTTCGTTACGGGAGATCCCCCTGTATGCATCAACTCCCCCTCCTCCTCCTGCCCCTCCTCCTCCTCCTCCTGATCCTCCTCACCCACGTTATTTGTCATTGGCCAGGTGGCGCGCACATTTCCTTGCGAATCCTGTCTACGAACGTCGGAAAGTGAGCGGGTATGTAAGAAACTGGGTGAGCGTCAGCGCCCGTGATGCACCCTCTAGCGCCCCCCCCCACGCGGCCCCCATATGCCACGCCTGCTACATCACGACGACCACGCAACCTTGAACAATAATCAACACAATCAACCCATAAAAGCCAGAGTTCCGCATGAGGCATCCCCACAAACTGGGCGCAAATGGGGAAGTACCCTACCCGCTATTACATTGCAGTGGTCACACACCCCTGAAAAGAGACACGTCTTCCTCTCAACAACCAGCGTTTCGCGTGAGATATTCCCACAATCTAGGCACTGACGCGCATGTGTCCTGCCCCCTAACGGCTAACCCTTCCAGAGACCAAAACGTATGTCAACCACGTCGTCGCGGCGCCTGCAAACGCACCGGCACGAACGCACCGGCGAATGCACCCCCTGGCGCCTCCCCCCTGTGGCGCTGTGGCGCCCAAAAGTGATGACTGCTACGCCGCGATTGCCGCGGCCTGAAAACACATGTTTGACTTACGTACGCCACCTGTTCGCAGGGGGCGACCCCACAATCTGGGCGCCAACGGGCAAGTATCCGACCCTCTGGCGCCCCCCCCTCCCTCTCTGGGGTATCCAAGTAATCGCTTTCCTCGTAGCGGCCTGAGAACAAGCACGCCCACCTCCAAAAGCCAGCGTCTCGCGTGAGATATCCCCGAATGCTGGGCGCCAACGGGCCAGTGTCCCACCCCGTGGTCGCTCCCCCTCGTGGCGCCCAAGAGCTATGGTTGCGACATCGCGAACACCGCGCGGCCCTGAAAAAGGCGCGCCTACATCCGTAAAACAAGCGAACCGCTGGAGACATCCCACAATCTGAGCACGAACTGGCAAGTGACCTATCCTCTGGCGGCACCCCCTTGTGTTGCCCAAGTGCTGCGCCTGGCGCATCGCGATGATTCTGATCGCCAGATGGAGAAGGAGGGAGGAGGAGGGAGTGAGTAGACGGAGGCGCGGCATGGATAACAATAATGGAATAAGCTCCGCAGCATCCTCCACGAAACGCGCAACTACCTGCACAATGATCCATAATGACCGTCGGACCCTTGCACCGCACGCGTTCGACGGAAAATGGCGGCAATCAAACTGGCCCAATATGCTGGTACATCGCCTCGATTTTGCCTTTCGTCAAACGTGCGTTTGATTCGTCCGCGTCGCCCAGCCCCCCATCTGAACCGAAAACGCCAGTTTCTGCTGAGACATCATCTCGATTCGCTTTTAAACTGGCCACGACGCGCAGGTGACGCTGGCGGTGTGCTGCCCGCGCCGAGGCAAGAGCGCCGTTTGGACGGACTTTCGGCCATTGTATGGAAGTTCGGCCCGCATAGTATGAAGGATCTAGCGGCCTCCCAGATGGGTTCCGAGTAGATTGGGTCGGAGGATCGCGCCGCCTCGCCGATGCATCGGCGACGTCGGTGGTGAGTCGGCGACGCCAGCGCGGAGAAAATTGGGCCCCACATCAAGCCGCATCGGCGGTGCATCGGCGATGCGGCCCCCACTTGTCGGGGGTTGCTGAAGGTGCCCCTGGCCCAAGGGGCTCCCAGCTTTTCGTTCAGTTTTGGAGCCCCTGGGGCCCTGTGGGCCTCGGGGTCCTCTGGAGGCCGTGGCGGCCTCCCTTGGAGATGCTGGGGGCACCGTGGACCAGAAGCACTTCTAGCAACACCCGAACTTGGCAGGCCCAGCGAAGGATCGCCGCCGTCGCGCCGCGCTGGCTCCGCGGCAAGGCGGGCGGGACCGCCGGGCGCGGCAGCACCGAGGGGCCAGCACTCTCTGAGCCCCGCGCGTGGCTGCGCGGCTGGCGACCGGCGCCGGGGGCGCCGCTCCAGCGCCGGGCGCCGGGCGCCGGAAGGTGGGCTTGCCTGGCGGGGCTGGGAAAGCTGTGCGGAGTCCACGGCCCAAGGCGCTGGCCTCTGACGCCGCGTGGATCGTTCAGCCTTGAACGATCGGAAGCTGATCGATCGCCAGATCGTTCTACACTGGCCGATTCTGGGCCACCAGCGGCGTTCAACCTTGAACGCCGGAAGCGGGTTACCCACGCACCTAACGGTTCTCTGCGTTCGATAACAAGCCACAGTGGTTGCCCGCGGCGCCGCTCTGGAACCAGTCTTTGGTCAGCCACCGTGCCCTCAGGCGCGTTGAGGCGTGGTGGTAATTCCAAGTGCTGTCTGGCAGGGCTTCTGCAAGGTCTTTTTTTATACAGGGGGGGCCCTCTTCCAACGCCTCGTCGCGTACATCGCCCCCTCTCCCGATGGTTTCTGATCGCACCGATGGCGCTTTCCAAGGCGTCGAAGATGCCAAAAATGGCTTCCGAGACGGCCCACGCAGGCCACCAAGGCTGACACGATGGCCCAAATGGGTTTCCATGGCGAATCAAATTGCTGGGCAACCGCGACGGAATCATCCGCAATCGAATGCTGCTGGAGCCTCCCATCACCGAACAGGCAACCCCAGCCTGCAGCCTCCCGACGACAGTGAGCCAACCACAGCGGCACAGCTCGCTGGACCAGATCGACCAGGATCGAAGCGTGGGAAGGACCAGCCTGCTTCTCCGCCCCCCCCTGCGGAAGAGGGGACTTCAGGCCGCCCGGGAAGAATGCGGCCTCACAGAGGCAGGTCATCACTCGCCCCTCCCCCTGCGCAGCCTCGCAAGACGCCAAACGTCCTGGAATAGACCGAGGCCGCCCGCGGCCGACCGTGACAGGAGGGCGCTGCGCAAGGCCGAGCCACAAGGGAGTGTCTTCGAACTGCCTTCGAGGAGCAACTATAGCGGGATCCTCCTTACGAGCGGCGGACGTATTCGTATCCGCGCCCTCGCGGTCTGGACTCCGGAGCGCGATCCCGCGGATACGCAGTCGCTCCGCGCGGGGCATCCGCGGGAAAAAACCGCCCCGTATCTGCGGGGTTGCGGCCCCAGGGCCCAGCCTGCGAGGCTGCAAGTACTGATATCACGACTTCCAAAGAGGCCGACGATGAGCCTCTCAGGGCTCCCAGGAGCGCTCCCCGACCCCCGCGGCCCTGCCCCCCCCACACGGCCGAGGCCGCGCGGGGCCTGCGCCGGCAGCCTCCTCACCCGCCGCGGGGGCAACCGCCGCACCTCCGTCCCTCCGCCGCCGGAGCTCGTCCAGGAAGGCCATGGCCGCACGGCGGTTGTCCTGGAAGGCCCCGCGCGAGCATCGCCCCCGATCTGGACGTATGGCATTACGGAAACGCTCGCGACGGCCGCCTCTTCCTCGAGTCGTGGCCCTCTGGCGCGCATCGGGCCCCGGGAGGAGATCGGAGGTCCGGGGGCCCACGCCACGACTGCGAGGCGATGTCCTGGGACCCCAAGGGGGCGGTAGATGTGGATATCCGCCACCGTGCCTGCACGGAGCGGGCGTGAATGCTCGTCCGTTATGTGGAAGGTGTTTTGGTGTCTTCTAGTGCTGAACCCCCCCTGATCCCCTCATCGCGAGCACCCCCGACAGACCGCCCCCCCTGAACTTGCTTTTCCGCGCGCGGCGCGCTTTTCCAGCCCCGGGCGGCGAAGATGGCTCTCAAGACGGCTTCCATGACAGCCACATGACACCAAAGACGGCCCAAGAGGGCCCAAGACAGCACACGATGCTCCCAAACAGCCTCAAGACGGCTCGAGAGGCTTCCAACATGGCCCAAGAGGACTCCAAGAGGCCCTCCAGGAGAGCCCGAGGAGGCGAAACACATCGATTGCCTTCGATGTTGTGGAGATTGTGAGGCTCTCACCTGTTTGGGTACCCGATCGCTCAAGACGGCCCAAGAGGCCGTCAAGGTAGCCAGAGGACATCCCATGAGGCCCCAGAAGAGGGCCTAAAGTCGGCTCAAAAGGACCCACAGATCGTCGAAGAGCCTCCCAAGAGGGCCCCAACACGGCCCGGAAGCGCTCCAAGAGGGCACCAAGACAGCGCAGGGAGGCCCCAAAACGACCTCCGAAGGCGTCAGACGGGCCACCAACCCCCCAAGACGGCCCAAAAGGCCCCAGGAGGCCCCCACACCGTGCAGCCCGAGAGGGGCGGGAGTTGCAGGAAGGACACGGCGAGGGCGACGAGAAGGAAGAGGGAAAACCCCTGGGCCCCTGAGAAGCGCAGCGCGGCCAGATGGCGCTCAGACGCGAAGCAGAAAGACGATATGACACGGTGAACAGAAGGGGCGGGAGAGGAAGCTCCCCCACCAAGGATAGCTTCGGGGTTACACTGTGCAATGACTTCGAGATCCCAAGAGACCTCGCCGCACGGTCCGTCACTGCACGGTGTTGGGACCCTGGAGGCCCCAGACGCCCGAGACGTCCTCGGAGAACGACCCGAGTCCCAAAACCATGCAGCCACCCCGAACCCCCACTGATTCACCACACGGTGTGGCCACCGCACCGCCTGGCGGGGGGGCTGCCCGAGAGCGGGCACCAAAGAAGCGCCTCGAGCATACCGGGCGAAGCGAGACGAAGGCGCAGAAGCGGACGGGCGGCAGCCGGAGAAGAGCGAGGCAGGCGCACCAGAGCAGAGCGCCAGGCAGTCGGCTCTGCAGCGAGGCGCAGCCGAGCAGAATCGGGCAGCGCAGGTACGCGGGAGAGAGCGCAGCGGATGAGGGCACGCCTCGCCCCGGGGGAGGGCGGAGGAGGGCAGAGGACGTGAGGAGGCAGCGAGGCGACAGCGGCGAAGGCCGTCGCGAGCAGGCCGTTTTGGGCCCAGGAGGGGCATGGGGATGCAAAACCTCCTGCGCGTGTCTGTCTGGGTCGGATGTCCTGCGCTTCTGCCTAGTTCGACAGTCGGCCCGCGATCACCTGCGCGATGTTCGGCGCCAGGCCCGAGCGCGCAGGCGGGCGCGAGCGGCGGCGCGCGCGGGCGGCGAGAGGCGTGGCAGAAGAGCGCCCGCTTCAGGGCGCTGCACTGCCCAAAGGACGGCGTTTGCATCGAGGCCGGGCAAGTGGGCAGGCCAGGAGGCGGGCAGAGATAGCAGCGTCACCTGGCGTCATGACGACCACGGCGTTGGTTTCTGAAACCGCGCGGATCGTTCAACCTTGAACAACCGGTGGCTTTTCCATCGCCTGATCGTTCCACATTGGCCAAACTGGGCCCGTGGCGGCGGTCAATCTTGAACGCCTGCGGCGGTTCGCAACTGCGTCGGCACGACACGAACCTACCGTAGGCCGCAAGGGCCGCAATTCTGTCAGCGTGCGCGCGGGCGGGCCCAGATACACAGCAGGCGTGCGCCAGCGTACGCCACAGGCGCGCCCATGCTGCACTCCTTCGATCGCAACAGTGTCGTGCCCGTCGGGGATAAGGAGAAAAGGAGGGGGCAACCGAACACCCATCAGCTGACATCATGCAATCCCACAAGCCCTTTGCGCCAAGGTGGTCAAGCGATGTTTGTTTTCCTCTTCCAAAACGGTTTGCCCTTCGGGGAGGGGTACGTACCGTGCCCCTCCCGTCCCTGAGGTTTTTCGTTGTTGCTGTTTTATGTTTTTCCTAGGGGGTACGCGATCGGTCAGAGCGCCCAAGATGGCCCAATTTGGCTCCAGGAGGGCCTACGATGCTCCAAGATGGCCTCCACCTGCAGGACCCCCCATAAGAGGCCAACATCCTTCAAAAACCTGAAACAAATCGTTGATGTGTGCCTTTTTGTTCGCTTTTTCGTTTCCGATGCGCTATTGAAGCTTCCAAATGTCCCCAAGACGACCCAAGAGAGCCCAAGAGCACCCCCCCAGACGGCCCCAAGAGCGCCCCAAAGCGTGCCAAGAGCGCCCCAAAAGACGAAGATCATGGCCCCAGGGGGGTGGGCTAACATCGGGGACCCCCCCTCCTTAGATTGATAGCTTCCAAGATGTGCTGCCAAGAGGCCCTCAAAAGGAGGCCCCCAAGAGGGCCCCAACAGAGCCCCAAATGGGCCCCACGACGGCCCCACGATGGCCCCAAGACGGACCCCAGAGCGCCACAAAAGGGCCCCAAGAGTCGGTTTGTCTTGTCCTCCTCCCCCTCCTCCTCCTCGTTTCCCCTCGCCCCCCGCGGGCTCCAGGGATGGCCCGCAGAGGCCCTCCAAGGCAGCCCCGTTGCTCCCAATGCTCTCTCTGTTCGTCCTGGTTGCCCGCTCTGTTTCACTAGATGTGTCTCTCCGTCTGGGTTCGCGCCAACTCTCTGGGCAACAGTTCTGAACGTGCTGGTGTGGGATACTCTTGTTGATCGCGAGTGACGCGGGTCCAACCGCGCACCGCCGAGAAGGTCGAAAGAAAGACGCGAGCCGAGCAGCCACAAGTGGGACGCTGGAAAAGGGCAACGAGAGGGCAACTACGCGGCGGGAAAGGAAAACGAACGAAAGACACGCGAAAAGAGCGAGAGGAACGGAAGAGCGAAGAGGAACGGAAGACAAGACAGAAAGACATAATGCAAGCCACAGCTCAAACTCAGACCAAGCAGTAGACGACGTAGACGACCGCCCCTTGTCGAACTGCCAGTACTTAAAATAGAAGTCAACGTGCCCAAACCAATGCACTCATATGGAATGTCGCGAAAGGCGAGGAGACCACACAATGACCACCGGCACCGTGAGGGATACTTTTTTTGGTCGCGGCCGCGGGCGAAAGCGCAAGCGGCGAGTCGTAAGTCCGGGGCGCGGGCCTACTAATTGACAACAGGAGCAAACTAAAGCCGCGCACCTAAACGGCCTAAGCTGCACCGAGAGGGATACGCGAAGCGACAACGATTCAAAAATGGCGTGAAGGCTTGCGGAGTGTTCGTGCAGTTCCCTCATTCTTCGGAGGTGGTCGACGGCTGTCGAAATTGTTCGGCCGTTTCAGACGAGGCTACGGGATGGATCATTCGCATCCCGAGGCTTTCAACCCTGACTATCTTCGTCTGTCCCTTCCCTTCAGAATCCATCTCACATCCTCCCCCCTGAACCTCCTCCTCCGCCGCAGTCATCCTCCTCATCTGACTCCTCATCCTCCTCTTCTGCATCATTACTGTTCCCTTCCTACGCCTCGTCGTTATCCTCTTCTGCGTGCTCCACCTCTACCTTCGTTTCCTCCTAATCCTATCCCTCCACTTCTGCCTCATCTTCCTGCTTCTATGTATATATGACTTTTGGGTGCCCTCTCCCTCCCCAATATCATCCCATCTTCCCGTACCCCACTCACGTCCCCCTCTCCTTCCCCCACCACCGTCTCCCACTCGTCCCCCCCTTCTCTATTCTTCTCCTCCTCCAACTCCATCTTGTGTCATCTTCCCCTCCAACCCCCCCATCGGGCGGAGGAGGACAGCGACGACGACGATGATGGTGACGACGACCCCCGGACCCCTCCTCGTGTGTGTTCTGACGAAGAGTTCGAAGGGAGTCCAGCCGTGGGAGCGAGGGCGCTGCAGGAGGATCCAATAAGAAGGACCCCCAAACGCCCAAGGACTGGACCTCGATCCTCGAACCCCGTACGACGGCGGCGGCGGCGACGACGACGACAACGACTGGGCGGGGGGGAGTCCTCCGAGGAGGTGGGCTTTGTGTCCGAGAGCGTGTGCAGGGTCCACCGCGACCGTTCCTGGCGGAAGGGAAGGGGGACGAGGTGTCCCCCATCGGCGATCGGCACGTATAGAACTGGAGCTATCTGACGCCGCCGCCAGCGGCCGCCCCTGCTCGCATGCCTGAGAGCAGGAGGAGCACATTTCCCGGAGGGCTCGAGAGGCCCTGAGAAAGGCTCCGAAAAGTGGAAAGTTCAAAGAATGCTCGATACAACATCACTAGAGGGAAGAACAACGAACATATAAGCATGAATTTTCAGAGTTCCGCGCCGAGCTGTCGGCACCCTCCCTGGCGCGCGGAGCGCGCCAGGGGCATCGCTGGAGGCGACGCCATGGTGGCCCAGCGCCGATCCAAGAAGTCCGCGCGGAGCTCCGACAGTTTAGTAGGCGCTGTCTCTTTTCTGGGTTCGATGTTTTGGCCCAACGGGTGGGGGAAGTGGGCGGTCTGGCTCTGGGCCGGTGCTTCGTCGATCTGGTTTGACCAGTCGCGCAAGCCTGCAGGGAGGGGGGGTCGCGAACCAGAACGTAGAACACGCGCTACTTAAGAATTACATGTTTCGTCTGACTCGAGCCGAACTCCGAGAACGTTCGATAGCCAGCTCCCGGCCATGCCGCCCGACGGCCCGCTCTCCAACTTCCCCGTGCGCACAAAATCTGACCCCAGCGCGATCCGACCGCCCACGCCCCGCGAAGGACAGACCATCCCTAGGCCCTCGCCCCCCCCCAGTGACCTTCCAGGAGGGCTACGACATAGCACCAAGACCTCGGCATCCAAATTCTTGTCGAGGTTTCAGGTAGTCCAGATAGGCCTCTAGGTCTGGAGGGCTGTTTCTCATCACTCTCAAAGGTCAGGGTGTGCCCCCACCCATTCCACCCCGCCACACTCACTATTATTGAATAGCTCTGAGACAGTATCCGAAAGCATCGGTCCTCGAACAGGGATCCTTGACCCCCATGTTTCGACCCTCTAGCCTCGATCCTCGAACATCGATCCTCGAACCCCGACCCCTCGACCCCCTTTTAACGAGGGCAGCGCAAGGGAAACATCGAACTGGGACAAATCGAGGTTCTCTGAGATCCCACAGCTCTGAAGGATGTATTTGGCGCTGCGGCAGTTCAGAGAGATCATGAACGCTCTGAGAGCGCTCTGGAACGATCCGCCGCGATTTCACTAGACCCGCGCAACTCTTCGACCCCCCCTCAGCGGGGGGACCAACAGGTACCGACACTACCAATGCCTCCCCGAATCTCTACCGGGGTGCGTTCTGACCAGAATTCCGAGGCGAATCCAGCGGGGGCGGCAAGGGCCTCCCAACCCGGAAAGGGCAAGGGCAGCGGTATCGGTACCCTCTTCCTCCTCGGCCCCCTCGGCCTTCGCCAGCTCCACGCCGGACAGGTGGCGGAAGCGCGGGCCGAAGGAGGCGCCCTGCGGCCCAGGCGCCCAGGGGGCGTCCTCCGCGGGCGCAGCAGGCCGTCCCCGACGCGAGCGCGACTCCGCCGCCGCGGCCGCGGCCGCCACCGCCTCGGACGCGGGCTCGGCGGCGGGCGCCCCTGGCGAGGGGAGGGGCCGGGCTGTCTGTAGATTGGATGCCACACCTCAGATCCTGGCGTTGCAAATTCTGCGCGGCAGGCGTGATGGCGCTCAAAATCAGCGCCCGGGACCCCTACAGATCGATCCGGCTCGAAAAGCATGCGGAAAGATGGGTGCGGACTCTGGCTGTGATTTTTGCGATGTTGCAGTGTCTTTGCAACGTCGGATCTCAGAGACCGGCCAATGGGTACAGGACTCAGGACGGGCCGTGACGTCAACTCTCATGGGAGCCAACGTCACGAAAAATGTGCAACATCGTGCAGAAACCACTCAACCCGAGCTCTGGACCCGACTTTTCCGATGCCTTCGTCGAACCGAATCGATGCGTGAGGGTCGCGGGGCCCGAAACAAGACGAAGATAGCCCGTTGTGCCAAACGTTGCGACCCCAGAATCTCGGGGGCCGGGACGGGCCATGGCCAGCATCCGCCTGCCCCGCCCGAAGGGGAAACGACAAGGTGGGAATGGCTCGACCTGGAAACAGCGGTACATCGCCGACGAACCAGCGATAGGCCCCCGATAGCGAACCCGAACGCCCTTTGGCGGGCTGGGCTATCTGGCACCTAGCGGCGATGAGAGGGCGAGTGGGGGTCGACGACTCCCCCCCTCAGCCTAGCCCCCCGTAACGTTGCCGCTGATACCCCCCCCTCCTCCTCCTCGTCCTTCTCTGCCTCCTCCTAGATACCATCCTGGGCAGCCTGTGCAAAGGCCCGTGAGTAGGCCTGTGCGCAGCACGGCGTCGCAGAGGCGCGGGCGAGCCAGGGCAGACGCCCGCGACAGAGGCTGCGGGCGAGACGTGGCCACAAAAGAAGGCGGGGCCGAAAGAGCACGGGCCCCGCCGACGATGGCCCAGGGCCTCGCAGGTGCCTCGCCTGCCCAGCCCCGCGCGTCTGGCCCCCTCGGCTGGAGGAGGAAAGGGATCTGGGGGAGGCCGTGGGAGGAGGGCACGAGACAAGAGAGAGAGAGAGAGAGCGAGACAGCGAGAGCGCGACGAGCCCCGTTGCCGGTGGCCCACGGCCACCAAGGTTGCCCCCCCGCCAAGGGAGCCTGGCGGCGGCGGCTCCGCGGGCAGCGCCTCGGCCCTCCGCCTCTTCGCGGCGCGCCCCCGCGCCCCGCCGCCAGGGCCGGCCCGCGCGGCCCTGGCGCCTGCCACGGCCGCTCGTCGCAAGCCTGCGGTGGCAGCGTCGCCGGGCTGCTCGTCACAGGCGCCGGGGAGCCCGTCGTCCTCGTCCTTTTGACGAGCCGCGGACACATCCAGGAGGGGGAGCCGGAGCAGGAGGAGAACGACGAGCAGGAGGAGGGAAGGATAGAAGGGGGAGGAGGGAGAAGGAAAATGAGGAGGAAGATGAGGACGACGGTAACCACATCATACACAAGTAGAAGGCGAAGCTAATCGCATACATGACGAACTTGAAGGCAACATATACGACGACCTCGACGACACCCACGGCGAAAAGGACGACATATAGGACGGCATCACGACAACACACACCAGCACGCTTCACCAATACAGCAATTCCCCAACACGCCAAACCCACCACCACAACCAACATCACCGCTACAAGTCGGACCACCGATTGCACCGACGGAGCACCACAGCAGCAAACACCTCCCATCACACCAGCCGAGATATACCAAACAGGCACACCACAACCACAAACACCAGAACGCAAAGGAGCAACGACTACACACTCACTGCCCATGGGCGACATTCCGCAATACATTGCGACACCACGGCAACAGGAGACAGCGGAATAGTACGAGGCACTTCAACAATTTACTGAAGCGCAACCACGCTGAAGTGCAACCACTGGCCATACAGAGCAAAGCCACATTCAGGACGAGTCCCGGCGATCGGCCTCAAAGGCCTCAAACATCTTACTCGACACCTAGGCATGCGCCAACAAAAAATGAGAGCAACGAAGACTTAGACGCAAGCCCGAATGGCAAACAACAATTACACCCAACGAACTTCTCTTGACAAGACCCAAGAAGTCAGCACTACTAGATTACGGAAACCCGTGCCTTTCCCACAAAGAGGTCGGATGAGGTGCACAAGCCACACAGACAGTAATACAGGCGACGCATTTCTCCCTAACACTCTTCGCGAAGTGCGTTTCATCACCTCCAACAACACATCCCAACATATCTCAAGGACGCAAGCAGGAGCATAGCACTAAAACGCGACCCCTGCGACATTACACTCCACCCAGCTTCGCGAACAACACTCGCACTCTACAACCGACTGCGACCCACCCGTAAGGGCTCAGCGCTGGCTAAATGAAATACCCAAATCAGAGCTAGCACCTCAAACGTACGCCACAATACAGATCCCTTTCCAAGACGGACAGACGGGATCCACCCCAATACCTACACGCACAGAGCAACTTGAAGAGCGATGGGTCCACGACAGCAACCACCAAGGGCTCCTGGACTACATCGAGACGATTCGCAACCACCAGCTGCAACACCACCAGTACCTGACAGAAGTACACCCACCAGCGCAACCTACGCCAAACAGGGCTACGACAACGTCAAGAGATACCCACTGCCATGGCAGCGCCAACCATGGCCACGCCCAAGTTTCCAGTACCTGAATACCAAGCGTCACCCACACTGAAACCAAGGTTCTCAACGCTACAGGCGAACGGCAGCGCTTACTGGGGATGACAGGGGTACCACGCATACTGTAGGCTGTTCGGGTTACCAAACAAGGGAAAATACTACGACAAGGATTTCAGAGTCTACGACGTCGCTACATCCACAGCAACAACCGCCAGTACTTCAATTACCGCAGAACGAAGTACAGCCTTCCATAGCATCTAGTATTGACGGTAATTCTGACTACAGTTCTAGCAACGACTATAGTTCTACAATTCTACAGCTCTAGCGGCACCCCCATACCGCTTTTTCCAATCATCTAACCTTACGGTACCAAGACTCATCCTGCTATCGTCCAGTCGTTCGTCGCTCATGCTCCTCTCACATGTCCCGCGCAATCAGCCACTGTGGGCTATTCCCCCCAGGGGCAGTGCCTCACAAATTGTTGGGGGAGGCCGAGGTCCTGTACGCCCCCGTGCGGAAGCATAGGACTTCGACGCTCGCCTCCTTTGGTGTGTCCCCTCACCTGCTCCCCCCTCTTCTTCCCCGTCGCCGCTGCCTGCTGACGGGCCGCAACAGCTGCACTTGTACCCCCAGCAGCCTTTGAGTTTGACAGGTATGCATCCAAGCCCACAGCTACGGTCGTTTCTCTGCCATCAGCCAGCACCGTACACGTGTAGCTCTCTCGCGACTGGCCACCGTATTGCTTGGCACGCCTCGCATGCTACGTCAGTCTCTCGTCCTCGTCCAGCTACAACCCAGCAGCGCCGACCAAAATACATGTTCTGGAAATGGGGGGACGGCATGTGGCTTGAGTCGGTTGGGTCATTGTAAATTCGGGATCTGACTGGCCATTTTGGCCTTCGGCGGAGGGGAATCAACCCTACTCTGGGCCGCCGAACTCTGGCCCCTCCCGCTTGTCACCCGGCGTTCTTTTTCGCCTGGAGATGATGTGAACCACAGGCCAGCCTACAGAGCGCTAGCCTTAGCAAACATAGACTCAGGCCCCACTGAAGGGTGGAACAATGACAGCGCGCACACGTTACAACCAGGCCAACCTAGTGCATCACAATTGCCAGCACTCATGCCTACTTACGCAGGCCGAAAGATTTTCCTCTTGAGCCCCGCATGTCGGAAGCGACGCGCCGATCCCCTCTGTTCTCCTCTCACCTCCTCTTGCCTCTTCCCTCATCCTTCCCCTGTTCATTTTGGGGAAAAAAACCCTCCCGCGTTCCACGAAACTCTTCCACACCCGAAAAGGGATGCAATTGGATCCATTGATGTTCTCATATTTTTAGTCCAACAGGAAAAAACTTTCGGCCTGGGGATGTATAGTGTTATTCGTGGGGATTTGGCTGTGGCGATTGGAGGTAGGAAGGGGACGGGCGCTTGCTCACAGCAGGCCGCAGTTATACATCACATGTCGCTGCATGTATAAGCGAACGCATCCCATCGCAGGCCTCCCTGCCATAGGGCGTGAACCCATAGCATAAAGCTCTCTCAGTATGCTGCTGCATCTCAACATGCAACTGCACCTCATCATGTGGTCCCCTTTCTCTCTGTAGTCCTGCGCTATCTCGTCACCCCCCTGCACTTCAGCACCCAGCCTCCTTTATCTCGTGCGTGTAAGATACATCCAAGCCTATGGCTATGTTCTTCTCTTGCCAGTACTCCAGCCTAAACTGTTACTTGGGGTGGTTAGCGGGATGGGGTGGACGAGCTGGGGCGGTGGGGAGTGCGGAGATCTCAGTACATGCAGATTTGGTCCTTCTACTCGTTCAGGCTCACCTTGATCCAGGGTGCGGCCCCGTACTGCCTGCTAGCTACCTGTCTTCCCACAGTACAGACTTCAACCTGTTGCTACTGTTCAGCCCTATAGCAAGCTCTACTTTCAAGGGGGGTAGCAGAGCCACAATGGTGGCCACAGTGACGGGGGCACCCCCCCTGGGAACTGATATGTTGAAGCCCCCCCCGAGGAACCGAACATACACTGGTAGCAACCCAAGAACTGTTGTTCCCAGCCGTCCTGTGGTGTTGGGCCCTCGTTTTGAAGAGACGATCCCCGCGTTCATCTCCTCTCCTCTCATCTCCTCGCTTCTCCTCTCCTCTCCTCTCCTCTCCTCTCCTCTCCTCTCCTCCTGCTCCTCCTCCTCCCCTCCTCCTCACACGTTCCGTGTCCCCATCAGGAACTCCACCCAAGGCCCAAGTGCCACCGTCCACATGCGTCCGCCACACCCGATTCGGCACACCTCTCACATGTTCCGTGGCCCCATCGGGAGCTCCACCGACGGCCCCAGAAACACCGCCCACATGCGCCCGCCACGCCCATTTCGGCACACACCTCACACGTTTCGTGGCCCCACAAGGAGCTCCTCCCAAAGCCCCAATGCCACCGTCCACATGCATCCGCCACACCCATTTCGGCACACCCCTCACACGTTTCGTGGCGCCATCGCGACCTCCACCCAAAGCCCCAATGCCACCGTCCACATGCGTCCGCCACAGCAAATTCGGCACACCCCTCACACGTTTCGTGGCGCCATCGCGACCTCCACCAAAGGCCCCAATTTCACCGTGCACATGCGTCCGCCACACCCATTTCGGCACACCCCCTCACACGTTTCGTGGACCCATAGGGAGCTCCACCCAAGGCCAAAGTGCCACCGTCCACGTACACCCATTTCGGCACACCCCCTCACACGTTTCGTGGCCACACAAGGAGCTCCACCCAAAGCCCCGATGCCACCGTCGACATGCGTCCGCCACACCCGTTTCGGCACACCCCTCATTCGTTTCGTGGCCCCATCAGGAGCTCCACCCAAGGCCCCAATGTCACCGTCCACATGCCTCCGCCACACCCATTTCGGCACACCACTCACGCGTTTCGTTGAACCACAAGGAGCTCCACCGAAGGCCCTAGAGGCACCGCCCACATGCGTCCGCCACACCCATTTCGGCACACCCCTCACACGCCTCCGGGTCCCCTAGGGAGCTCCACTGATGATGATACTCACGACTGCGGTGCTCACAGCTGCATATGGTTGGGTCCTTCGCCAGGCTAATTGTTCTTACTCTGCTGCAGGGCCAGCCAGCAAAGCCTGTGCCAGCCCCAACATATATTGAAAGCTTTCGCTGCACCTACTCCCATAGCCCCTGTATATTTTACCAGTTCTCGCATTGCACTTGTTTTGCCTCGTCACAGATCACCTCCTGGTTAAACTAAGGGGATTGGGGAGTATGTAAGTGTCCATTCGATGGTATGGGGGGCACCAAGGTACCACCAGGCTCAGCTGTACGTCTGCGGCCTGGCGGGCGCAGACTCTTAGGTCTTACGACCCTGCACTAGATTCGCGCCTCGGTGCCTGTACTTTTCTTGCTGCGCCCGCCGAGCCTAATTCGTTTACACTTTGCCTGAGTCGGTATACTGTATCTTCTCTCTTAGCACTAGATCGCGGCAAGATTGCGCGTCACGTCTGGGCAACGTCAAAAAAGGAGGAGGATGAGGGCAAGGAGGAGGATGGGAAGGGGAAGGGAGAGGGAGGAGGAGGAGGAGGAGGAGGAGGAGGAGGAGGAGGCAGAGAAGGAGGAGCGGAAGGGAGGAAGAGGGACAGGAGGAAGAACACAGATAATGTTCAGTATTCGCGCCGAGAGGGAGGAGAAGGAGGAGGAGGAGGAGAAGCAGGAGCAGAAGGGAGAAAGAAGGACAGGAGAAAGAAACAAACAAAATCTTAAATATCCGCGGCCTCGCGGTCGGAATTCTGGGGCGCGATCCCGCGGATACGCCGTCGGACGGAGGCGTTCAGCGCGGGGCGGCATCCGCGCAAAAACGTTCGTATCCACAGGGTCGCGGTACATGGTCCCGGGCCGCGAGGCCCCGGATACGGACGCGTTGTTCGCCCACGCATCCTCGTCCTCTGCCTCTTCGGCGGCGAGCGAGGGGGGGGAAGTGAGAGGGGGCAGGCCTTCTCAAACAGCGGCGGGTCTTGTCAGAAGCCCTCCAGCCTTCTGAGGAGCAGTCTCTGCCTGCGGAGGAGGCTTACACAACTGCTCCGCAGGCGCGAGGGCCCCGAGAGGCCCCGCCGCCATCTCACAAGGCCTGTGCCCTCTGGCTCCCGCCCTGGACTCGCCGGCGACCTCTGGCTCGTCCTCGCCGCTGTCGGAGTCCGCGTCCGCCACCAAATCCTCCTCGAAACTCGAATCCGCCTGGCCCGGGCATCCGACGTCACGCTTTGCTGCGTAACATGGCCGCCAAAACTAGACCTGTCGACCCCTTTTTTTCCCGGGATCGAGCTGCTAAACAATATAAGTACCCCTGGTTAAGAGGGCCAAACACCTTAGGGATAGGGGTCGCTCTTTTAGCAAATACATCGCACGAAGCCACCCACATGTTTGCGGATACCCCTAAAAACTGGAGACCGCAGTTAGCTCACGAACTCATGGTGCTCAGGGTCAGGGACAGTGTTGTGCTCACTGGTAGATGGCTTCTTCCACGGACCCCGAAACGTGTTTCCAGAGGCCCAAACTTGAAGAACAAGTCGCGGTCGCGGCCTGCAGTGACGAAGCGCATGGTCTGGACTGATGGCCAAACCTCGGGCCGCGGACCTCCCCCGGGGCACGCCCTGCCAAAACATCGTGTTGGAATCCAGCAGTTGCGGCGAGCATCCTCCCCAACAAATACGAACCTCGATCCTTCGATCCACCTTCCGCTGCGTACCGCCTTCCTGGGGGGGGGGGGGGGCGTTTCTCATCCCGGATCGTTTCTGACAGGCCTGGCGGCCGAAACGAGCCTCCAGAAAGACCAACCAGCCGCCGCGAGATCTTTCCTGGCACTCGGAGCTCGGGTCCGCCCAAGAAGGGGGCTATGAAGAGAGGCATGGGGCTGCGCATCATGGCCCAAGGCATGTGCGCGGACGAAGAGAAGGGAGCCATGAAATCTGGGAGACATCGTGACCCTGGCCATGATATCCACACTCCCCCATCACCACGTCCCTCTAGGACGCCCCAGAGAAGCCCGCCTTGGATGCCGAAACCTCGACCCCTTCCTGAGGGACCCGTTCCTCATCCCAGATCGTTCCTGACGGCCCTGAAGGGCCCGAAATGAACCTCCATGAAAGACCAAGCGGCCGCCGCGAGATCTTGTGACGCCCGAAGCTGGGGGGCAAAAAGGTACCGATACCGCTGGTCCCCGGACCTCTCCTGTTGAGCGCTCTGAACAGACTTTCGGGGGGAACCCGGCCGTGGCGACGAGAGTGCTTCCGCTTCAGACGAGAGAAGAGGCGGAGGCACCTCGACCTCCTGCGAAGCCCGCCTTCCGCTTCGCGGCGCCGGGGATGTCGAACCCGCCCTCCAGCGGCCGAAGGGGCCCGCAGGCGGCCGCGGTGTCGTCGGCACACCCGAAGGCGCCCTCGGGCGGCGCGACGGCCATCGCCGCGGGCTGCAGGCTGTCGAGCATGTCGGCCAGCGACTTCACTGAGCGCGATCCGCTCATTCTGTCTTGTGGCAGCGCGAAGGGTGGGGCGAGGGGGGCGGGGTCGTGCAGCACCGGATCGGGAAATCGGATCGGATCGGAATGTGCCTCGGACCGGGCTGCATCGGCCCCGAGTCGGAACTGGATCGGGTCGGCTGCGCCAGGATGCGCAACGCCGCCACGGAAGCATCGGGACACGTCGGATCGTCGGAATGTCGAAATGACGGAATCGAACCGGGCTGGACGAAATCGGCACCGTACCGGAACGGCCAGATCGAAGTGGACTCTGGGGGGCGGTCTGCCAAGAGGGCCTCGGCTGTTGCCAGAGGTGTCCATGGCCCAAGGAGCCTCCAGGATGTGCCAGGGAGGCCACCGTGGCCTCCAGGGGGCCCCCTCACGAGGACCAGAGAGCCCCGGGGGCTTCAGAGTGACGAAGAAAAACCCTGGGGACACCAGTGAGCCAGGGACACCTCGGCAACACCCGACGTATTGGAAGCCCTCTGGCCTCCAAAGAAGCATCCCTTGGAGGCCCCGACCCCTTCATGCTCAGTTCAGTTCAGGTGGTCACGGCTAAAGACCAGTGAGGCCAAAGCTCAGTGTCAGTTCAGCTCAGCCCGCAACTGGTGCAACTCAGATCGTGAAGGAGGATACCCTAACGATGGCAAACTCCATATTTCCCGCGCGCAACCTTGAGTGAGAAAGCCGCCACTGCAAGTTATAACGCCAAGAGTTTGGCATCGCAGCTGTCCAATCCAGAGGCGTACATACCTTCAGATGCAAAGATAGCGATACCGTCTGGACACCAGAGACCATGGCAACATCCATGCTGAAAGCAACTCTGGCGTCCGAACCCCACCCCAAAAGGAACTTGTGGAGTCAATGGCATAGTTGGCGAGCGCATCGGCTACTGTTCTTCACGCCTAGCGCCCATTGAACCCACGACCCCTTGTAAGAAGCATCATGCCTTCCCAGAGGGCCACCCCCTCGCCACAACACCCTCTGCGCGGCGCCGACTCTGCCTCCCGAGCACACTCCCCCACGTGGACCCCTTGGGACAGCCCAGCAGATACGTCCAAGGGGGTCTCAACACAGGCCCCTGGGGCCATCCTGGGGCACGTCGGGGTTTAGGACTCCCCACCGCTCGTAATAAATCCAACCAGCCCTCTATAGGGCGATAGTTGTTTAGGGGGGTCCTCTTCCATCTTTCCTCTTCCCCTTCGGGGAGCGGTTTATCACTGTTCCCTATAAGTAAACACCCCCTTCCCCCAGACGAATGGCAGCCAAGGACCAATGACGCCCCCCCACCATCCCTGTCAATAAACCAAAATGCACTTCGGGCCAATCTCTTGGGTCATGCCCGTGGGCCCCGCGAACACTTTGTAATGTTGTTTGACAGTGGCGGCGGGGGGGTATCATATTGCCTGTGCGCAAGGCCACAACCCGAGTGAAATAACCATGCAAAGTGCGCTTCGCGGCTACACCCGGATCGCGCGCGGCCACCCCGCGGTCACTTTGCATTGGTTTTGTGATGGGAAAACAACGCGGGGGTGCTGGCCCATTGCCTGCGGCGTGCAGGCCCACAAAACACCATGGTTGGCCACCCCGTCGCGATTGTGCACAGGTCTTCGATACGGACGGTGAACCGACATATTCCCCGACGCGTGCTGTCACGTAGGCGGGCGCACCTGGCACAGTCTACGCGCGCGCCGCGCACCTGGCGCGGTTGGAGCATGCGGTAAACATGGCGCGCCAGGTGGGCAGGGCACGTTTGGGCCCCACGGGTGCCCGGCACACCTGGCCCACGTGGCGCGCCTGGTTCGCGCGGCGCGCCTCGCCCCAGCATCGCGCACATGGGTATTGTTCAGTGCTCCCAGAAGTTGTCCACCCATTGACGACCGCTGAACACGCCGAGGCTCGGGTGTCATTTTTTGCGCTGGGGGGCGGGCGGGAATAAACAGCATGCGTCTTGACCCCCCATAGAGCTGGAGGGGGGTCGCGGGTAGTTCGGACGAGTAACTTCAGAGAGGATCCGAAGTCTCTGACAGTATGGTGGACATGCTGGCTTGATTTATTATTGCAAGTCGGTGTGCCTATTCAATGGGTTGCGTCATCATCGATCCCGACATAGCCTACGCATGTATCCGTTATCGCGCCCGGTAAACCAATCCACAATAAGTGTATGTATGCAACTATGCGCCCGTCCCGGCGGAAGGGAGGGCGCGCGCTTTGACACTTGGCGGAAATAGCTACACACGGTCCGGGCACCACAGAAGTGGCCAGCGGCGGTATCCCATGACGATGGCGGCGGCGGCGGGACAAAGCGAATATCGAGTCGCATGAACTCCCGCGCGGCAGGAATTGCCAGACGTCTTGCCGCCCCCACGCGCATTGACCCCCCCGTCGCCAAACCCCAAGAACAAACGTTTTACAACGCACGGGGCGAGACGGCATCTACCCCTGACAGAACTCTTGAACCAGGCCGAAACAAACTGACGAATCCAATCAAGTAATAAAGCGCGCCAACTCAAAATGATTGTTCGCGTCAGCAACTTTGTCCTGATCTTCAGAAGCCACACGATTGAACCGCGCATTCCGCTCGCGGCCAAAGACAAGGACAAATCACGGTCCAGCCAGTGATCAAATCCAAGGAAGTGCGCGGCTCAGCCGCGCGTTCCTAAGTAGCCGGCAGTCATTGAGATCATCTACAGTTAAAATCGTCATACTTTAAAACGTCAGTATCCTTTGAACCCTTCCCAGTCCGATCAGGGTTGGGCCTCCGATTGTGCTCAGGGTTCAGTATCATTGTCACTTCCGGCTGTAGCGATAGAACACCCGCCGTCCATTTCCCCGCCAGAAATGCTGGATCGTTTTCCAATATCTAGTCTCGTTGGCGTCGCATTTCCTCAGGATTTCTCCCACCCGCATGACGCATCGCTGAGGGCGCCGCGAAAGTCGCGGCAACTGATGGCCTGGCCACAGGGATCGTAAGAACATCGACGCGAATGTCCCCAATACGTCTAACCTCGGGCGGTGGCGTTCCTCCGCTGTGATCAAGGGCAACTCTCCTCGGAGGCGACGGTCGGGGCGTTCGGCGTCCCGGCGGCGGCGAAGGAGGAGGCGTCGCCACTCGCGAAGGCGGCAGACCGCCCACTGAGCCCGCGGCAGCGCCAGAAGCAGCGCCCACCTGCACTGCCGCGACCGAGCCCCGAGCGTCGACACTGACTAACTCAGCGGTGGCCGGGGGCATTGGCGCATTTATCGGGCTGGCCGCGACGCCCGGGGCAGAGCCCCGCCACTCTTTGCCAGTCAGCAAAGCAATTGGCTCGCCGGCATCATCGACGGCAATGGGATCCACGCTGCGGTTTGCGCCGACAGCGGGTCTTCCACATATTCCGGCAGCCTCAGCATATCCGGCAGTCATCTCATCCCGAAGCTCGATATCATCGCCAGAAGTCTCTTCGGCCCATTTGGGCTGGCCGCCGAGTTCAGCGATGAACGAGTGAACGGTGACATCGAAGGCGCGTGCGCGAGGCCCGAGGTTGCACCCCCGACGCGATATGCACGCCCCGACCAAGTCTGGACATTACACTGCCGTTCTAACCTCCGCGCCAAGCGCGCAGGCGTCGATCGCCCGCTGTTCAGGGCAGCGTTCCAATCCGAGCGCTATCTCCGCGTCTGCGCCCCCGGCAAGGAAAGTCATGCAGCGGCCGCGACGTCGGCGGACCCAGTCCGCGCGCGCCCGCGCTGAAACCTCACGACGCCCCGGAAAATGCGCCCGGGCACGGGGGCGGCGTCAGTGCCACGCAACCGGGGGAGAAGCATGGGTCGAGGAACTCCTGGTCCGATGATAACGCGCGCAGGTTGACTGCCTTCGATAGATGTGCACCGGGGTACCCGTTGAGGAATTGCTCCCACGTGAGAAGAGAGGCAAGTGGCTCGGCTCCGAACGCTTAACTGGCCGCGAGAATTCAGACCTGCAGGGCACTGTGCGAAACGCGCGTTTGCCGACGCGGAACGCCGCTCTGGTTCGCTGGTGTACGAGCCCCAAATGACATGGTGACTGGCGATGGTTCTACGATGAGCGCGCAAGTCACTAACGAGGGCAGCATCATCGCATTGGCGAATGGGCGCATCTGGAAGTTCATACCAAACCCAAGACACCGCCGATAATGCGAGGTAGACTTCATGAAACATGCGATGCGCAAGGAAGCCGCTGCCTTATTGTTCCGTCACTTTGGCCGCGCAGCTTGCCGAATGACAGACGGCCCCCAACCAATCGCATTTCGCATGTGGGACTCCGCGCGGGCTTACCATCCAGACTCCAGCGGCGTTGCAAGACGCCAAGCGATGAAATTGGGGGAAAGAGGTCGTCGCTGGGCTTCTCGGTTACACCTGCAACCGTGACTTCCCTGCCTCGGCGAACACTGCGGCCAGAGCTTCCTCTGCAAGGGGGGCGACCCCCCCGAAGGCCCCCTCGTCCGCGTTCAAAATTCCGCCCGTAAGTCCGGGCGCGGCAGCCGGATAAGTCGCCCGGTCTGCGTCCGACAACTGCGCGCGCAAGAAAACGCATGACTCGAATAATTCCGTCGCGTCGTATTCGACGTGCGGACCGCCATTGCAAATCTATGGTTCAGACGGTCGAACCGCCCGGGGCCCTCCCGCGTCGACGTCGCCACCGTTCGACCCCCCCCTGCCCGCGTCGTCAACGGCAATATGCTTCACATTTGCAAGTAGGGGTCCCAGTGCAGTTTGATATTATCCGTAGCATTCGATGATCTTCTGGCAAACACACGTTCGCAAACATGACAACTGCCAACTCTGGTCGGGGGGTCGACCCCGACCCCCCCGAGGCATCCCTGGGGCGCTCCTTGAATCATTCGCAGACTTTGACATCGAAATGCTTGGGGCACCCAGACAACGCGCAATCATCCGCGCAAGCGATCAAGAACAACATCATGTCAGGGCGGCGACCCCTACGCCAGGAACCGCGCGCAATACAGCCTCCGAAAGACGCGACCCTCGCATCGCTGCCCCCCCGCGCCCCCATTCGAATCAAGCTGACAGCGCGGCGATGCGATTAAGGGGCGAACGAAATCCCGCGCCCCTCGCAAATATATAAACCATTTCCCAAGGAAGACGGTTCATCGAGGCGGGGCCCCTTCGAGTGTGGACTGCGCGTGACCTCGTTTAACGTCCGCCTGCTGCGCACCGTGGGTTTCAGACCATGCGCATCCGCCGCTGCGCTGGCCCGCGTAGTAGCAGGGCGACAGTTCCTGGGCGAGCGCGACACCCATGCTGTAGCCCCGGGCGTCCGACCATTCGAGAACAACGCGCCCTGTGCTTTTGCGACCCCGACGCCCTCCTGGTTGATCGGAATTCCTTTCGACAAAGATAGCGCGAGGACGCCCGGCACGTGCCGCGCCACCGCTAAACTGAGCAACGACGGCATTGCATTCCTCGCCTCTTTTGTCATCCCGCGCGCAAATCGCCCTGGGGCGGTCCAATCAGGCCCCCACCGCCCTTCGGGCGTCGGGTTTGCCCAGCGTCGTTGATCTTCTACTCGGGAGGAACATCGCGATGTGCGTTCGTTGCCCATGCATGGATTCTAACAGAATTGGGCCTAAAACTCATCATTGTCCATATTGGCACCCGCGGAAACTGTTGCAGACTGTAAAAAAGCATCCAGGGCGCGCTACGCCGAGATGAAGCAGCCGCTCGGCTCTGGGCCGCGCTTCCCCTGTTCTGGTTTCTCGGACACGAGAAGAAAGGCGTCGCGGGTTGAACCTGCGGCGCCCCCGCCATTCTGCGTCGCCCCCCCGCGGCGCGACTGCCGCAGCGGGATTTTTGCATCGCCCGCCGGCGGGTCGATTTGGAGCCCCGCCCCCGATCGACAACCCGAATAGACTCCTCTTTTCCACGTTATACCCCTTGCTGGCACGTCGTCGTTACAGCCTGCTCGTGATCGGCCATTTACCTGGGTGGGCCCCTGGGCAACTGGGCCCGGGGGCCTCAGGCACGGCGCCCTGCAATGAGTATAATTTATCCAGGCTCGGGAAACAGGCGTAGCATTGGGGTCGCACTAGAGGATCGCGCGCGCGACAGATGTTCGCCCGATCCTCCAACGGGAGCTTGTTGGTCAATTCGTCCATAGGTAGACCCGGAACCAGTAGTCGATCTCCATGCCACTCACGGTGTCAAAGTCTTGCGTCGCGCGCGCCAGCAACTGGCCGTGCTCGGGAGGAGGGCCCGCGAGTCTTGACAGCGGCAAAATTCGCGCGGTGGCCCAGAATATACTCTACTCAACGAAACCCCATCTTGCCCTGACCATCCGGGCGGCCATCCCTTTGGAAGTCGTGACGACATGTGCCCACAGGCCCCTCCGCCAAATTCAGAGATTACGTCTGGGTCAGGATCATCTGCGGCCTGGCCGTCGCCATCTCGGGGGGGCAGCGGCGGCGGTGGAATTGAGTGGCCAAAAGCCCTATTATCGTCTGCGGGCGCGCGAACACGGGACTTGCCGCCCGTGGCGCGGCGACGGGAGCCGCCTCGGCCGCGGCCCCCATCGCGCGCCTCAGTCGCGGGGAACTCTGGCGCTTGAAAATCTGCATGGTCGCCAAGAGTACAGCAGTAAACCTGGTCCGGCTTCTCAGCGACAGGTCCGGCGCCCGCGCGCCGTCTGCCAGCCGCCGCGCTCAAGCCCTCGAGAGAAACGAAAGGCGCAACGCAAATCTCGGGCCCAACCACCCTCCCGCTTTGTGGGCACACCCACGAATAGACGCTTCAAACCGCGGCGGCCCCAATCGTAACCGCGCAACATCTTGTCTCCAGGGGGGGGGTCGCGCAGCGGGCAGGGGGCCGAAGGGCAACGACGAGGAATCAGACGGCGACCCGAAACGAGCTAGCCAGCCTGACCCCCCCCCCTTGTCTTGCCGCGAACCATGGCAGCGCGCGCCCCGGGCGGCGGCGAAGGCCTGCGGCCGCCAGCGGGGCGCGAGTCGGGCAAGAGCAAAAAGCTTTTCTCACGGGGAACGGCGGCGCCATGCGCGATCTCGAGTTTCCGCTGGGCTGAAACAATTTTTGCGGCGCGATGCGAGCGAGCATCAATGCCCCAGCTCCTCCCACGGGTCTTTAAGGCGAACTAGGCACGTGCAAACACGCATCGCCGAGTTGCCCAGCGCTGCGTGCAACTCGCACGCCGAATGCGGAACATCACCCGTGCAGTTTTCTGGCGGAGCACGCGCGAGCGATCATCAGCCGCACGCAACTAGCCCGTCGTCGCAAGGTGCCCGAAGCAAGTGGGATATGAGTGCAGTCTACGAACCGCCATACCATTATATGTTTACTCTTTCTCTGTTTTTCCTGCAAAGCCTCAGCCATCTGACATGTCTGGCAATAAGGGTTCCTCTGGGTCGACAACCGTTTCCTAGATATCGGCGGCATCGACGAGACCAGGGTCGTCAGCTTCGCCAGCCCCAGGGCAGTCGCGACCAGGGGTGACGTCGAAGCGCCCGCAGTCTAACTCGCAGGGTCAGATTCCCGACTCCCCCCAAGGGCACCTGATGTTCCCTCCCCCGAACGAACCGGGCAGAGTCGATGACAAGGGCATGCGGTTCGCAAACCAGGTCGTTTGGGCCTCCAACCGAGCTCCCGAGCAATCTGAGGCGAGCGACGGGAGTAGATGACGACACCCACTCCCGACGGTGATGCGACGACCGACTGAGTCGGCCGACAATTCTCGTAGCTGCGAACGGCAATCAACACCCACGCCTGCGCGTCTATGGTCGCGCCAATTTGGATGGGGCGGGGTGGCGGACTTCCCGCGGATCCCACGTCATCCAAAAATGCCTCGGCGCCTGGCGCCATGCAAAATCGCCGCTCGAGAGCAACGGCTCCCTGGGCGACTACGCAGCTCCACTGACCCAGCGCCTCCCTTCTCTGCCTTCTCACACACCGCAAATTTAATCAAGGCTTTGGCCGCAGTTTGGCCTCCTGGGGGAGGAAGTTGCAAGGGCCCATCCTTTGATCGATTCCGTTAAGAACAGGGCCCCAAGAGCGCCCACAGAGGGTTCAAGAGGCCCCAGGAAACCCCAAGAGGCACCGAAAATGCTTCCAAGGAGCTCTGGGAATCCCCGTAAGAGACCCTTGAGAAACCCGAAAGCCCCCCCCCCCCCTTCCGATGCACACAAGATGCTTCAAGAGGTCCCCGGGACAGCCACGAGGCCCCAAAGAGACCCCCAAACACAGACAAGGAACCTTGAAATACGTCCGCAGAAAAAAAAAAAAAAAAACCGAATGACATCCAGGAGACGCCCGGTTTTTCTGGTCGCCCTGTCGCACCCCGAAGCCACTCACAAGGGCGGGCCGGGCGTTTCGCCCTGGATCGCCCAACCATCTATGAGTCTGAAACTTGGACATTGGCTACACTGTCGCCAATGGAAGGCGCGTGGTTTTCAATATGTAGCCATCGCCGTAGCGCCGCAGACACTCGTTTTCAAAGGTTTTCCGGATCGAGGGCGGGTGGCGGTCAGACTGTGGCTCGCGCCGTAGAGCCGCGCACATTCGCTGCGAAAGCTTGCGCGAGCTTCGCGGATTGAGGGCGGATCGTTTGAAAACGCGATTTCGCCCCATCGCCGCGCGCGTTCGTCTTTTCAAAAAGCAAGGGGCCTCGCGGATTGAGGGCGCCCCTTTTCAAAATGTGGTTTTCGCGCTCGCGCCGCGCGCGCTCGTCGTAGACAACTGCCTGCGTTTCATTTGCCTCAATGGTTAAACAACCAGACGTTGGGTTTTGGAGCGGCCCAGGATTGTCAGGGCGCAACCGCCACGTTTAATCGCGGCGTTAGATTCCCGAGGATGGCGTTTTGGCGCGACGAAGGGCCGCCAAGACGGCATAATCAGGTCAATTCGCGGCGTCGAAAGGAATTGAATTCTGGCGCGCTTCAGGGATTTCGCACGGTTGTCGCCCAACGGGGCCACCCCCTCACCGGCAACGGGCCCTTTTGAAAAAGCCCGCGAAAACGGAGCTTGGAGCGAGGGGGTGTATTTCAACATTGTTGGGGAACCTTGGTTTAACACAGGCCTCCCCCACCTTCTACATGTCCTCGCCCGTTTTAGCCTCCTCTTCCGTCCCCCCTCATCCCCCCTTCCTCCTCCTCCCCCCCCCCTCCCCCTCCTCATCTGGTTCCTCCTCTATCGCCCCTCTCTTGGGCGCGACGGCTTCCCAGCTCGCATTCCACCGCGCGTTCCCCCGCGCGCCTGGTCAGGGCAGCTCGCCTGGGCGCCGTTTCTGGATGGGTTGCTGATTTTTTGTTGGCACGCGGGCTCGCGGCGCGGGTTCAGCGCCGGGCTAGCAGCGGCAGGCTATGCCACCGGCTGCGGGAACGAGCGACGCCAGGTGCAGGGCGGAGCCCAGGCGGCCAAAACGGCGCGAAGGCGACGAAGGGCACCAGAAACGCGAGGAAGGCGCCGAAGAAGGCGGTGTACACGATGGCGGGGAAGGGTGACCAGAGCGCCACCCTTACCCAGGAAGGCGGCGAGGAAAGTGAGAAGCCAAACCCACGGGGGAACTTGCGGCTGCTGGGTTTACGCGGGCCGTCAAAAAATACGATATCTGGCGTTCGGAATCGCTTGGGAAAGATTCGGGCCCTGGGCCCCCCGGAAATGCGAGTATCTATACACGCGCACAACATAATAGAGGACAAGATCGGTGGATGGGGGAACGATTACAGAGTCGGCGCCAGGGGGCAAAGGGCTGGTGGGATGCGGGAAGGAAGGAAATGTGGCGGAAGTTACGTGGATGCGTGGGGAAAGCGTATATTGGGGCTCTTTGTCCTCCAACGCAGCTCGAACGAAAGGGCCTGCGGGCACGCTGCGAATTGACGGCGTCCGAATCACTTAAGATCCCGAGCACGCCGCCTGGCCGAGCGGGGGTGGGTGGCGAGCCCGCCCTGCTCGGACACCCCTTCGGGCCACCACTCCCCCCATGGCCCTGGGAAGCGAAACTTAAAACCCGCAGTGCCTCGACGCGGAATCGCGGAGGTCTAAGACTCGCGCCCGTGGCGCATCTAAACAGTACACAGATCAAGGCCCTACTCGAACAACGCCCCTTGTTCTCGCGGTCCCACAGGCTGGAAACGGAGGCTGGTCGTCCACCAGGTGTATTTGACCTGGCTCTTGGTGGCTCTGGGTGGCAACCGTCCTTCTGCGGTCGCTATTCCTAGTCTTGAGTTTCACTGCTGGCTCGCTCGATCCCTCGATCGGAGCGCGCCGTGGCCTCTCGCCGCCGCCGCCGCGCGGCAGGGCACCCGCGCGGCACCGACTCGGCCTCGCACGCGGACATAAGCAGCAAGTCAAGGACAACGCTAGCAAAGCAAGCAGGAGCCCTAGGCTCACGCCTGCCATCAGCAAAGTCAGGCTCGCGTAGTAGCCCTCAGTCGCGACTCCTGGCATGGCCACCGAAGTCAACGCACTCCCGCACATCCCTCGCGGCGCCTCGCACAGCTCGGCTGAGCCCCCCTTTCGCCGCTGCGGGGAAAGACACGGCCACTGCAAGCAACGCTGTCAACAGGGTTGACTGGGCCTGGACGTCGGTCGGCGTGGCCCCGACTCCAGCTACACTCGAGGCCCCTGGCACGGGCGCCTCCTTCAATCCGCAACTCTCGCGGAGCCAATCGAGGCGTGTCCTCGCCAACACCTTCGCGCCGACATCCGCCAAGTTGTCGTCGCCAGCTACGGGCTCGATGATAATGATCATCTTGGCCACCAACAGCGGGGTCCAGAGCGTCTTCGCGGCAAGGTGCTTGCCCCGCCCAGTGCCCTGGCGCCTCGCCGGCGCCCTCGCGCTCGAGCTGTCGCATCGCCAGCTCGCGCGCGCGCTGAAGCCCATGAACGCGAAGAGCGCCTTCAGCCCAAGTCCTTCGCTGAGCACTCGAGCTCCAGCGCGCCACTCGGCTTCGCAGCTGCTGAGGGGCCGCGCGTCTCGACGACAGCTGATCCCGAGCATTGGGCACCCGCGCGCGGTGATGCGCGCGCTGGTCTCGCCTTTTCGCCCCGGCGCGTCGCCTGCCCAGCCGGAGTCTGTCCACGCGACCAGGTCGACGATGTCCCGCGGCGCGGTGGGCTTGGCCACCCTCGCGCCCAGGCCCCTCGCGCCCGCCGGGTGCCTTGCCAACCTCTCGAGGGCTCGCATGTCCGCCTCGCGGGGCGGCGATAGGCACGAGGTCGGGCATTTGATGTCGAACTGGACATCTACGCGGTCATGCAAATAGAACAGCATGCAGGCCCATGGCCGCGCTCCTGAACAGCTTAGCCTCGTCTGGGCCGAGGTCGGGCGCGTCGCCCCTGCCTGTCCTGCGCGCCTCCACCCCAGGGGTCGCGCGCGGGTTGCCCTCCTCAAGGCCCCGCGCTTCCAACGCCTTGGCGAGGTACTTCTCGTTGGGCTGAATGTGCGAAGCGTCGGCCACTCGCACGCGCCGCTTCTGGAGAAACTCGCAGTCGGCACCGTCGCCCTGTGGGCCTGACCACTTCACCTTGATGTCGCTGCCCAGGTCCAGCACGAAGTCGGACCCTACGACTCCAGGGCTGTGCCGAGCATGTCGTCCATGCGCAGCTCCGCCAGACGCGGGGGCTCGGCGCGCCAAAAGAACTGGGGCGCGGCTGGTGACCGCTCGAAGCCTCTGGCCATGAGCTGCTCCGCGGCGAACTCGACCCAGCGCTTCCCTCCAGCGCGCCGCCCTGGCAACTGCTTCGCGAGCTGCCAAACGTAGTCCTCAAGGTCGCCCTTTGCGCGGCACTCTTCCGGGACATCAGGTGGGCACTCGACCCGCGCGTCCTCCTCCTCGGGGGCATGGTAGCACGCGTCCTCCGCGTCTACAGTGAAGGTGGGCCATCCGTGCTTCAGAGCCACGTAGTCCACCACTCGGCCGTCGGCCATGCTGCCCCCTGGCGCGAAGAGGTCGCCGCGGCACTCCTGCCGCTTGAACTCTCGCGCGACGTGCCTTGGCTTAGCGATCCTGCATCCCAGGTTCGCGTCCCGCTTGTAGACGCGGTCCCAACTGGCGCTGATCCTCTTACCGGCGGCCTCGCTCCGCTCGACGAGCTTGCCCACCCCGCGCTGCTTCAGGCCGTCGAGGGCACATTTGGTGGAAGCCTCGATCAACTGCGAGCGCGACGCGTCGTGGGGGCCCAAGGCGCCCATGCCCTGAGGATCTGCCGGGAAACAAAGAGAATGTCATCACAGTGCTCTGCCGCTACTCCGCTAACTTGGAACCTCGTAAGCGCGCCTCGGTTGTCACCCTCCTCCGCGGGTCGCTTCGGCGATCGACCTATAGGGGGCGTTAGCGGGGTGCACTCGCTCGCCCCCAGCAGGCGCCTCGGCGCCGCCCGCCGCTTCAGCCGAGGGCGTCGCCATGGGAGTGCCCGTCTGGGGTGCTGGCCCGCCGCCATGTAGGCGGCCCCAGTGGTCTGGGCAGCAGCGTTCGGGTCTGGCTGTGCCTCAGCTGCCACTTGCGCCGCCAGGTCGGCGCCCGCGGCGGCAGGGGGCGCTGCGATTGGCTCGAACCCGCGCGGGCCAGTGCCGCGCCCTCGGCGCTGCCGCGGCATGTGCGCGATCGCCGCCACAGCGGTGCGGTTGAACCTCCGCTCTTCGGGCAGCCTCGTGACGGTCCTCGTCGTGACTAGCCCGCCCGTCTCGAGGGCGCGCGCGTGCTCGTCGGCGTCGTAGCTCTTCCCTGGCCGCACCGCCCTCGCGAAGCCCGTGTCACCCTTGTGGTGCACCTTGCCTCTCGCCCTGCTATTCTTGCCCCTGGGAGAGCGCGCCAGGGCGGACTTCCCTGGAGTGGCGCTCTCCCTGGAGTAGGCGTGGCCGTAGAGGTCCTCATGTGCTGCGCGACCGCTCGCCCTGATCCTCAGGTTGGTGCATGCCCAGCCCGCGTGGCGTTGCAGCCACTTATGCGCGGCCGTGCCTGGTCAGACCCTGGCCCCTAGCCGCGCCTCCAGCGCGCCCCTGCTCGCGCGGAACTGCGCCTGGATGATGCCATTGACATTCTCCGAAGGGCTCGACTGAGAGCTGAACGCAGGCGCAGGTCTCACGACCACACGTTTGGGCAGCTCCGCCTCGACCTTGTCGGCCAGGCCCATCATGGCGTCTTCGTGGTCTGGCCTCAGGATGACCTTCTGGTGGAAAAAGCTCTTGGTGAACGCCACCGTGGCTGCCGCCGCGCATGGGTTGGCGCGTCGGTCAGGCATCGGGGCGCTGCGCGCGGCGCCTGCGCCGGCATCCGCGACCGCCAGCACCGCCCCCTCGCCCTGTCTCTGGCCATCCTCGGCGCGGGGGCCCGCCTCCACGGAACCGACCGCCTCGCCCTTGAAGAATGCCAGGTCAAGCCCGGCCACGGGCGGGCCTTCCACCTCCGCGTCCAGCAACTCGCGGGGCCCGCGCCCCATCTGACAGTGCTCGCGCCAGCGCCTCGGTGGGCAGTGCTGTTTCTCCTCGTGGCGCCGTCTCTCCTCTGGCGTTGGCTCGCGGACGTCGGGGAACGTGGTCGGTTCCACCGCCTGTCCCGACTCCGCCTGGCGCCTCGTCTCCTCGCGCCTCAGCGCGCGGAAATCACCCGTCGCCGCCCTCACCTTGCGCCGGCCCTCATGCTCGACGAGCCGTGCCCAGCGCTGAGCCTTCGCCCCGTAGCGCGGGGCGTAGATCTCGTTGAGGCGCTTCTGCGTGGCGTCGATCCTCGAGCTTGGTCCGAGCCCCTCGAGGTACGACCGCCCCGACGGCTGTGCCGCCGCAGGCGCCTCTTGGCCTTGCGCGGGCGCCGCCGCCTCCTGCGCCTGCGGCGGCGCCGCCGCCGCCCGCGCCTGCGGCGGCGCCGCCGCCGCCTGCGCCTGCGGCGCCGCAGCTCCCGCCTCTGGCGGCGCCGGGCCACGCGACCCCCGAGCTCCTGGGCGCGGCGGAGGACCCCCCCCTCGCACTGTCCCCCACGGAGCTCCTGCGGAACCAGCTGCGGCGACCCTGGCGGGGCAGGCTGCGCGCTTGGCCTCGTCCATCGCGTCGTGGATCTGCGCGGCGAAATTGAGCGCGTTGCCGACTGGCTTCGCGTCCGCCCGCTCGCCCGCCCTGCGGCTCACGGCGCGCGGGTCGCTCTCCTGAAGGACAAACCTGAACAACTTGCGCGCCAGCTCCCCGAGGCTGGGCGCCGCGCCCTGAGGGCCGAGGTCGTTGCTCACTCTGAGGCCCCCAAGCATGGCCGGCGACCCTTCTCGCCACCGACGACCATGGGGACCCTGCGGAGCCTTTCGGTACCATGCCTTTGGCCGCCCACCGCGGGGAGCTCGGGCGCAGCGGGGCCCTCCTGGACCGTTGGATGCTGCGCTCCGAACGCCCGGCCGCAGAGGTGCTCGTCGCTGCCACTGTCTGCGAGGATGAGCCCTCTGCGCTCCTCCCCGCGGCAGCCTCCGACCGAGCTCCTGGCTCCAAAGACCTAACCGACCTCGTCGCCGTCGGATCCCGCAGCCACCGCGCCCACGGCCCTCTGGCCCTCAGCGCCCGCAGCGGCCTGCTGGACTGCGGCCGCCTTCGGGGACGCTGATGACGGCGCCCGTGGCTTACCAGCCGCCTTGTGCCAGCAGTCCTTCTCCTTGTGCCCCTGCTTCTGGCGCCAGGTGCAGGTTCCCTCGAACTCGGCGGGGTAACTGCCCATGAGCTTGTCATTCTTATCTTGCTGCCCTTTCCGCCCTTGTCGCCCTTGCCGCTCATCTTGTCACCCTTGCCGCCTCCCGACTTGTCGCCCCTGCGCTTGGGCCATGGCTGTGATGGCCCGAGATCGCACCGATCTCCATCGGCGCCACGCCTTGATTCACCGCGCCGCTAGCTGCGAAGACCTGTCCCGACGCCATCCACTCTCTCAGGTGGGCCCTCACCGCCGCGTGCGAGACCTTGGCGGCCGTCGGAACATTACATAGCACGGCATTGCACGGCTCGGGGCTACGGACGAGCAGCGTGGCGATACGGAACTCATCGCCGAAATCCTTCCCCGCCTGCATGACGTACCCCGCCGCGTCTATGTCCCAGTCAGCGAGCTGGTCAGCGAACGGTTTCTGGTCGCCCCACCAGGGGTTGAGCAGGCCGCTGAGCATGGCTGCGAACCTGCTCCCCCCAGGCTCATACTCGTTCTTGATCGCCCGCCAAGCGACGAAACCCTCGTGTCTGCCTGCGAAGGTAACCATCGCCAGCGCCTTGCGCTGGGTCTTGGTGATCAGCACGGCATGCACCAGCTTGCTCGTCGCCGCCGCGCGCTCGCCCATGCTGACGCTGTCCACCGCCTGCGCTGGTTGGGCCTCGGCGTTATCGATGAGGTCATCCCAGCCCATCAGCGAGAATAACGAGTGGCCTTTGATGGACCAGCTGGGCCAGTCCTCATCTCTGCCACTGAACTCTGGCAGCTTGATTTCGCCTCTGCAATCCACCAGCTGCTCTCTGGGCGCCGCTGCCATGGGAAGCGAACGTCCTCAGTCTCCCCGTGGATCTGACCCGCGTAGTTCACCGCAAAACCACGCGCTCCGCTTCCATGGCGGAGATACGTAGATGCGTGGGAGAGCATAAATAGGGGTTCTTTTACCCCCAGCGCGCGTCGAACAAAAGGGCCTGCGGGTATGCTACGAATTGACGGCGTCCGAACCACCCAAGTCCCCGAGTAAAATTGGGGAGCAAAAGCAGCACGAAGATAAGACAAACGTCCCTGGTCTAAAACCCTCGGTCCTCCTCAATCGTTGCTACTCCTCGATGCTCGAGGAATGAGGAGCCTGAGCATGGACAACAATGACGACGACGGCGGCGACTTCGACTTCGACTTCGACATCGACAACAGCCCCACTTTGGGATGTGTCCTGGCCAACATTCGGGGACAAATCCTGGCGTGGCGACGAGGGCGGCCTTCGATGCACAAGAAGATACCCGACGAACCCGAAAACCTCGAAGTTCGATGCTCGAACGAACGACGACGAACACGGCGACGACCACGACCACGATCACGACCACGACCGACCACGACCACGACGACAACAGAGCTGTAACTCGTTCAACACCCGACTGCAGATACCTCCAATGGTCCGTCGTAATATGTTTTTCCAAGCGCGTCTGCCCGTGGCGACGACAGACTCGAGAAACGCAACACAAAATAACGTCACGAAGGCGCCGTAGACGACGATGGCGGTGGCCGCAACGGCGACGACGGCGACTGCGATGACGACGGCGGCGACAACGAATTACGCCGACGACCGACTGCGGGAAAACGTTAAGGGCGGACTGATTCAAAGGGGGAAGCATCGACCCGGAATCGGTGATACATCGCCGATAGCACGGCAACGGGCCCTCGATAGCGAACCCGAGCGCTGCTGGCCGCGGTGTGGGCTGTCCAGCCCCCATCGGCGATGAGTGGACGATTGGGAGTCGATGCGTCCTCCCCCCCTGGAGCCCACATCCCCCCCTGACTCTGCCCCAGAACGATGCCCAAAGCTCGGGCGCCCCTATCCGCGATGAGTGGACGATTGGGGGTCGATGCGTCCCTCCCCCCGCGGAGCCCACATCCCTCTCCCTGACGCTGCCCTGGAACGATGCTCAAATCGTGGGTGCCCCTACTAGAAAAAACAAAACTAGCATAAACATAAACGCTCGCTGGTCCCCGCGGATTTCTTGGATCGGCGCTGGACCCCCCTCTCTGGCGCGCGGAGCGCGCCAGGCGCGGCGCTGGAGGCGCCACCTGGGAGAACCCCAGCGCGGATCCAAGAAATCCGCGCGGAACGCCAAAGAGTTTATGTCTATACAGTTGTTTCATATTCTTCTTCGTCTTCTTCCTCTTCTTCTTTTTCTTCTTCTTCTTCTTCTTCTTCGATCGATGCGTCCCTCCACCCCGGAGCCCACCTCCCCCACCCCTTGACATTGCCCCTGAACGATGCCCAAAACACGTGTGCTCGGGGGCGTCCAAGAGGGGCGTCCAAGAGGGGGGGCGCAAATCATGGCCGGCGGCACGTGCACGGCCCAGGGGGGGCTGGGGAGCGCCATGAAAAATCTGGTGAGGTTTCCTGGCCCCCGCCATCAAATCCACCTTTTTTCCGCCCCCGAGGTGTCCCGGTCCGCGACGAGTGGGCGATGCCCAAAAGCGCCGCAAGTCCTCTCTTCCCGTGCTCGCCGGAACCAGCGTTCGGGCCCCGCGGCGGGGCCAACGGCAGGGCCAGCGGCGGCCCCTCGGCGGCCGCCTCGGGCCGCGCGGTCAGGGGTGGGGCTGGGTGCGGCCCCTCCGGGGGGGGAATCCCACCAGCCCTTTGGGCGTAGGTGGTATAACGCATTGTTTTTTTTTTTTTTTTTTTTTTTTCCCCCCTGTTCCTTATTAATGAACACCCCCTCCCCCAGGCGACAGGGGGCCAACCAGGGTCCATGACAACACCCCCCCACCATCCCTGGTAAAAAAACAAAAACAATACAAAAACACACACACACACACACACACACACACACGCACTCTGCTTCCAAATTCGGAACATGCGCAGCCAACCCGATGCGCCCCCCCCCCCCCGCACCATCCCTGTCAACAAATAATACAAACACTTGGCGGCGGCGGCGGCTGCGGCGGCTGCGGCGGCGGTGGCGGGCTGCGGCGGCTGCGGCGGCGGCGGCGGCGGCGGGGGCGGCCGCGGCGGCGGCGGGGGCGGCGGCGGCGGCGGCGGCGGCGGCGGCGGTGGTGGTGACGGCAACGGTTGCGGCGGCGGCGGCGGTTTGGCAGCGGGGGGCGGCGGCGGCGGCGATGGCGGCGCGGCGGCGGCGGCGGCGGCGGCGGAGGCGGCAGGCGGCGGCGGCGGCGGCGGCGGCGGCGCGGCAGGCGGCGGCGGCGGGCAGCGGCGGCGGCGGCGGCGGATTGCCCCCCCGTAGCTGCCCATCCAAAGACGATTGCTGCATATGCTGAGGCTCGGGCCAAACTCGGGTGTTACGTATGTGTTGGGAGGGCGGGTGGGCGTGAGCGAGACGGCTTGCGGGCGGGGAGGGGGTTTTGACCCCTCCCCTTACCCCCTCCCCTGGGCCTGGGCCTCCCCTGGGCCTGGGAGGGGGGGGGGGGGACGGAGGCGCCGCAGCGTCCAAGATGGCCCAAGAAGGCTCCAAGAGGGCTTCAAAGTCGCAAGATGGCCTCCAATATGGCCCATGCTACATCCAGATGGGCCAAGCCAACCTCCGACATACCCCCAAGAGGCCCCAAGACAGCCCCAAGAGTTTGAAGGGGGCTGGGAGGCCCAGCCAACAGCTTCGCCTCAGGAGAAGCCAAACTCCAGCTCGGTTGTATCGTAGTAGCGATAGTCCCAATGCAAGAGGAGATGCCATCTCAAGTAAGAGGGAATACCTTTTAGTCTCGGTAGCGATAATGTGCCTCGCGGTGAGGCACAGTCAAATCTGGGCGGCCGGCCGCTTTGAGCAAAGGTGACCGCGGGCGCACGCTCGCTTCCACTCCTTACGTCCCCCAGCTCGCTTTCGAGTCGGGGGGAGGGAGACGAAGCGTGCGTCCACCACCCGCATTACAGAAACAGTTCAGCAGTTAACCAAGAAACGAAACAAGCCCAAAGGATTTGGACCCGCCAGCACGTTGCCTCGCATACATAATGTACTCCTCAGGCGGCCTCAGAACTTCTTGTCTGGCCGGCCCGATATGGACGGTGTCTTGTTAGGTCATGTTTGAAGGTCTGTATGCCCCCCCATGACTTGTAGGAACATCTCTCTGTCGATGCTCCCACTTGGTGTGTCCATCCGCTGTCATGTCGCGGGTATCACAACACCGAATGCGGTGCGCGATTCCGCGCTCCATCATCTGTCGTATCCAACTTACGTGTCCTAGAAGGGCACATTCAGCTGGCTTCTTCAAGTCTTTCCTTGACAAGGACTTAAAAAAGACAGACTCAGCATCGATGGCCAAGGTGACCTTGATGCTCAGGCCACCGAACTCAAGTATGCGTTTCAACTGAGAGGGCGTGAGTGGCCCCGCGTAGAGCTCGTGCAGAGTCACAATCGTGGGATATCAGTCCTCCAAATTATGGGCTGCCGCAAATGTCTCTGCTGAGCGGACTTGCAAGCGGTGAGACTTGCAGCGCGCATCAATCAAGTGAACGACAGGCTTGCCAGATGACGTGTTTCCACGTCGTAGCAAGTTTGCCCCGCGAGTGCCATGGCCTTGGACGTCGTCGTCGGCGTCTCCACTCAGGCGTCGATAGCCTGAGTCGCGATGTAAGTCGACCTCACCCGTGGGATTTCATCGCCTGGTTGACGAACTCCGTCGGGCAGGCCTGTAGCTTTCTGGTGATCGCGCTCAGTCGTCGCACTTGAATATTGGTCGGTTCCTGGACACGCTGTAGAGATACAACATATACCATCAGCCATATCTGGGTGATCAGTGCGCATGCCCGCGCACCTCTGAGACTGACGAACGTATCTGCCACCATCGCGGTCGCTTGAGCGTCAGCGTCAGCACCGGTCAATTCAGGATGTTGTAGAGGACGGAGCTGCTTAATCCGCCGATCCGGCGTGTGAGTTTCAAGGAGTCTCAGCTACAGCCTCGAGGCTGAGCCTCAGCCTCTGGGGGGGTTGCCGGGGTGGCTCTGCCGGGGAAGGGGGGGTGGGGGGGGGGGGTGCGAGTTTCCGGCGGATGCGTTTTTTGACACCCCTCACAAGGATCGTGGCCTCCGAGGGGGTCCCGAACTCGAGTGCCACCCCTCCCGCGCCAAGAGGCTCAGAGGAGGCCTCCAAGAGGCCCCAAGGGGCGCAGAAGAGGCCCCCAAGAAGCCCCAAGAGGCTCCCAAGAGACCCCCAAGAGGCCCTGGCCCCCAAGAAGCCCCAAGAGGCGCCCAAGAGGCCCCCAGAAGTCCCAGCCAACCACGAGATCCCAACCAGCATCCACGAGGCCTCTGACCCACCACCCAAGCACGGTGGCGGAGGCCGACGGCCACTGGATCCGCCGCCCCCTGCTTGCAGGGGTGCACGGCGTGCTGGACGTTTCAGGTTTTGGTTTCGGTTCTTTTTCTAAAAGAATCGAAGACGCCTACGGCGAATCACCGCCGCCCCCTGCCTTTTTGGAAGCGCCTATGCGGCCGAACGTTGAGGCCAGACCTGCCGAGCTATCGGACCACGTGTTCCCCGAATCGGTTTGGAAAGCCTTCGGGGAACACGTGGGCATCTTGAGGGTCATCTTGGCCGTCTTGGAAGCCTCTTGGGCAAGCTTTGGGCGATCTTTAAAGGCTTTTTGGACCGTCTCGGGCCAGCTTCGAGCCAACTTCGGCCATCTTGGTGGGTTCCTGGCACGTCTGAAGCCGTCGGAAGCCGTTTGGGGGGCCTCTATGGGTCGACTTGGGGCCCGCTTGGGATGCTCCAGGGCCGTCTTGGAGGCCATCTTGGGCGTCTGGGAGGCCATCTTGGGCGCGTTGGAGGCCTCTTGGGCCCTCTTGGGGCCCTCTAGGGGCCATCTTGGAGGCCACTTGGGCCATCATGGGGCTCTCTTGGGGGCCTCTTGGGCGATCTTGGGGGCTTCTTGGGCCGTCTTGAGCCGTCGGAGAGCCGAAAAGGCGCAAATGCCAAAATCCTTCAAAAACCAATGGAAAATCAATGATTTTGGCCTCTTCGGACTCTCCTGGAGGACCTCTTGGAGGCCTCTTGGGCCGTCTGGGAGGCCTCTGGGGGGCCTCTTGGGCCGTCTTGGGCCGTCTTGGACTCTCTTGGGCCGTTTTGGAGGCCGTCTTGGACCATCTCGGGCGGACTTGGAGGCCATCTTGGGCCATCTTTGCGATTTGTTGGAGATGTCCCGAACGAAACGGCCGTTTTTGGGCATTGACAGACGGATTTTTGCAGATTTACGCGCGGCCGGCGGGACGGGCCGAAGCCCACTGGGGAGTTCTTTTAGAAAAATAACCAAAACCAAAACCTGAAACGTCCAGCACGCCGTGCACCCCTGCAAGCAGGGGGCGGCGGACTCCCCAGTGGGCTTCGGCCCGCCCCGCCGGCCACGCGTAAGTTTCAGAAAATCCGTCTGTCAATGCCCAAAAACGGCCGTTTCGCTCGGAACATCCTCAAAAAATCGCGAAGATGGCCCAAGATGGCCTCCAAGTCCGCCCGAGATGGTCCAAGACGGCCTCCAAAACGGCCCAAGAGAGTCCAAGACGGCCCAAGACGGCCCAAGAGGCCCCCCAGAGGCCTCCCAGACGGCCCAAGAGGCCTCCAAGAGGTCCTCCAGGAGAATCCGAAGAGGCCAAAATCATTGATTTTCAATTGGTTTTTGAAGGATTTTGGCATTTGCGCCTTTTCGGCTCTCCGACGGCTCAAGACGGCCCAAGAAGCCCCCAAGATCGCCCAAGAGGCCCCCAAGAGAGCCCCATGATGGCCCAAGTGGCCTCCAAGATGGCCCCTAGAGGGCCCCAAGAGGGCCCAAGAGGCCTCCAACACGCCCAAGATGGCCTCCAGACGCCCAAGATGGCCTCCAAGACGGCCCTGGAGCATTCCAAGCGGGCCCCAAGTCGGCCCATAGAGGCCCCCCAAACGGCTTCCGACGGCTTCAGACGTGCCAGGAACCCACCAAGATGGCCGAAGTTGGCTCGAAGCTGGCCCGAGACGGCCCAAAAAGCCCCAAAGATCGCCCAAAGCTTGCCCAAGAGGCCTCCAAGACGGCCAAGATGACCTTCAAGATGCCCACGTGTTCCCCGAAGGCTTTCCAAACCGATTCGGGGAACGCGTGGTCCGATAGCTTGGCAGGTCTGGCCTCAACGTTCGGCCACATAGGCGCTTCCAAAAAGGCAGGGGGCGGCGGTGATTCGCCGTAGGCGTCTTCAATAAATGCTGAGTGAGAGGAGGGGAGAGAAAAAGAGAGGAGCGACGGGGGCGAAGAAGGATCACATTAGCCGGAGCGCCCCGGATCGGCGGCACTGGCCGAAGGCCACTACAATATCTCCATCTTGATCCCAAGTGACATTGCCGTCCTCACCCTTGGTATATATCACAGCACAATCCGCGTACGTGTGCATGCTGAGTTTACACTTACCAAAGGTGCCCTCAACGCATCCGACATGCTTGTCAATGGTGTCCTCAGTACCGGCCATGTTAATGTCATCAGCATGCTTGGCCGCGAGCAGGTAGCTGCTCGCCTCGAACTCCTCGTCGAATGACGTAGGTCGGAAGCCGAATCCCCTGGTGGTTCCCCTGAGCTTAAGTGAGAAAGCCCGTGGGGCGCCCTTAGTGCACTGCAGGCAGTGCCTGGTTTCAAGCACTGCAGGCAGTGCTTTGACTCGCGGGTACCTGGTGCTTTGGTTCGTGGGTACCTGGTTCTTTGACAGGCAGTTTCAGGCACTGCAGGCAGCGCCCGTGGGTGCCTGGTTTCAAGCACTGCAGGCAGTACTTTGACTCGTCGTAGTCCTCGCATCCTGGAAGAGAGAGTGCGGAGCGCAGTTGCCGATCCAGGCGGCCAGGTAAAGCACGCCACACGTTCCTTTTTCACCAGTTGCCTCAGCGAGTTCCCGGTGGGTCAATCCATGCAAGGAGGCCATGTTGATGTCCAGGGAAGCAATGATCCACTGCTTATTGCACGCCGCCGTGCTGGCAAGTAACCTCTGGCTTGACCTTCTGGCTGTCCCCGAAGATGTTTCTACGTCGAAAGTTTCAAAGTCCACGAAGCCTCGAAGTACCAAACGAAGTCGGATGGCACGTTCCATATAGCCCTTTTCGTTTTCACGAATTTCCATTTGTATACATATCTCGAAGTCATGATGTTCGACGCTTTGGTGATCTCCTGCATTTTTGACCATTTATTGTCGAACCATGTCTTGCGCTCAGTGAAAAGGGCCTTCGGTCTTTTCTCGGGGTTCGCCTGAATGTCGGCTTTGGCGAGGAGGTCGTCTTCCTTGACGACCGCAGCTCGCTTTGCAGAGGCAGTAACATCTACTCGCGTAGTGGTGACCCTGTCGGCGCCGAACAACATGTGTTGCTGCTCGGACAAGATTACCTTTGACATTTCTGTCGTAAAGCACAGTTCAACGTACCGACCGTTTTCGCCAGAACCGAGTCCAGAGCTGTCGTCTTCGACCATGGTGCACAGGGGGGCCTAGTGCGTCTCCTCGGTATCGGGATCGCGCGTGCGTCCCCACTTCGGCAGGTGTCCCCGCTGTTCATCAGCTACAAAGATCAACACACTCTGATCAGGAACCATGTGCGTGGGTACAGTAAAGAAGTCTTCCAGTGGAGTTGCCTCCAACAATTGCTTTTCCCCTCGCAGCTCCGCGCGCCGCACCTCCATGACGTGTGACTCGAGATCAGCTTCTGATTCCTCGTAGATCGTAGACAGCCGTCCGTCATCATGTTCTGGCTCGGCTTCTGAAGCCTCTCTTGCGGCTCCTTCAGGTGTCGGCGCATCAGCCAAGTCCTCAAACTTCGACGTGTCCTGGTCGAAGCCTGCCTGAGGTTTAGTGGGCTTAAGGCCTGGGTGATTCGTGAATGTGCTGATCCCATTTTACCATGTATATTCAGAACAATACCTTCTGCTTCATAGTGATGGAATCCTGGATTCACTTCGTTGTCGTGATGGACCAATGTGCAGCTGTCAGCATAAGTAAACCGGGGAAGCTTATGGATACTCTTGGCTAACCTGACCGAAACTACATTCTCGATGCGAAAGAAGTTTCTGATGAGATATTGTAGAGCCGAGCGTACCTTTGGAGATAGACGACTTGCCGTTGTCATCTCAAACGTACCTTGCTTGGTCGGCACATAGCCAAATCTCAGCGCAGGTCTCCCCGCTGACAGGCTAGCTACGAATGTCAACACTGTACGTAGTGCAGCGCTGTCGGAGCCAATCCCTCGGGCTATGAGTGCTTCAATATAGAGCGAGTGTCTTGCATCGCCGTATTGTACTTGAACTTCTCGATTGCCTACTCGGATGATGACCTGACCCCTGTCGGGATCATTCCTTGCAACTGGGAACGGGCCACTCCAGCCTCCCCAGTCAACTTCAGTACTTGTAGGGCGATGGTAGTCAACCAAATCTCCTTCGTCATAATGGTTTTGGCTAACCGCCGCTCTGAGTGAGTGAAGACGGAGCGCCCAAGGAGGGGGCGATCAAGGGGCAGAGCACCCCCAGGGTAGACGCAGCCTGATAATTATGGATATGTTGTCCAGGGGGGCCGCACCTGCTGCAGCGAGAGAGGGCAGCCCCCCGCCGCCGTCGCGCCTCTCCGTTTCGGGGCGCACGACTGCAATGGCACGGGGCTGATTTCTCTTGCTTCCAAGCAGGCCGCGGCCTCTACAGCCCCAAGTCCGACGCGCTGTCCGTCAGGGAGCGGGCGGGGGCCGCCTCTGAGCACGCGCCTGCCCTCTGCAGCGCGCGGGCGCGGGGGGGCGAGGGGGCCGAGAACGCGCGCGGACGCTAGGCCGGAAGGGGGCGATGGGGGCCCCAAACGGACAGCCGGCGCCGAGGAGGGCAGCGGCCCGGGGATGCAAGAGCACCTTGAGCCTCCGCGGATCCCTCCCCGCACAGTCTTGCCCGGCGCATCTGCCATTCCCCGCGGGGGTCCAGGGTCGCAGCTAACCGCCGGCATGAGCGAAGCATATTACAGCCGTCAGCGCGGGGCCCTGGCCAGCCCTGTGAGAGGGGGGGAGGGGGCAGAGTAGATCCAGGGTCGCAGCTAACCGCTGCTCAGAGCGGAGAGAAGGGAGCGGGGCGAACCCAGGGGAGGCGAAGCCTGCTATGGGTTAGATGCGACAAGTACCGACGGCCCGCCCGCGGTGCAAGCCGCGCGGCGGCTGCCAGCGTGCCGGGGGAACCAGCTGCCTCGTCGCCCGATGCGGTGTACGACTGCAACGGCACGGGGCTGACTCCCCTTGCCACGCGGCCGTCCTGTCCCAGGAACCGGCAAAACCTTCGCTGCCGGCGCGGTGCCACGACGGGGTGCAGCTAAAGGCTGCTATGAGTTTCGTGGCCTCAGTACACAAGGGGGCCTCGGTGCACCAGGGTTGCGGTAGACGGCCGCCTGGGATGAGGCACGCGCCGAGACCCCGTGCGAGCGCTGTTGGACGTCCCCGAGGCTGGGGTTACACGCCGGAGGGACCGTCCGGATGTTTTGGATGCGCGCCCGCGCCGCCCACTCCACCTTCCCGCGACGCCCGTCGCCGCCGACGCGGTGCAGCACTCATCTGTCACGCCGGCGACTGCTGTGACGGTCGTGCGTTGGCCTGCGCCGCTGCACGTGGCTTGGGGCGAACGTTCGGGGGCCTGTCTCCAAGCCCTGGCCTGCCCTCTGCAGCAATCGGGCACGGGGGGGCGAGGGTGCCTTGATCGCCGACGGACGCAAGGCAGCAAGGGTGCGAGGGAAGCCCGAACGGGCAGCCGGAGCCGGGACAGGGGCACCGGGGCGCAGAGCACATGGACCCCTCCCCGCCAAGGGGCAACGGAGCCTGCGCCCAGGGATAGGCTGCTGGCCTGGAGCCCGCGCGGGTCCCTCGCCGCCAGTGCGCTACCCCGTCGAAGTGCAGCTAGCGGCTGCTCTCTCAAGCTCAGTGCAGGCGGCCCCCCCCCTGATGCCGAGGGCTGCCGCGGCCGCCCCCGCCGCCGCCCAACGCGCTGCCGCCCGAACGCACTGCGCAGTTGAAGGGGGCAGCGGAACCTGCGCCCAGGGAACCGGCAGCTGGCCGGGGCTCTCGCGGATCCTTCGCCGCCAGGGCGGCGCCTCGTCGGGGCGCAGCTTACGGATGCTCCGAGTTTTGTGGGCACAGTACACCAGGGGGTCGCGGTGCGCCAGGGTTGCGGCGGACGGCCGCCTGGGGTCTGAGGATGCACGCCGTCCGGGCTGCGGCTCATGGCCGTCGACGCCGGCTGTCCCCGCGGGAAACTGTCGTTCCTGGGCGGGCTGGTGGGGGGGCGAGGGCCCGCAAGCGCGCGGCGGGCATCCGTTGCGCGGGAGGCCAGGGGTTCGGCCCTTGACCGACAGCGCGGCAGACAGGTGTGAAACACGGGCAAGCGCGCCCGCAGAGCGTTAGGAGACGACCACCCACTGTGCTTCTTGCCCTTCCTGGGTGCGCGGCTGTCCGCGCGGTTCTTCGCCGCCTGGCGACCCCTGCCCGCGCCGCCGCTTCGACCCTGGCGCCGATGCCTCAGCTGAGCCCAGTCGACGCCGCGGCCCAGCGCGTCGCTCACGGCCCGCACGTCGCACTTGTGGCTGCGGGAGGAGGGCGGGAAGTGGAGGCAAGTTTGCGGGTCGCGCCGCAGCGGGTCGAGCGCGCCTTTGCTGCCGGGCGCGGCCTGCTGCGCGGCGAACGCGTGCCAGGTGCCTGCGAAAATTGCCCCCGGGGTGACTTGAAGCCGCGCTATCGCCTCGCCGGGTGTCTCCCCGGGAGGGCCCCGCTGGATGGCGCCGATCTTTGCTTTGTACAGCTGCTGTCCCGTGTCGGGGTCTGAAGGCTCTGGCCGTTGGCGCGGCTCTGGCCATTGGCGCTGCCGCGTGTTCTGGCCGCAAGTCTCCGGCGAACCAGCCCCGCTGTCCTGGACGGAGGGCTCGAAACCTGTTTGCGACAGTTCCGGTTGCACGCCTGGCGGCGCCCTGCGGGTTGACGCGGGCCGCGTAGTTGGCCGCCAGGCAGGGGCCGGATCACCTCCGGCAGCTCGGGCGGACGCTGCCCTGAGGCGCGCGGGGAGAGGCCCCATTCGCTGGCGTTCGCCTTCGGGCCTGTGCCCGCCATCTCTCACGGGCGCGCCCCCTTCACTCGCCGCGAGGCTCTCGCCGGGCGCGGGGGCGCCGCCGGTCGTGCCGGGCGCGTGCGCCGTTTCCATTGCCAGAGCACAAACTGCTGTAGCAGGCGTGTCCTGGGCGCCGGAGGGAGCGCCTGAGGTTCGCCGCCAATTCGGGCGGGTTCGCTGGCGGGGGAAGGAGGGCGAATAGGCGCGAAGGGGTTTCTCCCGACGAGCCGGCGGATGGCTTCGATGCCCTGCGTCTGTAAGGCTGATCCGTGGTCCCCGTGTTTGGTCTGCGGCGTTCCCAGAGGACTGCTGACGGTCTGCCTATTTCGTGGAGAAGGTGGGGATGGCACGCTGTGGCAGACGAGCCCCTGCTGGTCCAGGATCTCGCTTCGCAGACTGTCGCGGCTGCCGTCCGCACTTTCGGAAGCAAACTCCTGTCTGCCCGATTCTGCTCCAGGGGCGCGGCTGACGGCTTGCGCCTCGTCCGCACCTTCAATGGCCTCCGCCGCTTCAGGCCCCCAAGCTTCCGCGGCCTCCGCAGCTTCCGCCCCTTCCGCCGCATCATCCATCTCCATCTCCTTGACCTCCAGGGTCGCATCTCCTGTCCCAACCGGGCAGCTGGAGTCGAGAAGATGGCTCGGGCACTGAGATGCAAGAGTGCCTTGCCCAGAGGTCCTCAGGATCCGTTTTCTGGATCCAAGAGCGGTGTTTGTGTAAAAACGCGTTTTGCTGGATCCACTTTCTTTGGGCCAGCTTTTCTGGATCCACTTTCTGTATTGGATCCATTTTTCGCTTGGATCCATTTTTTTCTGCTATGTTGTTTATACATGCTTATATATATGTATATATATGTATATATATGTATGTATATATGTAGATACGAGTATATGTATACACGTATTTAAGTATATATGTATATATATCATATATGCATTTATATTATATGTGTATATCTGTACATATGTATGTGATTATATATGTACACGCACATACATATGCATATGTCCGCTATACGCACGCGCGGGGGAGCGCGTTTCTCCCAAAAGTGCTCTGGACTTGCTCCAGACCTCGGCCTTTTGGCCCCTCGCGTAGCCATGCACCTTCTCAGCTTGCCCTGAGAAGCGGCTACAACACACAAGAACGACCGCGCCCGCGCGCTAGCGCTCCCCTCTCTTCTCGCTTCCTTCCTTTCGCCATCCCTCCTCCCTACACGCACGGGCGCTCGTTTTCTTCCCACGGTCGCACGGTGCGTACTGTAGCACTTTTGCGCATTGTTGAGGGCATCCGTCTACGAATATTGTTTCGTATACGGGCGCACAGCGCGCGGGGCGATATCGCCTAACACACGCGGGATCTGTAGTGCGTGAGAACAAACCACGGGATCTACAGATTTAAATCGGACCTGGATTTGAAAAGCCAGGGACCCCGAGAAGAAAGATAGGAGGAGAAAGAGCGAATGCTTGTTCGCCGACGCGGCGCGCGCAAGTTGCGCCGCGTCCTCCGCGCGGGGGCCAGCGGGCCCTTCGCGCCGTGGGGCCAGCGCGCCCCTCAGTGCTGCCGCCTCCTCCTGGCGGCCCTCGGCCTCCTGGCCGCCTCATGGCTGTCCTCAGCCTCGCCGCCCCTGGCGGCCCTCATTCCTGACGCCTCCTGGCCGCCTCTTGCCGCCGCTGTCACCAGACAGATCTCGACCGCCAGTCGGTCTCGCTAGTCCACTTGCCCCACGAGTCGTCGTCATCGGAAGCCTTCCTCCACGAGGCATCATCGGAAGCCTTCTTCCACGAGGCATCGGCAGTCCACCCCGAGTTCCACCGCGAGCTGTCAGCATGCCATGGCCATGGCCGCCACTTTGCCTGCCACTCTGCCTCCTTCTCTGGAGCTACAGCCTTCAGCGCGGACGTCGGCCTTGAACGGTGGGGCACAGTGGGACTAATCTGCCGCTTCGGCCTCTTCTTCGTTTGATCGGCGGTAACCCACGACTTGAGCCAGACACCGTTTTTCTTGCGGTAGTACCAGTGCTTTTTCTTGTCGTTGTCGGCACTGCTCTTCCTCGCTCTCTGCATCGCCGTATTCGGACGGCAACTCGGAGAAGTCTGACGTCGACTCGTCATCCTTACGGTGATCGCTGGTCGGGGCAGCGTTCTTAGCTCTCGTGCGCGCTTCCTCGCGGCCCTTCGTCGGCGTCACAGGCGCCCGACTCGCCCGACCAGCTGCCCAACCGTCGGTCGCCTCGAGCTCTTGTGTATCCTTCGATGGCGGACAGAGCTCCAAGGAGCCAGTCCTTACTTTCTTGAGAAGGCGCACTTCTTCTCGCCCTGCCATGATGCCCATCAGCTGGGCACTCCTCTTGGCAGCAGCGACAAGGGAGCCTGGCTCGTTGGCCTCACTGCCATCTCGTATTCCGCGTCGGCCTCTCTGGTCATCCCCGAACGCCGTGCCGACTTTCGGCGCCGCTTCGGCCTCATTGGCCCTTCCGCGTCGACCTCCTTGGTCTCCTCCTCGGGGCGCCTTGTCGGCTTTCGGCGCCGCTTCGGCCTCCCTGGCCGTATATTTCTCCTCCGCTTTTGTCTCGTCGGCCTCCCTGGCCTCCTCGTATTCATCATCGTTGCTTCCTCCTCTGGCCTCCTCGTGGCCAGCGTGATCTTCCTTTTCTTCTGCAGCGGCGACCTGGGTGCGAGCGGCGGCGGCGGGGAGGGCGGCGGTGGTGGCGCGAAGAGATAGAAAGAGAGAGAGGACTTGCCAAGACGAGAAAAATATGAGGATGGCGAATGATCAGAAGGACGATGCTGGCAATGACCTTCCGATGAAAAGCTTCCAAGAACTTCTGCAGAGTCTGCCTTGTCATCCGCGGTATCTTGCCGTCTGATGCCCAGTTTGACATCCACGCCCCCAGCTGGAACGCTGTCTCTGCTCTGTGCTGGAACGAACTATCTGCTCTGGCCAATGACTCAGCGATGACCTTCGGCTTCGTTGTCGTGGGATCCAATCCTGCACCCCGAATGTGCGCCAGCAATGCTTCCGCCCGCGGGATGTTGTGAGCGAGCTCCTCCGGGCCGAGTGCGGCGGCCGCCGCCTTCCTCCTCTGCTCCCCCTCCTCTGCCATCGCCCCGCGCGGGGCGCGCCCGCAAAACTGCGAGCTCGAAAGGCAAGCGGGCGAGAAAGGATAGCGAGGGTGCAAGGATGGCCGAAGTCGACGGCGTGCGACGACAATGGGAAGCGGACGAATCGTTTCCCCAGGCGTGCACAAGCTCGAGCTAATCCGAGTCATCACTGTCACTCGGGCTTTCACCGAGAGCTGCAGCGCGCATGTCTTCTAGGCGATGCGTGCACACCACGCAGATGTACATGCGCTCCTCTAAACAGCGCCTCATCGCAATGCAGGCGGGGCAGGGGCCCCAATGTCTGGGCCTCATGCGGCGTCTCTGGCGAGGGCGGCAGACTCCAACGCGAGGTAGGGCGAGGGCAGCGACAAAGTATGGGCGGAATAACGGACTGGGGGGCACGACTGTGGACACACGGGGCGGCATGAGAAGGGCGTATAGGAGTCGGCCGCCCCTCTTCCTCTTACGATCTACATATTCACCCCATTCTATACCTTTAAGGTATTCTGACTTCACTAGCACTGCATCAGCTGGCCAGCTGCGTTTCTCGCGAAGCCGCTTCAGCTTCGCCGGGGGCGGTGGCCATCTACGGCTCCTGGCGGGGCGAGCGGCCAACGCAACATTTATACCGAATTTATGCCAGAATAAATGTAGAATAAATTTGGTAGACATTACAAGCCTGAGAAACTGTCGGCTACGCATGTGCGTGTGTGAGAGATGAAATATAGCACCACTGCAACGCGCATCTCAACATATGCTAACCCATGCCTAAAACTGGATGTGTCCTCTTCTCCATGTGGCAACCTTCGTAGATCTCGTGCTCCACTATGTCGGAAGAGCCAGGCCGAGGCCTGGGCGGAATCCCGATGCGCTGTTGGAGAGATACCAAGGCCCGGGATCACAGGGTGGCGGTGCAGGGTCGACCTCACGTCCCCCATCAGGCGTCATGCCCCGTGAGTTTACACCCGTCGCGGCATCGCGAAACGAACCTTCCTCCGAATCGGTAACACCACGCCGTTGGCGCGATCCGTGTCGGAGTCACTGCTGTCCACGATAGTGCTGCACCTGGCTACCATCCCCCATCGTGCCTGCACTTCCCCTCCCTTCCATCTACTTTCCCATCCCGCCTATACAAGTTGACGTTTCGACGCGCCGCACCCGCATGCAGCTCGCGGGACGGAGGAGACCGAGGTGCTACTGCAACTGTCGAGAGCACTCGCTGCCAGTGCCCCCATCCGTCATGTGCCATTCGCTCGTCGCCCCTGCGCCCGAGCAGGCTGGCCGTCGGAGGCCTGATCCTAAAAGGACACTGCGGCAAGGAACAAACATGGACGCGTGCTCGACGCGACCGCCCCTCTCTCTCCGTGCACCGTCCCATGGGCACCCGAGCTTTTTTTGCCGGGCTCGTCTAAGCGACCGCGCAACCGCTTCACAGGCCGAGGCGGCGGCGCATCATCTCCGTCAGACCCAGGGCCTCCTGGCGAGGCGCGTCCCCCCCCCTCTCAGATATCACGCACGCAACGTGGGCTCCCGTTTGACCTGGGGGTGATTTCTACACGGAACAGTCTCCACTCGAAAACAGAAAGTGTTGCATCTTGCTGAAGGGGGGGGTGTGGGTGGTGTTTTTGCTAATCCAACGTCTCCTGCAGCTGCCTCGTCGTCCAACTCCTCCTCCTCCCCCGCTGCCGCAACCTCCTCTCCGCTCCGCCACACGTACACTCCTCCACCATCTCCTCTGCATCTAGGGTGGACGTCCGTCGATGCAAAGATGCGCACGTCAGTGCTAAGGCAACCCATGATTCCGAAACATGTTAATACAGACACCTCCATCGTGCTCCTGTGGCTCCTCTCTGCACAGGTCCGCAATGCGAGGTTCAGGGCCTCGTCGACGAAAGTGTCGTAGACCGATGGGTTCCCCATGCGCCAGCTCCTGGCAGTGACATGGCCGAACGTGTGGAACTTCGGTGTAGGCCAAACTCCCGCTTGGTCGGCATATGCCAGCGTGCGGTTGGCACAGTCCAGGAGAGTCTGGTACTGGTCACGCGTCAGCTGGGCTCCAGACTCACGCACTGTCTGTACCCACGTCACCAGTGCACGGGCGGCCTCCAACAGCTCCTTGCCCTGGTAGGTATCACATATGGGAAACTTTTCAAGCTCATATATTGCAAATTTCAACACCACATACGTCTCAGATGCTTTCAACTTTAGAATGCCACCCGCGTGCTCTGGATCATTTGGGGTTGTCATCATTTTTGGCGTCATGATGTTGACCCTGTTCTGGTGCGGTATCTTTTTCGTGTCGTAATGCACAAACATATCAGCTTCCAGCCTCTGCATCCTCTTCGCTACACTTACGTCCCACGAGTTGGCCCACAGCAGTCTCATCAAGATGGCGCAAGTGATCCCCATCACCATGCCGAGATATACTGCGTGCAACGTGTCTATGGCAAGGGAGCGCGCAGGTGAGGCACCGAGCCTGGTAGAGAACAACGGACACCTGTGTCGCACTGAATCGATACAACGTTTGAGACAATCAAAACGAGTCCTCCAAAAGGTCGCCCTGAAAGGGACGCTCTCCTCGTGAAACTCTGTGGGCACCATGAGCTCTCGAGAACACTCAAGTCGGTCCCCTGCGGCAAGCCCACGCACGTCTGATTTCAACACCAGCCCTTGTTTTTCCTGGGCTTCCAATGCTGCCGATATCTCATTCCGCATAGCTACAGTTGTGACGGCCACTGTCTTCTCGCATTTTCCACAAGCGACCTCGTAATCGGCGTGACGTCGGTCGGGCATCTGGAGGCCGCCCGCTGAAACGCAACGCGTTAGACATGCATGCATTGCATCTTTCTGCACTGGGCAAATGGGGCATGGCTGCCACGTGTTGCCCCACCCAGCTAAACCCATCGACTTCGAGAACTCAGCCCAATCCCCTTTCACATACAGGACCACGCACCTAACGCCGAGCTTTTTTCCGACATCACTAGGGCAAATGTGGGTGGGCCATGGGGTTCCGTCGTGCCTCTCGCGTGGAACGAGCCCGTCGGTCAGAGCCTCGAGCTGCCACGCGGCCACTTGCAACATACCGTGGATTGAGCAATGCCCGCCACAGCCACAATCGCACAACTCGTTATGTCGCATGCACCCCATCATGTGTCTTTTATACGATACCATGTTTACCACACTCACTTGCAACAGATTGACCGCGACCCCAGGAAGGGGCATGGGGCTGTGAGCACGATCAACTTTCTACTAACTGTATTCTACATTTCTACTGGTAGAAATGTGGTAGAAATAATGATGCCCCCCCAGCGTGCCTCGCGAAGCTGCATAATCAGATCGGCCAGCGCAGATGGGTGTGTACCGAACTCCATCTATATAGAGAGCCAGTGGCAACGGCCACTTCCCTGTAACATCGACGCATTGTCGAACAAGCGGGTGTTCCCTATAACACGGCACTGACAGCACACTAGTGGGATCATCGCACGGCCCGTCCGCCAACACTGCCTGTGTGTCGGGAGATGAATGCACCTCATCACTGACAGTCCGAAACACTTCTCGAAACACAATGTCCCTTGACCTCGCGCGCGCGTTCCCCCTCACAGTAGCAGGCAACTTCGCTGTGTACAGAGGCCCAGGGCCTGGCAGATGTCTGTCCATCCGTTGCTTGTATTTGCCCGTCTGCTTGTCTGGTGGCATCGCAAATGTGCCCCACTGCCCCCCAGCAATCCCGCATTTTCGCAGGTAGAAGCAGAGAACACAAAAATCGTTCGACGAGATTTTCTTGCATGACCCATACAATGTCAACAGCATGTCAAACGCAGCAGACCCCGCCGCGCGCTTGCGCGCGCCATCTTTCCCGAACACATACTGAACGTTGGTGCGACGCTTCCCCATCTCAGCTTGACCTGAAACAGCTGCACAGAGACTGTATGTGATGCGCGCACTGATGCTGCGTGCGCCATTCTCGCGCATGCTCGCCCGATCGATCGCCTTGTCACGTTCGGCGTGGCGCTCGCGTCCACTTAGTGGGCGCTCCCTCAGAGATCGCACGCCTACTTCAAGGCGCACGGGCGGGCTCGGGGCCAAGCTGGAGCCTCGCCGACCCCCCTCCAAACCCACGAAAAGTGGATCCACAAATCAAGTGGATCCTGGATCCACGAAAAGTGGATCCAGGATTAGACCTCCGCCCCCATAACGGCGCGGAGAAATCTTGCGCCGCACAGTGTGCGCACAGGAAAATCTGGTTCGGCCCCCCGGCTTCCGCCACCCTAAATCATTTATACTAAATGTATCCCAAATTTCTCCTGGTATAAAGTGTGGTGGTTGTGTACTTTTCATACACGCATATATATATATATAAATGTATGCCCTGGCGTCTTTTCTACATCTTTTCTACTTTATACTTTCTACTTCTTTTCTACTTTATACTTGTGCGTTCGCCTCCCGGAATTCCCGGACATTTCCGGGAAAATCTTGAATTTTTTGGAAAAATTGAAAAAAAATCATGAAATTTCCGGGAGACCCAGAAATTGTTTAAAAAACCTTCGAATTTCTAAACAAGTTTGGAAAATTTCCAGAAACTCCAGAAATCTCAGAAACTTCCGATATGATCGCTGTGTTTTCTCGCGCCCTCCAGGCCCGCTCCTCAGATTCTGGATCAACTTCCCGAGCCCCGCCACTTGGATCCACTTTGCAGTTCGTTGTCCCAGGGCAAGTGGATCCAGGGGAAAGTGGATCCAGGGAACCGTGGATCCAGGAAAAAAGTTGATCCAGGGAGAAGTGGATCCAGGGAGAAGTGGATCCAGGAAAATCTGGATCCACAACAAAGTGGACCCAGGAGGTGGGGCCCAGAAAGTGGATCCATGGGTCTAGGGGCGGCGGCTTGCTGACCCTCGAGCACGCCGCTCACTCGGCGGCCCGCGCTCAGAACAGCTGCTGCATGCAGCGGCCTCCTCTGGTCCTCCTCCGCCTCCTCTTGCATGCCTCGCTGCAGCCCTCAGTCCGACTCAGACGACACGCCCTCCTTCTCGCCTTTCTTGCGCTTCGCGGCCGCCTCTCCCTTCGCATCCTTCCTCTTCCTGCTGCTGGTGCCCTTCTTCGCGCTGTCTCCGTTCTCCGCTGCCCTCTGCCTCGCATCCTCCTCATCCCTCGCAAGCTTCTGGTTTATCGAGATCCCCACCTCTGAGGCCAGCTGAGTGACGTCCTGGGTCAGCGTAGCGTTCGCCTTCTGAACGGTGTTCTCGAACTCTTTATCACCCACCTGTCGTCGGCGTCGTCGCCGTCGTCGTCGTCGTCGTCGTGATCGCCATCGTCATCGTCATCGTCGTCGGCGTCGTCGTCGGCGTCGTCGTCGTCGGTGCACCTGCTTCTTGTACTGCGCTTCCGCAAGGGCCATCATCGACAGGAGGCCGCGCTCTTGACACTTGGCGTTCACGGCCTGCATCGCAAGGTCCATGGGCTCACGAAGCTTGCCGACGATCTTCCATGACTGGTCCTTCGACTTGATGAGCCCGTCGAGCTTGGCATGCTGGCTGATTGCCCAGTCGTAGTTCTGCTTCAGCGACCTGAACTTGACGAAGAATTCTGGCGTCTTCTTCTTTTCTTTGTCGTATTTATCATTATTGTCTTTCTTCTCGCCTTTGTTCTTTTTGTCTTTCTTCTCGTCTTTGTCATTTTTATCTTTCGCGTCGTATTTGTCCTTTTTGTATTTCTTGCCGTTTTTGTCCTTTGTGTCGTTATTGGCATCCTTGCCGTCCGTAGCCTTCTTGTCTTTCTTGTGCGCCCTGCCATCACCCGAGGCTGTCTCCTCCTCGACCTCATGTGTTTTTCTGTCTTGTGCTTCTTGTCTTTCTTTGCCGTCTTGTCTTTCTTGTCCTCTTTAGCCTCCTCCTTCATGGACGTACCCTTGTCACCCACCTTGTCCTTGTTCTCCTTGTCGGCATTCTTCTCCTCATCGCGGAGCTGGTTGACACCGCCCGCGATTGCACGTGACGGTGCTGGGCCTTCGATAGCAGTCCTCTGCCCCACCCACGATTTATGCTTCGACCAGCTCTTCTTGAAAGTCTCGATTAGCTGGTGCTTGGTGTTCAAGAACTCCACTGATTCGGACATGTCGTCCCACCGGACCCAGTACCCGCCCAGCAGCATCGCGTTCGACGCGTGCTTCAGCGACAGGCGGAGGCCCGCGGTGCCGCCACCCTTGAGCCACGCCAGCCTCATCAGGGTGACGTAGTCGCCCTTTGTCTTATCCTCCTTCTCATGCGTCTCCTTTTTCACGTACGTCACCGTCTTCTCCCAAGCCGCCTTCTCGAGCTTGAGCCAGTTCGCTCTGAACGTCCGCTGGGCTGACCATGCCTTCTGCTCCGCGTAGTCCCTCCTTAGCTTCTCGGACGCCGCTAGCGCCTTGCTCCAACGCACACCGACTTTGTTTCCCGATCTCGTCTGCGTGGTGAACATGAAGTTGTTCTTGTCCATCTCCTCATAGAATGTCTTCTCCTCCTTGTCTTTCTTACTGAGGCCGTCGTCCGCATCTTCACCTTCTTCTGGGGGCTTTTCCTCATCCTCGTAGTTGAAGCTGGGATCTGCTTTCTTCAACGCTGTCATCTTCTGTACGAGCCTAGACTGAAAGAACTGTCCCAGCCTGATGTTCGCATGCTCCATCGTGCGCTCGTCGGGGCATGGATGGCATGCCATCTCGTCGTTGATGGCTCTGATCTCGCAGTCGATCGCCGATATCAGACACTCCTTGCTGTCGGGGAACGTGTTCGAGAACATATGGTTGGATGTTCCAATCGGCTCGCGAGAAGTGGCCGCGATGCCCATCGAACGGTGACCCCCGATTGGGGCTATTCCCGAGGAGCCGCTCGATACCACCGATGTCGGGGCGGGGGACTCGCCGTCTCCGCAGTGCACGCCAGCCCACGCAGGCTTCGCACCTTGGGGTGAGGACGATCTCGAGTTGCCCCTCGCCTTCTTCAGACGTGCCGCCTCGTCCTCATCATGTTGCCTCCTCACCCTCTTCTGCGCCTCCTCCTCTGCTTTGCGGCTCTTCTCCTTCGGCTGCGCTGCCTCCTGTACGCTTTTGTTTTGTATTGTGTGTGGTGTTGTGTTTTCTCGTTTGCTATATATGTATATATATAAATATTGCGTGCGCGCGTGCTATTTTCTTTTAGCATTCCGTATATCGTCATACAACGCACGTGCATCAAGCACGCACGCACACACATACACGCTGAAACTATACAGACGCCCGATCAACATTTCTACCAAATTTATTCCAAATGTATTCCGGAATAAATGCGGTAGAAATTGCATCGCGGGTGGGGGGGCAGTCCTTCGAGCCCTCTTCTTCTGCTGCACCATCAGCCGCGATGCGAGCCGCGATGCGCTCCTCGGGGCGGCGCGGCAAGGACGGATGGGGGATGGCAAGATGGGTTGGCGAGAGAGCGTTGAAGGTGGTGCGATCGGTCCTGCTCTTTCTTCAGCGTCGCCATGCTGGCCGCCTTTGCCTTCTTAACCTGCTCAGCGATGTCCTGGAGCTGCTCGTCCTCCGACTCGCTTGCAGCCTTCTTCGCCGCCTCCTCCTTGGCCTTATCGTCATCAACCTTCTTCTCCTCCTCACCCTCTCCAGCCGCCTTCGCTTCCTCAGCCGCATCCCCAACCACATCCACGTCCTCAGCCTCACCCTCCTTCGCCTCCTTCTGCTCCTCAGCCTCAACCTCCTTCGCCTCATTCTTCTCCTCAGCCTCAGCCGCCTCCTCCTCGGTCGACAGGCGGCCTCCTCCCAGATCGATGCTGCCAAGCATCCACTCCTCGACATCTTCGAAGCTCTTGCGGGTGGCGGGGGTGAGCTCTGATGGGCTATTGGCCGCATGGGGGCTGCTCGCACTGCTTTGGCCGCTCGTGCTGCCAGAGCTGCTTTTGGCAGAACGACGGCGCCTCGGCGGCGTGGCCTTGACCTGGCTCATCGGCACTATCACGGCGTACTTCCTGATATCTGCAAACCTGACGGCGGGCTGCTCGCGCGGCATGCGCGTTGTCCTTGAGCCAGAGTGGCTGCCGATGCGCCCCCCCGCGCAGCGCTCGTCTTCGCCCCTGCCACCCTCCACCCGCCTGCTCACCCCTCCACCAGTCCTACTCACCCTCCACCCTCCTGCTCACCCCATCTACCCTCCTACTAGCCCCTCCCCCCCACCCACCCCTCCTACTCACACCTCCACCCTCACTCGCCTACTCACCGCTCCACTCACCCCTCCACCTACCCACCCCCCCGCCAGTGACTTGCCTCTCCGCGCGGCGGACGTGGGATCCAGCCTCCTGCCCGCGAGGCCGGAGGGGCGGCGGCCTGCGCGCGGGCCTCCTCACGCAGAGCTCGCGAGCCTGGAGCCACTCGAGCTTCCTCGTTCCTCCTCGCTCCTCAGCCTCCTCTGCCTCTTCTGCCGCTCCTAGCCTCCGAAGCCCGAGCCCACGCTGAGGTCCGAATCGCTCGCGGCGTGCTGGGCTGCGCTCCTCTTTGCGCTCCTCGGGCTCCTCTTCTCTGGGCTGCGCATGCGCTTCTTGGGGTCTTTCTTCTCAGGGTTTTCCCCCATCTTCGTCGTATTGTCCTTCTTTGGGGGGCGCTTCTGCTCGGGGTCATCCTTCTTCGTGTCCTTCCTGGCCGCGGTCGCGGCTGCGACCGTTTCCTCACTCTGGCTCTGGCTCGACGCCTGGCTGTTGCCATCGCCGTCGTCGTCCTCATCTTCGCCTGGGCCTTCATCCTCGCCCTCATCCTCGTCCTCAGCGGCGCTTTCATCCCCCTCCTCTTCCGCCTCCGTCTCCTGGTCTTCGTCGCCCCCCTCTGGCGCACATTCTGGTTCGTGTGCCAATGGTTTTCGCATCGGCGCGCGTGCTGCTGGCCTTTTCCTCACCGCCTCGTCCTCGACTGGCTTCGCTGGCTCCGCCGCCCCCGGCCTTTTCTTCGCCGCCTTTTTGGGCCCGCCGTGCCCGCCATAGCTCTTGAGGTACTCCTGTTTAGCGAGCTCGAACTTCTCCTGGCTGAAGTCTCCTGCGTAATTCTTCGCGAGCTTGATCATGAACTCCTCGAGCTTCTCGAAATGTGGCTTCGCCGTCACCTGCCCGACCATCGCTGGCCTCTTATCGCCTTCTTTCTTGATCCAGACGGCGACGAACTCTTGCCTGTCGGCGCCAGCTTTAGCGGGCGGCCTCGAGTACTTCGTCACGGCGACGGAGCCCTGATCCGCATCCACATGGTGCAGATCGCCGCTCGAGCCACCCTTCTTGTCGGAAACGTTGGCCCGGTGCTCGCGCACCGTGTATCCTGGCACCTTCCACGCCGCCTCGTCTGGCCACGCGAAGGCGAGCTCATCGTCTGGCTGCTGCCCCTTCATGGGCACTCCGTACTCTGGCGGCGAGCGCCTCTTCGCAGGGCCTTTCTGGCGGTGCGCCGCCTTCTTGTTGTTGTCCCACTCGTAGTCGTAGCCGTTTTCGCCCGCGGCCTTCTTCTTTGCTTCCTGAAGGGGGGGGGGGTGCGCGGGATGCGGAGGCGTGGAGAAGGCGAGCGCGATGCAAGTCGAACTTGCATCGGGCCCGACCTCTCCTCGCCACCCCCTCTGTCATCCTCATCCTCCCTCGTCCTCGTCATCGCCGTCGCCCCGTCGCTGCATCTACACTCACTCCTCGCCTGCTCCATCCTCCCAGCTTCCCGCCCCCGTCGCGTCCTGCACCACCTCTGGGAAGTGGTCCTCCAGCCACGCGTAGGGCCCCCCTGTCTCGCGCCTTGTTCCTTGCCTGGCTCACCACGCGCAGCGTGGCACGAATCCGCTCCCCCCCCCTCCCTTGGGGCGGGGGTTGAGCGTGTGGAAGTTGCATCGGGCCCAGGAGGTTCGATGTTTGAGGCTGGAGGCGCGAAGAGGGCCTGCAAGATGCAATGTCTACCAAATTTATTCCAAATTTATTCCAGAGTGAATTTGGAATAAATTTGGCAGAAATTGCATCGTGCCCGACCCCTTCTCACCCCCTCCCTCCCTCCCCAACCTCCGCCCATAGCCTCATCTCTCTCTCTCTCTCTCTCTCTCTCTCTCTCTCTCTCTTCTCTCTCTCTTCTCTCTTCTCTCTCTCTCTCTCTCTCTCTCTCTCTCCTCTCTCTCTCTCTCTCTCTCTCTCTCTCTCTCTCTCTCTCTCTCTCTCTCTCTCTCTCTCTCTCCTCTCTCTCTCTCTCTCTTTCTCTCTCTCTCTCTCTCTCTTCTCTCTCTCTCCCCTCTCTTCTCTCTCTCTCTCTCTCTCTCTCTCTCTCTCTCTCTCTCTCTCTTCTCTCTCCTCTCTCTCTCTCTCTTCTCTCTCTCTCTCTCTCTCTCTCTCTCTCTCTCTCTCTCTCTCTCTCTCTCTCTCTCTCTCTCTCTCTCTCTCTCTCCTCTCTCTCTCTCTCTCTCTCTCTCTCTCTCTCTCTCTCTCTCTCTCTCTCTCTCTCTCTCTCTCTCTCTCTCTCTCTCTCTCTCTCTCTCTCTCTCTCTCTAGTCTCGGCTCGAGAGTGCCCTGCACTCAGACCGCAGCCGCGACGCGAAGCGCCCCGCCTCGGAGTCAGTCTCCCAGGCCTCGCGAGACCGGAGGGGTCCCAGCAGGACCCTACTGATTCGCGTCACCTCCTATCCCCCCCCACCAGAGTGGCCGCCGCAATGGCCCCCGCCAAGCCGGAGCGCCGTCGCTCTTCCAAGCAGCCGCCGAGCTCACGTCCTGCAGCTGAAGGGTCTCTCCTCCAACGCAAACAGGACTGCATTGCAGCTTTCAAGCAAGCGGGGTCTGACCGCCCCACGGCAGCATACAACGGGCTCGCCGAGCTGAACGCGGACGAGCTGCAGGCCACGTACGACATGCACAAGACCAACACAAAGAAGCTCGGCAGTGCCTTGATCCGCATGTGTGCCGCCAACCAGATCAGCTACACGCTGGATCACCACCAGCGCAGCAAGCCTAAGCGCAGTGGTGGTGACACACCCTACCCACCAACTGCGTCCGCGCGTCTTCAGGCTGCGGACGCCCAATTCATTGCCTTGGACCCGGCCTTCTGGAAGGTCCCAGTCCTGGCCGAACCCACATCACTCGATGACGGCAAGACGTACAAGCCCAGCATCAGCCTCCACGACTACGAGAGCGGTGAACGGCTGCTGCAGCACCATCTCGAGCAGGGTAAGCGTACCACGGGTCAGCTTGCGATTGCTGTCATGGGCCCAAAAAACGATAACTACGTCGGTACCGAGCTCGCCGTCCCCGTGCTGAAGCGCCACCCCAAGGCGCCCAAAGTGGTCCACACGCACGTCCCCGTGACCGTGTACCAGCTGGGCACCAAGGAAGTCGCCTGCACGGAAAAAGTTGCCGTCGCCACCATCGATCCTGCCGACCACGTATGCTGGATTCGGGTGACCATACATGAAACCGAAGCCATCGCCGCAGTCCCCTCCATGCATCAGGCCTTCGAGGATCAGTTCTCGGGAGGTGCCCCCGTGAACGGTGGTCCACGCGCCAAGGGTCCTTTCCGAAGGACTCCCTCCACAGGACAAGGCGCGCCAAAACCAAAAGCACAGGGAGTCCAAGAAAGACGCTCGCCGCCAGGAGCTCGATAGTCAGCTCCAGGACACCTTCAAGGCCCTCTTCCACGGCAACTTTAAAGCCGTCACCATCCTCGAACCCTGCAAAAGCCTAGGCAGGTATGGATCGGGCGTCGGAAAGAGGTCCCTGGCTGCCACCTTCGGCGTCAGTCTTCAAGCGGTTGACAAGGTCTTGGCGGGTTCAGGGCAACTCGGCGCCACCTACGACCTCAGCAACGTAGGTGCAGACGAGCCCACTGCAGACAAGTACCAGATCGTGTGGTTCCCTGAGGACCAGCCCATCACGATGGCAGATGCGTTCCAGAAGTCGGTGGACTTCAAGGCCCTAGGAGTCGTCAGGCACGGCAAGTCAGGCTTATTGGGGATCCGTGTTGCACGAGGGTCAGACGCCGCCAAGGCTGCTGCCGTCAGCATCCGTGGCTGTGAAGCCACCCTCGCCAAGACGCGATACCGCATTACTGGCATTGCGGCACGCCACGCCACGCTGACCCAGCTTGCTAAGACTCTCACGGGCCCGTCCGTCAAATGGGACTGTGAGGTCTACCACACCGCCTGGGACCCAGCCACTTCGGCTCAGTTTGCCTTAGTGCGCGCCCATCGTCCCCCACCCACATATACGGTACAGGTCGCAGGGTGCCCCATCCCGTGGAGCATCACCGAGGCCCCGTTGGCTGAGGTGGTGCCGAAGAGGGACAACGTTACCATTGTCACCCCTACCACTATCACAGAGCCTGTGACGCCGCCAGCCCGTGGTGGCGGCTTCAGCCCCGCCACGGGCACACTCCTAACCAAAGCGGCCCAGAGCCCTTACCTCCACGACCTCATGACTGCCACGCCCAAAGGCAAGGGCGTCGCACCGCTCCCGATCCCCAAGGAGGAGCCTCTAGCCAAGCGCCACCGATCCTCCAGCGGGAAACGCGACGCCACGCCGCACGCAAGATCACACGGCGCCCCAGGCCGCAGCTCCTCTGCACCCCCGCACGGCACGGATGGAACTGCCGAGCAGACGGCCGTCCAAGGACCAGGTGGGCATGACCCGCAACTTGGCATGGTGGCGGCTGAAGGCGGGGGCCACAGGGAAGGGGACGTTGCCACAGCCGCCGAGGCACCAGGCGACGATGACGACGTCGAGACCCTCTCATCAGGGGACGACGAATTCAGCGTGGCATCTCGCGAACCGAACACCCTCGGCGAACGCTTCGCTACGGCCCCTAAAATGTCAGATGCCGCCACGACCCGCATCCAACACATGGAACAACAGCACGAGCTGCTTGCCAACACGGTGGATAACATGCAGGTCCAGCTTGCGGGCGTTCTCTCATCCCAGGCCACACTCACGGAGCACGTTTCAGGTTTGGAACGAGGGCTTGCCACCGTCGTCACTCAGCAACAGACGGCAACTACCGAAGCTGCTGCACTGCGTGGCGACATCCAGGCCCTCCTCGGGCACCTCACGGGGGGCACCATCCACCTGCCACAGGTGGCCACTCTCGAAACAAAAAGGAGGAAGCTGCATCAGTTGCCGATCCCGTGGCTGTCTGCGGGTGGATCGACCAGCCAGGCCAGGTCACCCCAGGGACGGGGCCCCCAGGGGCTGACAAAGGCAAAGACAAGGGTCGGGCCACTCAGGAACCCTATTGAAGGTGCCTCAGAGAGCCTGCCTCAGCCCTCCGAGGAAGCGCCTTCAGAGGCATCTCTTCTCACTTCGCGCCGTATCTCTTTCTTGTTATATCATGTCAGTTTTGGCAGCAGCACGAGCAAGCTATCTGGTGTAGGGACACCTGGCATCTTGCTGTGGGTGTGTTTGTTGCAATGTACATGAGCATGCAGGGGTATCTAAGGATGCGTGCTGACATGCAGCTTTTGGCTCATCGCTCGCGCCGCCCGCCAGGCCTCGCCATCATGTGGCGCCTTGCCTGCAGCCTGGCCCTCCCCTCGCTCGCTGGAGCACACCCGTCTTCAGGCGGTGCGCCCCAGCATGGAGGTGAGTTTCTCCTGCGACACGTTGAACGTGGGACCCTTTTCTACCTCTACGATGACAGCATCTACAAGTACGATCACTGCACCATTTTGGACCCGATCGTGAACGGCACCGTTGCCGCGGGTCCGTGCGGCATTGGCCAGACACACAGTGGCGGCTTCAGCCCCGCTGTTGTGCCCCGCTATCGCCCTACGGGTCTCACCACTCCCCTGTGCGATAGGGGCGAACCTGACGAGGACCCTGCTTTCTGGCACCTGATGATGATCCGCGCCCGGCTCATACCGTGTGCTGCGGCGTGGGCACCAGGTGAGGACAACCAGGACATGTTCTGGGCATGGCTCGAGGACTGCGTCCCGTACATCCTGGCGACGCTCCATCTGCCACAGTACGATCACCTCTTTCAGGAGGAGTCTGAGGACACAACCGACGCCCTGCGTCAGCGCACCGCGGTCGACATGTGCGAGGACATCTGGCACAGAGCGGGCCCCGACAGGCAGCGCATCAACCGCAACCTCACTCGTATCCAGAGCAGCCGCGAGTACGCCACCCGCTACTTTGGCCTCCTTCTGGAATACCAGGGCGCTCGTGCCACTCTCGTCGGCCCTGAGGCTTTCACGGCACCTTTGCCGCCATACCTCTCACGGGCCCATGCTCTGCTGCCAAGAGGCCTCCCTCCACCCGACCAAGACGCCATGGCGTACCTCGCCGACGTGATCCTGCACCAACCGCCAGACATGCTGCCGCTCGTCGAGGCGGAGCTCGCCGCGGCGCCGATGGACGGCACCGATCAGGCCGCAGATGACCCTGTATCATGGCTGCTTCAGCACATCGCGGCCAGCGACATCGGCAACACATCCATGGACTCGTTCCACGCGTCGGAAGATAGCCAGGACGGCATCGATACCCAGGATCGAGACGGCACGATAGCACCAGGCAACTCGGCCCAGAGTGACCGCAACAGTGAACCCTACTTTGGGCACACCTCGGGGCAAAGCAGTCCGCCCCACACCTCAGCTCAGGCCGACCCCAGCGCTCGGCTCAACGACGCTGAAGGCGTCACTGCCGCTGACGTGCCAAGCCATTACACTGCATCGCCAGCGCATGCCAGCCCGTGCAGTGGCGGCTTCAGCCCCGCTGCACCACTGGCTAGACCTGGACATCCCCAAACCGCAGGTGGCAGCACCACGCCCTTCACCTCCGTGCACCGTGACAGCGTGACTGACTCCAACTCCAGTGCCACTGACCACGGGCAGGCCGACATCGACAACGATCCCATCGATGATGAGTACCCAGATGCCAGCGGTCCCCACGAGCCCCAGCACAGCGCAGCGGCATCACGACACTGTGGCTGCCTCATCTGCCTTTTGGTGGCCACGTACGTCATCGCGATAGCAATGCCGTACAAGGACCAGATCGATGGGTACTTGCCGACACCGAGCCGAGACCCCAGCTACCGACAACGACGACGACGCCAAGCGACGGCACCAGGCCCATCGGTGTCCACCACACCCCGACGCAAAACGACATACAATGTCACGTCCACATTGAGGGCCACTCTCAAATGGACCAGCGTCAAACTCAGAGATAGCGTCTCGGGCGGAGCCACTGCAGTCGGGGTCGGCCTCGGGGGTGTCCTTAAATGGGCCAGCGGCAAGCTAGGGGCTATTGCCACGGGTGGAGTCGTGTGTGGTCTTCTACTCGTCGGTGCCAAACTTCTTGCCCAGGGAGCTGTCGGACACGTTGGAGCCCGCATCTGTGCGCGGGCCCTGGACTCATCCACTGCCCAGTGGTGCCTCCGCTGTTGCCAGCCGAGCAGGAGGCCGAGGGACGAGGTCACATACAAAATGCCGTGCACGCTCGCCGACGAACACGACGACCAGCATGTGCACGCACTCCGACATCCGCTGCTACAGGAACACTACGCCGCAGCAGTTGCCGCCGCAGTCGCCGACGTCACCACCGCCACCACCGCCGCCATCGTCGAAGTCACCGCCGCCGTATCGCGAGCCTCGTCTGTCACACCAAGATCGACCAGCCCGACTCCACGAGACGGCTCCAAGAGCGGCGCAACATTCGGTAACCTACCGACTAACGAGGATGCCACAGCACACGGCAGCGACACCGAGGCAAGGGAAACGCGTGAGCGCACCCATGATAGCCCGTGGTCTATCTTCCGACACGCTGACGCTCGTGGTTCATCCCCCGACGCGGACACCCAACCACCACGACGGCGAGCACGCTATGCATCCCCCGACAGGCCCCAGGCGCCTTCAGGCCCTGGTATGCCTTACACTGCCCTCAAGCCACCGACACGCAACTTACGCAACACCATCCAGCGCGACCCAGCGGTCCCCGAGCCGCCGAGGAGCATACTTAACGCCCTGTATCAAAACGGCTTTGCGCTAGGAAACAGTGGCGTGTCTACAGAGGACATCAAAGACGCTCTACGACTCCACGACCATCCTCGATTCACTCATGATCCAACACTCCAAGCGCTGGGGCCGTGGACGGACATCATGCAGAGGCCACCGAACCGCCTCACTTGGGTGCTGGAAGACTCGGGCGGGAACTCGGGCGAGACAATCTTCCCATACCTCACGTGGGACCTCCGCCAACCCATCACCACCACCGACGCGACCACTGTCTTCTGGCATGGGACCCGCGGCGACCTTGCGGCCCGTCTTGCCGCCAGTGGAGGGCACCTCTTGCCAGGCCCCCGCCGTGAAGCGAAGGGCCGAACTGGCACCAACGTTGGCCGCACGTACGCGAGCGTGCACCCTTCGCTGGCCGCGTGGTACGCAATGCCGCCCCACCCGCCTTACAGTCTCGAAGATGACACCCTCGCGTGGGGACCCATCGCACTCTGGATGTGCGAGGCCACCCAACCACCGCGCGGGGAAAACAGGCACAACTACGTGAAAGGGGAGGCCCACGGAGCGCGCCTCATTTACCCTCGGGTCCTGAGCCTCCTCATCCGCATGGACTGGTGCGCCCCCACAGAAGCTGCTTCCAGGTGCCGTGCCCTTCCACACGCCTATGGCATGGGCGACTGCGCGCACGCCCTCCACATCGCTGGCTACGATCATCCAGATCTCCGTGAGGCGGCTGAAGCTCACGACCAGGAAGCTAGCACCAGGCGCAGACCAGCCATCGCGGCAGCATGGCCACCGCCGCAGGCGCTATACGCGCCAGAGGCAGCGCGAGCATGGGCCAAACAGCACTACGACACGGAAGCAGCCACCAGGGATGACCCTAACCAGCCCCGCCCACGCGTCTCGCTTCACATACTCCAGCTGGACCCGAAACCACTCATCGACCTGGTGTACACTGGCTTGCAAGCTGTCCCCGTGCGGGGGCACCCTGACGCATGCGGGTCGCGCCCCAGCGGCTCCAGCCCTGGGGCCGCGTCGGGCCCACCTCGCACGTACAAGTCAGGCACAGCCTTAGCGCACAGTCCAGACCGCTCATCGACGTCATCTGGAGTCGACGAACGCCGTACGCCTTCCCTCATCAGCGCGGCCGCCGCCCTCGCCCGAGGCCGTGCCCGTCCACGACGATCTGCCTCTCGCTCGTCACGACAGAGTGACGGGAACTCCACCTCAGACAACAGCGGCATCGAGACGTGGGAGCACATTGTGACGGAGGAGGAGCCGACTGCCTACCACGTCCTCGCCTACCACGTTCGTGATGTGCGGTCCCGTGTCAATGCCCCTGGCATCGAGGTCTGGCTCGACCCTGGTGATCATCACGATGGTGCCTACTTACCGTGGGGGACGACAGTCATGGGCCACCGCGTTACTGACCCTGCGGTGGAAGGGCGTGACGGCTGGGTCATCCTCCACCACGACCACGGCGACACCACTACTAAGCTCTGGGCACCGACCCAAGTCCACGTCAAAGCGGACGACTCCTGGCGCACCGTCATGGTACCAGCGGACATGGGGCCCCAGTGGATCAGGTGCCATGCCGAGGACGCACGCCTCCCCGCCGAGGTTGTCCGCACTACGGGCCAATCCTGGTTTGCTGACGTCTGGCCCTTGTGGGACCGCCCGAGACCCCACCCAGACGACCCAGGCACAAATGAGCATGCGCTCCCGCCTCTACCAGGACGCTGGTCTTGCCTACAGTGTCGATTCCAATGCTGTCAGTACTGTGCAGCTCGCCGCAACACGCAGCTCGGCACCTCGGGCCAACCAACGTGCCCAGACTGCGGCCGCAGCGGACTGCGTACACTCATGGACTGGTCCACGGACTACTCGTGCAACAGTTGGACGTGTGCATACAGCACCAACAACAGGGACTCCGACACATGCTGCCTGTCCAGCAGGTGCCCCCACCCCCCCAGGCCACACAACCTGCTCGACGTCCGTGCCACAGGGATGCCGCCGCACATCCTTGCCCGCCAATTCGGCAACGCGCCAGCCCTCCACGACCTTAAGGAACCCCCCCGAGCGCCTTCAGGCCCCGGGGGGGAACCTCCACAACCAGGGCAAGCAGGCTACCAGGGTCAATGGTACTTCCCACCGCAGCCGCGGCGCGTCCCCAGGCAGGGACTGCCTGACGGCACAAGGCGGCCACCTGGATTCACAGGAACGGGGATGCCCGAAGAACCTTCCCCCGACCAACCGCTTTGGAGGGAAGGCTTCGTGCTCTTCAGTCCCCACCAGGCCCTCAAGGAGGAACTCACCTTCAACAAGACGGTCCGCCGACCCTACTCCCTAGCCATTACCAACATGTACAGGGATCGTGTCACGGTCAGGACCGTCTGCGAGTTGATCGCCGAGCGCATCCACATTACCCGCACCCGTTGGCGAGATGTGGTACTGTACTGGGACGCCGAGGGTGGTCCTGGGCCTCAGGCCCTCGACTACGACATGCGACTCTGCGACGCCATGGTGAGCCGTGCCACGACCGAAGCAGAGCTAAACCACGACCGCAGCAACCGTGGTAGTTTCTGCCTCTATGGACCAGCGCACAAGCGAGCCGTCAACATCACGGCGATCGCAGAGCCGCAGAACATCGACTACATGGAGCATGTGCGGCGATACTCACCCGTAGGGAGGACCTACCCTGACCACGCCTTCGAGCACGTTTATCGGGGCTGGCAGCGGCCCGACGTGCCCACCATCCTCCCCGACACCCGTCCCCTCTCGAGAGCCGACTGGCAGCGTCACCAACAGCACCAGCAGCGCATCCAGCAGCGGGACCAACGTGACGCAGGACAGCACGGCACGCCACGCTACCGCTCCCCTGCGCGAGTCCCGACAGGCGGCAACACGGCCTACGACGGGGTTGCCGCCTACTACCGTGGCCCCATAGGCGCCAGGCCCGCGGCTGCTGGAGCAGCCGCCTCCAGCTACGGCCACGCCCCCCACGCCAGGGTACACCCAGCGGTCATCGGCTACCCGCGTGCACCCGTGCAGGCCCTAAGGGCCACCTCGCCAGTGCCAGGGTCCACGCGCGCCTGGGGCCTTTACTCAGGCCGACAGGATGGCTCCTCCAGCAACCAGCCCGCAGTGATAACCCCTGCGGCTTCAGCCCAGGGGGCTGCAACAAACCGTGGCAGGGCTGGGCGCCCCGAAGGATGGCGTGATGCGAACGTGCGCGCTTGGCAACCTCGCCAGCACACGCCCCCGCCAAACGTAGCTGCAGCACTGCGCCCTGCCCAGGCAAAACCTGCCCCACCTGAGCGGGAGAGGCAGCCGCTTACCCCGCTCGTCCTCACGCACATCCAGGCGCATCACAGCGCCTCCCCGCGGCACAGCGAGGGAAGCGCCCACCACGTCAGCCCCCGCCCCGACGCGGTCGACCCCGACCAGGCCACAGCCACGGCGGAAGGCGGCATAAGCGCCTCTCGCCAGCCCAGCCCATCACCCTGCGCGGCGCCGATCCGATCCCCGAGCAGGGCGGATTCCGAGCGTGCTAATGCGCAGGCGACCTCGCCACGCGACCGCCACACGGGCGGGCGCGTCCCGCGCAGCAGGACCTGCAGCCGCCACAGTTCACGCAAGGCCCCAGGGAGCTCCACGAGCTCGCCGCCTCGCGAGACTCAGGCCGATGGCCGAGCCCCCGAAGTGGTGCCACGTTTCGGAGCCAGCGTCATCGATCCTGGCCAGGTCGACCTCTCGCCGACGCCGTCCACGGACCACGAGCCGCCGCTGCCCACCCGCGTGATCGTCCCCATCGACGAGGCGCCAACCTTCGACCCGTTCAAGAACAAGTACCGTGTCAAGAACCTTGTGGCGGGTTTCGGCGGGGGCTCACCGCTCTCACCTCAGAGTCGGGGCGGAGCCCCCGCCACCTCGGCTGCTGCGGCAGCGGCGGCCCCGCGGGGAATCAGCCCTGTCCGCAACGTGGGCCTCACGGCAGCGGGCATGGACGAGGCCCAGCGCCAGGCCTCCGACCGTGCTGCTGGAGCTGTTCCACCAGATGCTGCTCATCAAGATACTGACGGGGCGGGCGCGCCACCGCAGGAGGGACCAGCGGTGTCGCGTGCGCAGTACATGCGCGTGCGTTGTGCCGCCGCCGCGCCTAGCCGCCGCCGCTGGTTCGCTTTTGTTTTTGTGCTCGGCAGGACGGATCGAGGAGTCGCCTCCCTCCCCCTCTGCTGCCGTCTCACCTCTCCTCCCCTCGTCCCCTACGGTACTGGAGTGAGGAGGAATTTTCGTAACATTTATACTGACATTTATGAACCCCCCCTGGCGCAGTGCCGACCGTGTCCCGCCTATATTTCTGGCCTGACGGCGGCTTCAGCCCCGGTCAAGCTAATCCATAGGAACGCCATGAGCTCCTACTGTGGCCAAGCCTCCTACCTGGGTGAGGGTCAAGCCGACCTTCACCGTGCGGGGCGTGCAAACCCCAGTTCCACCGATGGAGACGGGCCAGGTCGCTCCATACACCTCGTCAGCCTTAACATCACCAGTCTCTCAGCGAATTGGCCAACCATCACTGCCCTTGGTGTCGACCACAACGCCGCAGTCATAGCATTGCAGGAGACCCGACATGCCAAGCCGACTAGGCAAGCCATCGCTACCAGCGCCGCCAATCCACTCCACGGAGGATACCACGCCAGTCTTGGACCTGACCTGATCTGGCGCGAGCCCAGCGCAGAGCTGCCCACGGCGGCACAGACCACACCGTTGTGGGCAACACTGGCGCCTCGGGAGGGGTCGCCATCCTCTCTAAGGATGCCATTGTCGACTCCACTGTCGACGACAATGCGCCCTGTATCGCCGCCCTCAAGGCCAAGAAAAGATGGCACGAGGTCTTTCTCCCGCTCTGCACTCAACACCGCCGCAGGCGGCGACGAAACAACCACGGGCCCGCGGGGATCTACATAGCGAGCCTCTACGGGATTGCTGGAGGAGACAGCACAGCTCTTTTTCGGCTCGCTGACTGCGCCGCCGCTAGGGTCGGCTCAGCCCCTTACTTCATCTGCATGGACGCCAATACGAACATTGACGACAATCCACACCTTCTGCACATGTTGCAGCACGGATGGTTCAACGTTGCTGAGGGCACACCAGACCACACCATGCACACTTACGGCAATATCCCTGACTGGGACCGCGTCACCAAGTGCCCCCGCACTTCGCGCATCGACTATATCATTGCCAACCAAGCGGCGCGATCCCTTGTCACCGACTTCTGCTACCTTCGCGACTTGCCTGCGAAGTCTCACGTTGGCCTGCAGGTCACGCTTGACCTCAGTCGCCTCGACCATACGGCCCGACGTCTTCTTGCCCCCACGCCCTATCCGCCCGACGATGGAGCTCATGAGGGTCACGAGCTGCAGGCACTAGGGACCCTCATCGCTGAGCGATATCAGGACCGCATGGAGCAGGCCGACACACGAGACGACGTGGAGCGCATGTTCGCCCTGGCTAACGAGGCCAGTCATGAGTACCATCTCACCCGTCTGCGCGACCTGCCACCTCCACCGTCCGACCACCCAAAAAAGAAGCCCCCCACCATGCACGGGCTCACGCCCACGTTCGAAGATCGACCAGTTGTCCCCCGCGCCTTCCCCACCTACGGAGCTTCCACGATACACATGAACCGACTGCGCAAGCTCCATCGGCAACTCTGCGAGCTCCGTTTCATCGGACAGCACCATCATTTGGATTGCCGTGCCATCCCGCCGTACCTCGCGCAGCGCATCGACTGCACGTGGGCCGCGGCCCGCCTCTTATGCCACAAGCTGCGCCCCACGGTTCTCCTAGACTTCCCCGAGGCCTGGTCCCCCGACGAGCCAGTGCCGCACGGAGAGCACCTTGACGTTTTGATCCAACACCTCGACTTGGAGCTGGCGCGACGCGCGAACCGTGCCAAAGCTGAACGCATCAGGATATGGGCTGAGGGCGTCCGTGAGCCAAGCGGGCGAAAGGCGGCCATATACGCACGGGCTGCTGACAGCTCGCCCACGGCGTATCTCCGCACGCCTACCACTCCTGACGATACGCAACTCCACTGCGACACCAACGCCTTTAAACCTGACGAAGCTTGCACGGACGACAGCGACGCTGACACCGAAGCTGGCGGCTTCAGCCCCAGCGACGGTAGTTCGCCCGACACGGACAGCGACGAAGACCACACTCGTGAACCACCACCTGCGCAAGTCCCCGACATCCTCCCTGCCAACGCCATTGTTGCTAACACCAAGGACATGCTGAAGCTCATGGTCGACACCTGGGAGCCCATCTTGGGCAGGTACCGTGCACGTGCGGGACATGACGCCGAAGCCATGCCGACGTGGGCCGACTTCTACGACGAGTACCGACAGGAGCTGCCTACGCCATCACCAGCTACCCCTTTCCACCTCACCGACGACCAACTCATCCACTTCATTCGCACCCGTTCACCGAGACGCGCGGGGGGTCTGGACGGTTGGACTACTAAGGAGGCAAAGGAGCTTCCCGACGACATTCTTCGCCTCTTCGCCAGCGTTCTACGAGCTATGCAACGCACTGGCACCATCCCAGAACCCCTCCTCCACGTCCCAAACCCGTGCCTCCGAAAAGGCCGAGGCGAACTCCCAACGGACCAACGACTTCTCTCGGTGCTTTCCGTTTGGATGTATGCGTGGGAAGCGCCAGCTTACCGCAGCCTCACGGACTGGCGGAAAGGATGGACCCACGCCACGAGTTTTGGCGCCGTTCCCAAAGCTACTATTGGGGACGTCAGCACTTCTCTTGCCCTGCGCATCGAACACGCCAGGGCCTTACTCCTCCCCTTAGCTGGAGCTGCCCTGGACCGACAGAAGTGTTTCGACTATCTCATCACGGACATATGCCTTAACCTTGCGCTTCACGCGGGGTGTCCCCAAGACATCGTTACTGTCCGCAGAAACTTCTACAGTCGCCACAAACGCTACATCCGCATGAACGGTGCGTACTCTAAGGAACTGGCCAGGACAAACGGTCACCTCCAGGGAAGCTCTTGGTCCCTGGACGACATTAAGCTGCTCATGTGTGTGTGGACCAAGAGACAGCATCGATACGTTCCGCGATCACTCAGCACTACCTTTGTTGACGACAGCAACTCCACTACCCACACCGCGCCCGAGTTGCAGAAATCTCTTGATGAAACCGCCAAGTTTGATCGATTTTCTGGTCAACGCATCCATCCTGGAAAAGTGGCGGGGTGGGCGCTCACTGACGAGCTTCACACCGCCGTTACCCAGCTCACTTTGGCGGAACGGCCCTTACGCGTGGTCGACTCCTTTAAGCTCGTCGGAAGTTACATCAACGCCGAGGCAGCGCCGGCTCCAGCCGCGCTTAACCTCACGGCCACCGCTGACGCCCGTGTTCGCAGGGCGACTAGTCGCCTGCCGCGCATTGGCAAGCTCCCATCACCGATGCGTATTAAGGCGCGGCACGCCCGCTCCCTTGCTGCCAGCGTCTGTACCACAGGCACTGACATTCAAGCCCCATCAGGCCCCGTCAAAACTGCCTACAACCATGCAACCATGCCCAAGGCGGCTATCCGCCCCAAGGGAAACAGGTGGGTCGAGTTTTGGACTCTCATGGCCGTGTGCGTCCCAGGACACGCCCTGGAGATTGACGCCATTATGCAGCGTGAAGTCTTCCTGTGTCTGCGGCGACAGGTCAACCGCGACGCCACTCTTTGCGGTCTCGTCAGGGATCTCCAACACCATGTCCAGACCCTTTTCGGGGGAGGACCTGTTGGACGACTTGTCCAGACGCTTCAGCAGCTCCGTTGGACCTGGCCCACATTTGGCATCATGTACGACGACTGGGGCTGTCAGATCAGTTGGCTGAACCTTCCCCAAAACGCCTTCCTTCACATGCTGCGCGCCTCACAACGCAGAGCCTTTCTGAGAAAAATCAAGCCACGGCGTCATGACCTTGGACACCTGGCTTCGGTCAGACAGGGCCTCGACCTTTTCGCCAGCACGTGGCTCGCCCGCACGAAAGGAGCAGCCAAATGCAACGCATGGCAGCTGGCGCTCCTCCTCAACTACCTGTCGGGCGGGGACCACACCCAACAGCGACGATCTCGATCAAACACGTCCGCTGACCCCAGCCCCATCTGCCGTTACTGCGACGAGGAAGAGGAAACTCAGGAGCACACTGTTCGCGACTGCAAGTGCTGGGCCCGAGAAAGAGTCCCTCTTACCACCCTCATCAGTGACGAGCAGTGGGCCCGTCTTCCACCGCACACAAGACACTGCGGGCTCTTCGATGAAGACCCAGCCCTCCTCGACCTGCAGGCCGACCTCGCGAGGGACCCGCTACCTCAGCCCATACCGCGGCCCCCACCTGAGGGAGATCCTGCGGCTTCAGCCCAGGACTCCTACACCACCTACCTTGACCATGACACTGGTTGGACATGGGTCTACGCTGCCACGGACGGTGCATGCACCAACCAAGCCATCCCATTGCTTGCAAGAGCGGGCTACGGCGTCTACTACGGCATCGACCACCGCATGAACTACAGTGCGCGCGTTCACGGCATCACGCAGAACGCACAGCTTGCGGAGACCCTCGCCATTGTCCACCTCACGGCATGTGCCGAACGGCCCGTACACGTCTTCGTGGACAACCAGGCGGTGGTTGACGGTTTCCAAAGGATCATCGACGGACACTCACCACCGCAGGGCACGCACGTGGAGCTCTGGGAAAAGGTCCACCGATGCGTCATGGCCAAGCCAAACATGTTCCGCGTCGAGAAAGTCGCTAGCCACCAGGGCGACATGGGCATCGACCTCGGGCTCATCGGGCCCATCGCGGAGGAGTTCAATCGTCAGGCTGACGCCCTCGCCACAGCGGCGGCACGTACTCATAACCTTCCAGACGACATCGTCGAAGCTGCCAAATCACGACATCGCCAAGCGACCGTGCTTCATGGAGTCGCTGTCGCCATCTACGAGCGTAGACACCGTACACTCCCCCTCCCACACCGCAGGGCTGGGTTCACAGCTGCGGAACTAAACAAAATGGAACCAAATCCCCTGCTGTCTGACCAGGCACCACCCGCGGCTGGACCAGACATCCCACAAGACCCCGACGAGCTCTGGGCCGAGGCCCAACGGGTGTTATTCGACGAACAGGAGGACGACCCGTTCGGCTTTGGTGGAGGCCTGGACTTCCTGGGCGACGGGCCAGCCAGCGCCAACCCTGCCCCGTCGGGCACCCGCACGGCGCCCCCGACTCCGCCATTGAGTGCGGCAGCGCACCCACACGACAACGCCGTTCCTTTTCAAGACGCTGATGAGCAGGACGATGACCTGTTCAGCTTCGGTGGGGGATCGGACGCTTTGGACGACGGACCAGCCAGCGAAAACCCCGCCCTGTCGGGAAACCTCTCGACCCCTACTGCGACTCCGTCCCCAAGAGCGATAACGCCCACATACGATGACATCGGCCACCGCCAAGACGCCGACCATGACCTGGGCGACCCCCGAGGACTGAGTGGCATTGAGGACGCACCGCCGATACCACACGCTGCCGACCATGCCGCCCCACCGAGACGCCAACCTTCTACGCGACCGACCTCAGCGGCCTTGCACGGCATCACGACTGGTCCCACCGCGCAAACCACTCCGCCTCCCCACCGCCGGCAGCCAGCGGGGGCGGCTTCAGCCCCCCCGCAGGGTACTAAACCAGACAGGCCCTCGTGCCCCATCCACGCTTCCTTCGTTGCTGAGCGAGAGGAAGCGGCTCCCCTGACCTCTCGGGGCGCGGCCCTAGCGGCTCCAGCCCTGGGGTCGCGCCGGCCCCTCCAGTCACCCTTCAAGGGTGACGGACATCAGCGTACAGGGTCCCGCACTACGCTAGTCCACCATATGGACAGGCGTACCGAGGACCTCGCCTCTGTCTCGAGGCCCTCGGCTGCTGGCACTGAGCAGCCACCCCTCACCGACCGCGAAACCGAGCTGTCACAGGCTATGGCTGCCCTCCAGCAGAGGTGCTTAGATCTCGCCGCGGACCTCGCCGCCGCCCAAGCTCGTCAAGGCCCTCTTCTCCAGCGCCTCCACAGTGCTGGGCGAGCCTTCGCCGAGCTGCTCACGGCCTCGCCCGATGGTGCCGTGCCGTCACTCAACATCCAAGCTATGTTGTCATCGTTCCGCGGCGCTCCACCCGGTGCCCCGCGCTAATCTCCTCCTTTCTGCCTGCCCGTGTGTACGTGTGGCTCCGCGTCCACGGTGTCAGGGCGTGGGGGCGGGGGGTGCCCCGTCACTGCGCGCCGCTTAGCGGCCAAGCGCCCAACAGGCGGTCTGCCAAGCCGCCTAGCCACGTGCCAGCACGTCGCCTTTCTTGTTGGGGCCTTTTTTCCTCACGCGGTCTGACAGGTGAGATCATCATCGTCTGTCCGCCGTCTGTAGCGTCTGTCGCACTGCGCCGGGGGAGGGTTTTTTTGTTGCCCGCCCTCGTATCTAAAGGCTGCACCGCCGCAAATAGTGCATGCGAGTTGTCGCACCGCAGTGCGCCTCGCGGACGGACCCTGGTCCGCCTACTTGTCCGTCCGCTCTCTCTCTCTCTCTCTCTCTCTCTCTCTCTCTCTCTCTCTCTCTCTCTCTCTCTCTCTCTCTCTCTCTCTCTCTCTTTTCTCTTCTCTTCTCTCTCTCTCTCTCTCTCTTTCTCTCTCTCTCTCTCTCTCTCTCTCTCGCTCTCTCTCTCTCTCTCTCTCTCTCTCTCTCTCTCTCTCGCTCTCTCGCTCGCTCGCTCTCTCTCGCTCTCTCGCTCTCTCTCGCTCTCTCTCTCTCTCTCTCTCTCTCTCTCTCGCTCTCGCTCGCTCTCTCGCTCTCTCTCTCTCTCGCTCTCTCCCGCTCTCTCTCTCTCTCTCTCTCTCTCTCTCTCTCTCTCTCTCTCTCTCTCTCTCTCTCTCTCTCTCTCTCTCTCTCTCTCTCTCTCTCTCTCTCTCTCTCTCTCTCTCTCTCTCTCTCTCCTCTCTGCTCTCTTCGCTACTGGCTTCTGACGGAGTCTGGGTTAGGTGAGCCTGAGTGTGGGTGAGTCTGAGTATGGGTACGTCTGTGTGTGCCTGACTCTGAAGAAATGAATCTGAGTGTGAGTGAGCTTGTGTATGAGTGAGTCTGGGTGCGAGTCTGAATCCCAATGGTGCCCCTGGCAGTGTCTGGCGACTAGGAGGCCCGGGTCGACTCCTCTTTGGGAAGCCAAAATGCTGCCCCTGGCAGCGTTTGGTGACTATGAAGCCCCTGGTGGACCCCCCCTGGGGCTCCCAAATGATGCCCCTGGCAGCGTTTTGCGACCATGAGGCTCTCAAGAGATACATGTTGGGGAGGCCAAACGGCAATTCTAGCTGAGGCGTCCCACCAAAATCGGCGCGAACGGGCTCGTGAGATCAGCCAGGGTGGCTCCCCCTTGGGGCTCCCAAATGATGCCCCTGGCAGCGTTTTGTGACCATGAGGCTCTCAAGAGATACATGTTGGGGGCGCCAAACGGCAATTCTAGCTGAGACGTCCCACCAAAATCGGCGCGAACGGGCTCGTGAGATCAGCCAGGGTGGCTCCCCCTTGGGGCTCCCAAATGATGCCCCTGGCAGCGTTTTGTGACCATGAGGCTCTCAAGAGATACATGTTGGGGAGGCCAAACGGCAATTCTAGCTGAGGCGTCCCACCAAAATCGGCGCGAACGGGCTCGTGAGATCAGCCAGGGTGGCTCCCCCTTGGGGCTCCCAAATGATGCCCCTGGCAGCGTTTTGCGACCATGAGGCTCTCAAGAGATACATGTTGGGGAGGCCAAACGGCAATTCTAGCTGAGGCGTCCCACCAAAATCGGCGCGAACGGGCTCGTGAGATCAGCCAGGGTGGCTCCCCCTTGGGGCTCCCAAATGATGCCCCTGGCAGCGTTTTGTGACCATGAGGCTCTCAAGAGATACATGTTGGGGACGCCAAACGGCAATTCTAGCTGAGGCGTCCCACCAAAATCGGCGCGAACGGGCTCGTGAGATCAGCCAGGGTGGCTCCCCCTTGGGGCTCCCAAATGATGCCCCTGGCAGCGTTTTGTGATCATGAGAGAGTGTGAGTGTGAGTGAATGTGACTGTGAGTGAGTCTGAGTGAGAGTGAGTCTCATCTTATCTTATCGAGTCCTATCTTATCTTACCTTTATTACCCTCTATCTTACCTTATCTTGAAATATCGTATCTTGTCTTAGCTTATCTTATATCAACTCATATTATCGCATCATATCTTGTCTTATCTTATTACTCCATAGGCTGTCTTATCTTATATATTATCATACCTTGTCATATATCTTATCTTACAGTATCATATATTGTGTTATCTTATCTTGTCTTGTAGTATCTTATCTTGTCTTGTCTTATCTGGTGATTATCATTGGGAGGAGGGAGGCGGGAGGCGGGAGGAAGAAGGAGGAGGAGGAGTGGGAGGCGTCAGAGTAATAACAAGAACCCCAATCCTTAGGATATGGGGAAAAAACATACTATTTTTTGACTATTTTTGAACATTCCCCCTGTAGAGAACCGGCCCGACTGAAGCCCAGCCCCGTCGGCACCGTAGCCGCTGGCCGTGGGGGTGCGGGCGGCCGCCGCCGCCGCGAGGAACTGGCGCTGGGCGGCGGCCGCCTGGGCAGGCGCCCGGGCCCCGCCCCGGGACAAGACGCAACCAGGACGAGGAGAGCATCGGGGAGGAGGAGGGGGAGGAGGAGGAGGAGGAGGAGGAGGAGGAGGAGGAGGAGGAGGAGGAGGCGGAGGAGGAGGAGGAGGAGGAGGATCGAGGATCGAGGATCGAGGATCGAGGAGGAGGAGGAGGAGGAGGAGGAGGAGGGGGAGGAGGAGGAGGAGGGGGAGGAGGAGGGAGAGGACGAGGAGAGCGGCCAAGATGGGGGCCTTCTCCTCCTCGCTTCCCCCCCCCGCTCGCCGCCGAGTTATTCTCCCTGGCTAACAGATCGCGACGCTGCACGCGCTTTCCGTCATCCGCCGCCCCCCGTTGATTTAACACAGGCGTGCCTGGCGTGCTGACCTTGTGGTTACTCGGGAGCGGCCAAGAGCGGGGTGTCCAAGAGGGGGGGGTGCAAATCATGACCGGAGGCACGTGCGCGGCCCAGCGGGGGGGCCAGGGACGTAATGAAATAAGAAGAGGCGACATTGAATCTGGGAAAATACCATGGCCACCGCCATGATATCTACCCCCCCCCAAGTCATCACCCCCCCTTTGCCGCCCCCGAGATTAGTCGGACATCTCTGAGATTGTGGGGCATCGGCCCTGCACTGGAATTTGCACTGGAGAGGTGATCCTGGTGTATACGGGACCCTGGTGTATACATTTGTCGCTGTTTCCCCGGGACATCGGGGGAAAAAATATACACCACACCACCCCAGCGTCGTGCTCGACCCTCACGAAGTCCTGGGATGGAAAAACAACCCGCCTCTGGTGATTTATATGTTTCGGTTTCCGCGATTGGGCAGCTTTGGAGGATGTCTCGGGCGCCGCGGCCTTCTCAGAGCGTTCGGGAACTCTCTGGCCGAAACGCTCTGGAGCGGATGTATTCTCCTCCTGGTCCAGACCGACAGAAACTCTTGCCTCTGGGCAGGAGGAGGACGGTCGAGGTCAGGGCGGATTAAGCCCAGGATTCAGCCCGGATCAGGCCGGATGAAGCCCGGGATTAACCCTGAACTTGCTCAGGAGAAAGCCAGAATGATCAGAAGTAGCTCAGATTGCGCGGGATTCAGCCAAGATTTGGCAAATCTTCGACCAGGGATCTACCAGCAACGATGTTGAATTCAACCGCCCAGGAGGTGCGCCCTAGAGGAGGCCTGGGGGGGCGCCACCCTCCCTCCTTCTCCTCCTTAGCCGTACAGAACAAGGCGATGCAGAGGCGACCGGATCAAAATCATTTCCTGGCCATCCTCTGGTATTGGGTCCTCGTTTTGAAGACACAGAGCCCCGCGTTCCTCTCCTCCTCCTCCTCCTCCTCCTCCTCCTCCTCCTCCTCCCCCTCCCCCTCCTTCCTCCTTTGCCTCTGCTTTCCCCATGTCGACCAGTTCGGCACATCCCTCACAAATTTCGTGGCTCTACAAAGAGCTCTGACGAAGGCACCAGCGGAACAGTCCGCATGGCGCACCCGCACACGATTCAGCACACCCCTCTCACGCTTTGTGGGTCTATAGGGAGCTCCGACGAAGGACCCAGCGCCACACCCCGCATGGCGTACCCGCACCAGATTCGGCGCACCCCTCACGTTTCGTGGCGCCAAGGGAACACCACCGAAAACCCAGGGGGCACAGTCCGCATGGCGTACCCGCGCCCGATTCGGCACACCCCTTACACGTTTCGTAGCCCCACAGAGAGCTCCACCGAAGGCCCCAGCGGCAGTCAGAATGGCGTACCCGCACCCATGTCGGCACACCCCTCACACGTTTCGCGCTCCCCACAGGGAGCTCCACCGAAGGCCCCAGCGGCACAGTCCGCATGGCGTACCCATCCAATTCGGCACACCCCTCACACGATTCGAGACCCTATAAGGAGCTCACCCGAGGGGGCCCCAGCGGCACAGTCCGCATGGCGTAACCCGCGCGGCACACACCTGACACGTTTCGTGGTCCCACAAGGAACTCCAGCGAAGGCCTCAGTGGCACAGTCCGCATGGCGTACCCGCGCGCGATTCGGCGCACCCCTCACACGTTTTGTTGCCCCGAAGGGAGCTCCACCGAAGGCCCCAACGTCAGTCCGCATGGCGTATCCACTCGATTCGGCACACCCCTCACAAGATTCGAGGCCCTATAGGGAGCTCAGCCGAAAACCCAGATGGCACAGTCCACATGGTGCACTCGATCCGGCACACCCCTCACGCGTTTCGTGGCCCCATACGGGTATCCAGCGAAGGTCTTCAACAAGAGTGGCACATCTGCAACGGGGTTTCATTCAGGATGCCACTGACCACCTGACAAGTAGATGTTGCATGCGTCAGGCCACACCCCGCACAGCAGGTAAATGAGGAACGGGTGCACGTCTGAGCATGGTATGACGACCGATGCTTGCGTGCGGTTCCAAGTGTTGTTCTGTACTTGTGCATGGCCAGCCGGGTGAAAGCGGCCTTGGAGACGCACCCAAATGCACCGTCCCGCTTCAGGAATTCGCTGAACCCACCAACAAATGCACAATTTAACAAATTGAAGGGGCCCTGTGATACACAAATAAATAGACACCAATAACAGGATCCCCCATATTTTCCCATAATTAGTTTCTGGGTTGTTGTCTTCCCCCCACCCCACCTCCCATATGTTCCCATATCTTCTGGGGAATCGATGATTCATTGTGTCTGTGTGATTTTTCCCCTCCTGAAAATGTCCACGCCCGCGTCAGGAACTCGCCGAGCCCACCAACGAATGCACAACTTAACCAGATGCAGAGGCAGGAGGCGGACGCACCCTGAGGCCTTCGACGTCCTGCCGACACTGCCGCCGGATGGCGGTGGACAGCGGCACCCTTTTGCTCAGCCCCACTGGCTGTACGTAGAAGTACGCGTACAGGGCAGTTGTTTAAAACATGGGATGTTCATAATATATGATTTTGACACATGGTTAGTTTAGGAATAAATGTGTGCATGAACTCATCGTTGTTTTTAGTACTAACTCCTTCCATGTTTAATACATGATCCGCACGCGGAGCATGTATTAAAAACGGCACTGTACGCTGGTCCAGATAGAACTGGGCCTGGAGTGACTGCGATGGCCGAACACATACGCAGCACGGTCCGCTGCACGGACAGCACATCATCCAATGCAAGGCGGAAAACCTCCTGGGATTGCTGGCCCCCCCAATTGACAACCCCTGCGGTTGGCGAGCCCAAAAAACATGCATTGGAACCTCTGGATTCTAAAAAGGTTGGAACTGCTCTCCGTTCTGGGTCTCACTCCAGCATGCTCTGGGTATGATGTGGCACACATCCCACGAACTTTTGGAGCGATCACCACTGCTGTCTGTCACGAACAATCTGGGTTCCCGCTGAATACCTCTGTGCGACCTGCCTACTTTGACCAAACCATCCACATTCAGACAGGTGGCAATATACAGATCTTCTTGAGTGTCTATCAAAGACGGGAAACGAGAAAAATCGTTCAATCTGTCATCTGCAGTCGCCCTGCGCCCCGGGCGGCTCCTTGCGCGGTTTGCCATACTACACTGCGTAACAGAAAGAATGTGCCCCCGACGGAAAGAACCCAAATATAATACGGCATGAATCATCACAGCCACGACCCCCAGGGGGGGGGACGAGTCCGAGAAGGCCGAAGGGGGGAGAGGAGGTGCTGGCCCAGGAAGTAAGGGAGGGAGAGTCCGAGGAGGACGAGGATGGAGAGTCCCTGGAGGACGAACCCGACTCGGAGGACGACTGGCTATGAGTGTATGACGCCACGGCATGCTCCTTCTCTGCACTGTCGCTTATTCCGCTTGTCACCCTCCTCCTCCCCTTTACTCTCCTCTCAGCTCAACTGACGTGATTGCCCAGATGTGGTCTGAGCGCGAAGAAAATCTATCAATAGTGAGGACTGCACAGAGACGACCAACCGGCAATGACCGCTGCGAAGCATTGCAAACCCTCCAGAGGCTCAAGACGCCACCAGGACGGCCCCAGAGCCCCAACTCAGGAGATGGCCCCAGAGAGCCCCTCGGAAGCCCAGGAGACCCCCAATACGGCCCCCCACGAGATATCATCAAATAGTTAGAGAATAGAGGCCACCTAGATGGGGTCGGAGTAGATGGGGTCGGATGATCGCGCCACATCGCCGATATATCGACGATGCATCGGCGATGCATCCGCGATGCACTGGCGATGAATCGGCGACGTCGGCGTGGGGAAATTTGTGCCCCACATCGAGCCGCATCGTTGATGCATCGGCGATGCGGCGCGATCCTCCGACCCCATCTACTCCGACCCCATCTAGGAGGCCTAGATGGAAAAAACGAGAGGTGTCACATGTCACGGCCTTCTTGGGCGGTGCTCGAAGCGTCACCACACGGAGTGGTGAGCCGCCACGGTGGTGGGCCCTGCCCCAGGAGGAGGAGGAGGAGGAGGAGGAGGAGGAGGAGGGGGAGGAGGAGGGGGAGGAGGAGGAGCAGGAGAAGGAGGAGGAGGAGGACGACGAGGAGGGAGGATGAGGGAGAAGGAGGAGGAGGCAGAGGAGGAGGAGGAGGAGGAGGAGGAGGAGGAGGAGGAGGACGAGGAGGAGGAGGAGGAGGAGGGGGGAGGGATGGAAGAGGGACCCTGGAATCGGGGCAGGCCTGGTCAGCTCCCTCGACCGCCGTCGTGAAGGGCTGCCAGCCAAACTTGCTGTCCTTCCAGAAGGGGCCCTCCAGCGCCAGGTCTTTGGCCGCGGCGTCCAGCACCTCCCCTCCCAGGAGGGATGCGCTCGCTCACGACTGCGAGAAAGCCACCGAGACAGCTGAGGTCCCAGCGACCGAGGGACGCCAGAAACCGGCCAAGGTGGGCTGGAAACAACAACCTCGGGAGGGACAGATCGCCTCCTGTCGCGGGGGTCTAGCGCCGCAGCGGCACGGGGCAGCTTGGCTCAAGAGTGGAAGGGACACGCGCCACGGGGCACCCGGCTCCTCCGCGACAGAAGCGGCGGGAGCGAATTCATTCGCTCCCGCCGCTTTGAGACTACTGCTTTTTGAGACGAAGCCAGGACGAGGCCAGGACGAGGATAAGTCAGGGCGAGGCCAGGACGAGGCCAGAACGAGGCCACGCCGCTTCGGGACAAAGGTCTCTGCTTCTTGAGACGAGGCCAGGACGAGGATAAAAAGTCAGGTTAAGGATGAATCGAGAACCTCCGAGATCTGGCCGCCCTGGAGGATGTCTGGGGCGCCGCAGCCGTCGGGCGAATAAATCCTTGTCCGAGCCCCTTATCCGACTCTTGTATCCTTCTGGGCGGGACGCACAGGGACATGCTGATACTGCACGTCCTCCTTGGAGGCGCGCGCCCGACCCGAACATATAGCACACCCCTCTTGTGGCACATCCTTTCCCGAGCGGCCTGGCCAGAGAGCGCCGGCCACGACGCACATACTGCAAGATTCCTCGGTGCGCGCGTCGCCCCCTGGGGGGGTGGGGGCGACGCACACATAGTAGAAGTGTGTTGGGCTGACGCTGATCTGGGGGCTCCGGTGATCTCTGGAGGCCCCCCCCGTGGGCGTCCGGGCACCTCTCGCGAGACCTCCGGAGACCTCCCCGGCGGCCTCCGGCGATCCCCGGGGGCGAGGAGGGGGCGACCGAGCCTGGAGCGAGGTGGGCAGGGAGCGTCGCCGAGCGCGTTCCACGACTCGCAAAGTGCCTACTTGCCAACGTCCGAAAAACACCTGTCTGCTTCGATGTAATTCATCGCAGATCCCCCGCGGGGGATCCGGGCCATTTGCGAGTAGCTTCTCTGCGAGTAGTGGAACGCGCTCGTCAAAAGTGGGGAGGAGCGAGGAGCGGAAGTAGGGGAACGAAGAATGACATAAACAGTCAAACTCGAGAGTCCGCGCGGATGTCTCGGATCGGCGCTGGACCCCCCTCCCAGGCGCGCGGGGCGCTCCCTGAGCTCCGACGTGAGACTTGCGCACTGCCACCCTCAAATCCGAACCACACTCGGAAGGCGTCTCGCGCCCCGCTCCTGTCTCACAATATTGGATGGCTCGCAGAGCAAGCATGACAGCGCACCTCAAACAACTCGACACGCTCCTCAAAGTATCATCCCACCTCTTGCTGCCTCTGCGTTGCCCAACCCCTCCTCATAGGCGACTGGCTTGAACTTCTGCTCGAAGCGCTCGAAATGCGATGTTGCTAGCACATGTGCTTCGAAACGCCCCTCCTGCGGACAGCGGGATCTGAAACCACAGGCGGTTCGGCAGACGGCTGACGTCGGTACACCCTCTGTGTATCGGATCACGCTCTAGACTTATGTTGCTCCCCATCGCTAATTGAGGACCACATCCCTGAAATAAGTTCGAGCACCCAGTAAAGTGTCGAAAGACTGTCGAAAGAGTGTCGAAACAGTGTCGGGCGAGTGCCTCCGAGAGCCCGACCCGTGAAAACCCCAGAGTCTCGGCATTTGTTTTGGCGCTCGAAATTCTTTCTGATGATCAAGGCCAGAGTAGGTTGGAACATCATACCTCTAGACATAGAAACAACAGCACAAACAACAAACATCGGGGATGGACGGACCCCCCTTTAGTAAATGGTGGTTTAGTGAAAACGACCTGAGGCCCAAACCTGGCGGGCGCAAGACTGGAGAATAACGGCCACGGCGCCATCTCGAGAACCGAAAACGGACAATTCACTTATCGACGTGCCACTGTTGGGGGCTCTGCCCACCCCCGAAAGCATAAACTCTCGGAGCTCCGCGCGGAGTCCTGGGCCTGCACCGTCGCTGGACCCCCTGCCTCGAGCGCGGAGGGCACCACGGGCGGCCACGGAGGCCACGCCCGCGGGGGGGGCCCGGCGCCGACCGAGACAGCCGCCCGGACCTCCGAAGAATGCCTGCCGACGATGCCTTCTCTCCCTCGACTCTCGGACCACTAAGCAGAAGATGTGGCATCGGTGGAGCTCTCGCTCAGAAGGCAACTACTGGGAGTGGGAGTTTCTCGTCGGAAGGATCAGATCGGATTAAGCCCCCTTGGGGGGCTGTTACGCCGGAAAGGGCCTCGGATCAGGCCGGAGTAAGCGGGATCGAGCGGGATGAAGCCGGATGAAGCGGGATGAAGCGGGATTCAGCCGGATTTCGGACCAGGGCAGAATCAGAATTTGACCTCCCAGGATCGGGCGTTGGCAGAACTGGGTTTAGTGGAACCTGGTTCAGTGATTTGAACCGGGGGCGCCCCCCCGCCCCATGTCCACTAACCGGACCTGCCGTCAACCGAAAAACACCAGTACGGCAAACGGTTTAGTGAATCTGGCCAATTGAGGGGCCCCAGGGCCCTACCACTAACCCGGTCCCCTTACCCGGGGTGCTGGCCATACCCGACAGGAGTGGCATCCGCACCTCTCCGCGGCCTCGAGCGCTCAGAGCTTCCTTCTGGCTGCCGAGGCCAGCTCTGCACGCAGCGCTGCCGGCCGGCCGGCACGGGCCCTATGTGCGCTCGAGGCTACCCCCGCTGCTGCCGGCAACCGCGTCGCCTCAGCTCCCTGGAGCCCGCCTCGGCGCCTCCTTCATCGACCAAAAATGTACACCACCACCACCTCCCTCCCCCCCTCCCTCTCGCTGGAAGGAGGAGAGAGGAGGAGAGGGGAGGAATCGAGGAGGAGAGAGGGGAGAGAGGAGCTCCCTGGATCGACGAGCGCGTTCCACTACTCGCAGAGTAGCTACTCGCAGATGCCCTGGGTCCCCCGCCAGGAATCTGCGATAACTTGCGTCGAAGCAGAGGGGTGCTTCTCGGGCGTTGGCGAGTAGGCACTCTGCGAGTAGTGGGACGCGCTCGGTGACTGGAGCCGGCCTCGGCGTCTTCTCGATCGACTGCGGGAGCGCCGATCTCAGACGTGCGGCACCTTCCGCCCAGAGGCACGTCGGGCTCGCGCTCGTGGCCCGCGGCAGGCGCCAGCGCTCCCGCTCGTGCTCCTCTCTCCGCCGGCCCTTCCCCCCCCCGTCCTCGGTGCGAGCGAGACCCCCGGAGAGCAGCGCGAGCGGGGGGCCCGCCCGTTCCGCACACCCTGCTCACCGCGGCCGGCAGGCCCGCCGCCCTCCCTCCCTCCTCTCCTCCTTCTCCTCCTCCTCCTCCTCCTCCTCCTCCTCCCGCCCCGTGCCCTCGACGGATTCCCAGCCGCACGCCGCGGCCGCCAGGCCCGCCGCTGCTCCAGGGGTGTCCTGCCTCGCGTCCGATCGGGCGAGGATCCCACGGGTGGACCACCTGCTCTGCCCCGCCCCGTCGCGTGGGCGTCGCTGCGAGGCGGCGAGGGCGGGGTGGGTGGCGACAAGGCGGCGGCCAGCGCGTGCGCCCGGCTTGAGCGGGCGTCGAGGCCGCACGGGGTGCAGCTGGCGCGTTTTGGCGCGGTGGCCGTAATCGTCACGCGGGGGGGGGGACCCAAGGTCAGGCAGCAACTCCTGGGAGGTCTTCGCAAGGGAGGTCAAGGGCTACGAAGCCCGATTCGAAGGCCATGAACCCATGTCAGGCCAAATTAAGCGAAATATAGCCAGAATGAGCGGTAACATGCCGAATTAGGCCGGCTGCCGACGACGGATCTACCAGCGCCGATGCTTGATTCAATCTCGCAAGAAAGGCATCTTCCAGGAGGGGTAACGGTGGCCACCCGAAAGCCGACGACACGGAACATCACAATACCGCACACATTGAAACACGATCAGGGCCTCAGACCCCATGTTTATACTTCATTTCCCGAGCTACTAAGATTATCTTGGATTGCCCCTGGGCCCGACACCGGGCGCGTCGTCCACGACCCTACGGCGACGATGGGGGCCCCCGAAGCCTCTCGTGAGCACCGAAGCTACACGGTCAGAACACCGTGGTCGCCCTTGAGCACCCAAAAGACCTCGCGTGGGCACTGGAGTGATATCCGTGGTAGCGCCGTCGTCGTTCTCGTCCATCCTCCTCCTCCTCCCCCCACGCCCCCTCGTCCATCCTGTTCCTTGTCCTTATCTCCGTCCTCATTATCCCCCTGCTGCTGGAACGCCACTAGCGCTGAGAAGGCGGCATCAAGATCCGCTGGCCCTCGACGCGGAATCATCCAAACCACAAACAACTGATCCCAACCACTGAACAAATTAATTGCGAGAACCACGGAATAGCATTGCCGCGTGATGTTGCATGCGCCGCAACGTGCCTGCGAGCACCCGCAACGTGACTATGAGCACCACTGTGCCGCGAACGCCAACGAAAATCCAGAGGGTACGGCTGCCACAGTATGCATGTGAGCATCGCAGCAGCGGGCGAGCACCACAGCATACACGGTTCGCGTGCCCACCCCCAATTATGACCTGATGAGCCGCACCACTGAATATCGTGGCCAGACAGGTCGCGCCGCGCGCCCGCATTCGGAGCGGCCGCGGCAAATTGGCAGCGGGCATAGCCTAGGTGTCCCAATTGCCCATTCAACATTGTGGACATACGATTTCGCGAATCCGCGAGGGTATCTTGCTTCAGATGTCCCTGCTAGTTTCTTGCTCTCAAACCAAGATCGCCCCAAGTTGCCAAGCTATGGTCAAGCGATGGTCCAACGTTGGAAAAAAAAACTCCACGTTGTCAAATATACGATCGAAATCACCCACATAGGGATGATACGGTGCACAACAAAACACACATAGAAGGCCCATGGAGTTCAGATGTGTTCCTCCTCCTCCTCCTCATGCTCCTCGTCCTCCTCATGTTCCTGCTCCTTCTCCCCCTCCTGCTCCTCCTGCTTCTCCCCCTCCTAATTACCCCCTCCACCCGATCCTCCTCCTCCTCCTCCTTCTCCCCCTCCTCCCCCTCCTTTGCTTCACTCCAAGCACGTGCCGTGGTCCGCCGGATTAGTACCCTCATTGACGCTCATCCCATGCATCCCTCCTCCCAAGAATCTAACCAAAACTCGTCTCTAATGATGCTTTGAATCCATGTACAACGCATCTGCGAGTGGAAGCCACAGCCGTCTGCTCCTCTGTTCCTTGTTCCCCCCTCCTCCGACTCCACTCCTCGTCCTCGTCCTCGTCCTTGTTCTCCTCCTCCTCCTCCTCCCCCTCCGCCTCTTCCTTCTCCTCCTCATCCTCCTTCTCATGCAAACTAGAACGGGATGGCAAGGCAGTGCGAGGAGGACTGGAGAGGGAGAGGGAGTGGGACGAGGAGAGCAAGGGGTAGGGAGGGATTGGAGGACACAACAATCATGGATGGGATAACACAAAAGGCCTGCCGCGGTCTAGGGGAGGGTCCTCAGAACTCGAAAGGTCTGGGACGTGTGGCGGGAGCGGGAAGGAATAACCTCCCTGCAAAAGGAAAACGTGGTGTTCGTGGATATGGGGCAATGGGTAAGGCATGAACCCAGATAAGGAACACGGTGCTCGCATAGTCCGCGCCGTCCAACACGGTCTTCCCAGAGGGGGGAGAAGTGGTACCCAGAAGGCAGAAGAGATTGGGAGGGTACAAACCTTATTGTCGGCTTGCGCATATCCCGCCATGGCCGACACAGCGAAACGGCTTCCCTGGAGGTGAAGACAACCTCCCAAGAGGGCGAAGCATGGTAGCGAGACGGCTGGAGAAGGCAATGTGGCAGGGCACAGGCCGCGAGGCTGGGGGCTTCCGTGGGCTGCGTCTGGGGCCTCACCGGGCAGCGTGCTTGGGCGGGGAAAATACGAAACCTGGTATAGATGATGGTGTTCGAATGTTTTACCCGCTCTGGCGGAGCCTCCCTGGAGGGTTGGGCTTGGCACGAAGCTGCGTAGTATGCTTTTCGAATACACTGCCCGCTCTGGCGGGGCCTCCTTGGAGGGGCGGGACGGCACAAAACCTTGTAGGTATTGTATGGGTGCCGAATACCCTACCCGCTTCTGGCCGGGCCTTCCTGGAGGGGCTGGAGCGTCACGAAATCGTGTACGAGGTATGGCTTCCGAATACCCTGCCCGCTCTGGCGGGGCATGTAAGGGTAATATTGGTAGTAGTGGTAGTCGTGATCGTAGGCGTAGTTGGAGGAGGGATGCATGCAGCGGAAGAGCGGTAATAGTGGTAGTGAGTAGCAGTGGCAGTAGTGGTAGCAGCGTCAGCGGTAGTGGTAGTAGAGGTAGCAGTGGTAGTAGTGGTACCAGCGTCAGCGGTAGTGGTAGTAGAGGTAATAGTGGTAGTGGTAGAAGCAGTAGTGGTAGTGCGAGTGGTACGAGTGGTAGGGAAGAGAAGGATACTGAGGATGAGGGGCAGAGAAGGATAAGGCGTTCTGGGAAAACACTAGCCCGACTCAAGATGTGTGGGACAAACACATTGTATCCAAGGTCCAGCTGTTGTCCGGCTATCGTTCCGACTTGCCCACTTTGAAATTCAACTAAAACCAACATATTTGTAACGTCCAACGATGTTCCTGCGATCGCTCCTAACAATTCCAAGCAAAAGCGATCAACCATCACTGACTTCATAACGCCCGGCTATTGTCTGGTTATTGTTCCGCGCGAGCGGTTCCCTTGATAATTCCATTATTATGTTTAGCATAGTCTGAAGACAAACAACTTCATCCGAAGGTCTGGCTATGGTATAGTCTGGCGATGAAGCGCCAGAGGGGAACATGAGCAGAAAATCCACCTATGGTCAGACCGTCGTTCCTAAGACCCCCAACCACAACAAACACCAACACGTGTTTCAGAGCTGCGACCTATCCCCCTAATTAAAGCTGTGCGTAGCCCGCCTAGCTTTTAGCGGAAGAGGTTCGCTCTCGCCCCGCAGATCAAAGGAAAAGTGTTTCAGAGCTGCGAACTCGCTCGATCACAAGACGATAGCTCATGAATGGGCAATGGAACACCTGACAGATAATCTTCCCCTCCAGCCCCTTTCTTGCCAGTGCTCTCCTTGCACCCGCAGTGGTACAGGGGCCTATAGACCACGCAGAAGTCCCGTCGGAAGTGGTCCCAGGCGTGACCCAGCGCCTGTGGGAGAAATGGTAAATGGGCGCCTACTGTACACCTATATCGATCCTGACCAGGACCACCCTGGGCCCAGGATCGGTGCACATGCCATCCTGGCCAAACCATGAAGGCAGATACACCGATTCTTGGCCCCCGGCGAAGAGCATTCGGATCTGGCGGCACAACACACGAAAACCGCACCGCAATCGTACAGCGCAACCCCAGGTGCACGAACTTCGCCTCCCCAAGTGACACTGCACCTCCTAACGCTGCAATCCGACCATACACCATACACCTCCGCTTCTTCCTCTCCTAACCGTGCGCTGATCGTATGCGCGCCTGGATTGCTGCTGTCTTTAAATGCTTTTCCGTCAAGCTGGAGCTTGTGTGCTGAGACCTAGCCTACTGCGTTCGCTCGTCGCCCGGGCGGCTGACTGGCTGTGAGAACACATGCGAGGCGCGTGAGAAAACAAACGCGAGGAAGCTCCTCCAACCCAGGCCATCCACCAGACGCTCCTAGCGGCCGGCGGCCAATCTCGCCCAGCTCTCTCGACGGCTGGTGGCCCGGAGCGGTCTCACTGAGCTCATCTGCCCACCCCTTTCGGCCTCTTCCGTCCCTGCGCGAGGGGGAGCGAAACGGGGCGGGCCGGCTCGTACATTACCAGCCTCGAACGTATCCCTATCCCTAAGATCCCTATCCCTATCCCGAACAGGCTGGTAAGTACAGGGGGAGGAACGACGGCATGAGCATTCTTTTTCGACGGTCCGCGCGAATCTCTTGGACCTGCGGACCCCCCATTGGCGGGCGGAGCGCGCCAGGAGCGGCGCCGGATGCGCGGCCAGCGCAGATCCAAGAAATTCGCGCGGACCGTCGAAAGGTTTGCCGTTCTTTCTTCTTCGATCATGGGGGGTAGTAACGTCGAACTGCAGAGCAGATCCAAGAAATCCGCGCGGTCCGTCAAAAGTTTGCCCGTTTCTCTTCTTCGATCAAGGGGTGAAGCGTCGACCTGATGAATCGATCAGGGGAACCGATGTACCAGGTCGATCATGAGAATCGACCTTGGGACATGTTCTTCTTCGATCCTGGGAACTGGCGATGCATCGCCGATAGACCAGCGGTGGGCCCTCGATAGCGCAAAAATCTTCGGTCTCGGAGCAGGGCGGGTACCCGGGCCCCGCTCGGCTGAAGTGGGGGATATTGGGAGTCGACGCTTCTGCCCTCCCCCCATGCCCCCCCCTTTCTAGAAGAGAACCACCAACTGCACCAACAAAACCATAAGCAAGGCTTTTTTTTGTCGGGGCTCCAGTCAGTGGGGCAAAGCGCTTCGGCTCCAACCGCTCGTGCTCCCGCTGCTACCTGTGCCGCTTGCCCTCCACCCCTTCCCCTCAGCCCGCCAAGCCAGTCACCCCGCCCACAGAAACCCTTGAACAGTCGTATTCCAAAACTGTGCGGAGGCGGCCCGCGCGGACTTCTTGGATCGGCGCTGGGCCCCCCTTTTTCCCTGGCGCGCGGAGCGAGCAGGGGGCGGTGCCAGAGGCGCCGCCAGGGGGCCCAGAACACACCCAGGATATCTGCGTGGAGCTCCTGAGTTGTTGCTTCTTGGACTGACGTTGCCCCTGACCCTTCCCTCTGAACCTAATGTGAGGCAAAGACTTCTATCCGCCATCCTGCCGCTGGGCACGGAGTGGGCGTGCCCTCAGGTCCTTTGCCTCATCCCTTAAGCCTCAGTCCTCACTCCTGAACCCAAAGTTCTCAAATCTCTCGCGCCTTGTCGCGGTTCCCCTGGGCTCCCATACATCTTCTCGCGTGACTTGTTCGGGCCCGAGAGGGCCCCAAGACGGGCCAAGACGGCCCCGAAGCGCCTGAAGATCGTTCCAAGACGCCCAAGATGGTCCCAAGACTGCCCAAGAGGCCTCGAGACGGCCCAAGAGAGCTCCAAAGTCTCCCCAAGAGGGCCCCGAGAGGCCAAAATCGTTGGTTTCCCAATGGTTGTTCAATGATGTTGAGGTCCTGGATTTTTCGAGCTCCCGACGCTCCAAGACGGCCCAAGAGGCCCCCAGGACCGCCCCAAGACGACCCAAGAGGCCCTCAGAAGGGCACCGACACGGCCCAGGAGGGCTCCAAGACGGCCTCCGGGGCGCCCAAGACGGCCCAAGAGTGCCCAAAGACAGCCCCAAGAAGGGCCCAAGAGGGGGAATACGAATCCAAAATACGAGTCTTCCGCCCCAGGAGGACCCCTGGAGGCCCAAAGGAGGAAGAGGCTCTGAAGCCACCCCAAGAGGCCCCAAAACGGCACTGAAGAGGCCTCAAAACGGCGCCCAAGAGGCCCCCGAGAGGCCTTCCGCGACATCCCAACGAACGTCCACGAAGCCTCAGATCCACAACCCAGGCAATGTGGCGGGATGGGTTGAAGGCCATTCGATAAAAAAAACCTTGAGGGCCAAATCAGGCGTTAGTAAACCGACCGGTAGCTAAGGGCGCGTTGTCGATTGCGCTTCCCAAAAAAAGGATTTGCCGCACCCCCGCGCCCAGAGTTATGATCATAACCCTTTCACTTTACCTTCCCACGCCAAGGGGTCTGTGGCTAGCGTCGCTAGCAACCACCAGCTGGAGAGGCATGCGCCAGGCCCCTCACCGCTCGAGACCTACCCCCGAGACCTCAGGCGACCTCCAGGCAGCCCCGAGGACACCCAAGGAGTCTCTTTGCAGGATACCCCAAGGTCGAGGCCCTAGGAGGACCCGAAAGACTCCCGTCCAGGAAGGACGACCCAGGGGACCCCGAGGGACGCCGAGGCCTGAGGAGGGCTAGATCGGAGCGGACAGGCGGCTAGCCTCTTGACAGCGTGGGGGTAAACACGCCTCGCATCCACGAAGTAGGCCAGGCACTACTATAGGGTGGCGCGGGCGGGAACCACAAAGAGATCTACGAGAGGATGCGGCGGTTCTCGGCTTCCGAGTGTTATGTTACAATCGTCCCGATAACTGCTCATAACCCTTTCACTTTACCTTCCCACGCCAAGGGGTCTGTGGCTAGCGTCGCTAGCAACCACCAGCTGGAGAGGCATGCGCCAGGCCCCTCACCGCTCGAGACCTACCCCCGAGACCTCAGGAGACCTCCAGGCAGCCCCGAGGACACCCAAGGAGTCTCTTTGCAGGATACCCCAAGGTCGAGGCCCTAGGAGGACCCGAAAGACTCCCGTCCAGGAAGCACGACCCAGGGGACCCCGAGGGACGCCGAGGCCTGAGGAGGGCTAGATCGGAGCGGACAGGCGGCTAGCCTCTAGACAGCGTGGGGGTATTCCACGGACTCACAAAAATTGGCACGGAAGGACTCACGTGTCGTGTCTCAAGATCTCACTCACAGCGTACCACACCTGCTCTGACTCTCTCTTGCAACAATTGACTGATAGAGACCACGCGCAAAGTGTTGGATTAGCATATGGTCATCTGGGGCAGGAGTGACCTGGACTATGTCTGCAACCGCCTGCTCGATGTAAATCTTTGCGGTCGTCGCTGAACCCCATCTGCCCCTCATTATCGTTGTCTCCATACTTTGATGCGACATGAAGTCGTACGTGGCACCACCACGACGGCATGAGTACCAGGAGAAGCGGAAATCCTCGAGGTGAAAGAATGCCAGCAACTTCTTCAGGCAACTGCGAAGCTGCGCTGGCGACCGTGTGCTGATCGTGTCCGGAGGCGCTGCGTGTACATACCAGCGCTTGACTAGATCTACGGCGATGGGGCAGTCGACAACGACCATCTCGGTAGTGGCTTTGCGGTGCCCTGTTTTGGTCTCAGGCAAGCGGACAATCACTCTGTCATTGATAATCGCAACTTGCTGCTTGGACAATGTGAACAGCTCCGTGGTGCGCAGCAGACCTGCGAAACCCAATGCTAGGAGGGTGCCGACATCCACAGCGTCGCACTCGATGGCGAGGGCGGCCATCCCCAGAATGAGCTCTGGCGTGAACGGCAAGGCGCGAACAGGCGGTTCGCATCGCCTCCAAGCTTTGAGCAGACTCCATGACAACCCCAAGCTCTGTTTGACTGAGGGGAAGAAGAAGCCTATCGCAGCGACCGCATAGTTGGCAAGGCTAACAGGCTGGCCTTCGCTCCAGAGCATCTCTATGTACTCGGCGATGCCCTCGTCGGTGTCCAGCGGTCCTGAGGGCATGAGGCCTACGGCATCCCAAAAATCGAGGACGCGCTTGGCTGCTGCTCTGTAGCGGTGGAGCGTGGTGGAGGTGACTCGGAGCAGCTTCAACCGAGTACCACGCTTCGCTGAGTGTGCCTTCCTCGCCTTTTGAAGGAGTGATTGCGGACCTTCTGGGGCTGTCGGAATGGCTGCCCTGGCCCCCCCGCCTTCCACTGGCGTCTGGAGGGCGCGTCGGCGGGGTTGTCCTCGGTCGCGATGTACCCGGTGATGGGGTAGAGGCCTCCCGCCGCGCAGAGGGCGGCCCACTTGCGCAGGAGCCATTGCAGCCTGGTACTGGACGACCGCCCCTTCGTAGTGATCGCTGCCACTACCTGCGAGTCAAACAGATGAACAAACCTGGCGCTGAGGTGCTTGGTGGAGCGAGTCCTCCACAGCAGGGCTGCCACTCCCGCCTGCAGCTCACGGGCGTTGATGTGGAGGTCGATGCTGCCCTGCCACCTCAGCGAGACCACGACTCTCCAGTTCCAGTTGAAGGGGCTGATGCTCGCCCGCGGCCACGCCTTCGGTCGATTAGGCAGGCCCACGTCTAGGCGAATGTCGCTACCACTGCGATCACTTAGTGCCAAGAACTCGCCTGTGAACTCTGAGGCCAGCTTCTTGTCGCACTCGGCTGCGCCCTTCGTGTAGGTGCCGACCTCGCCCCAGGCCAGCGGGCACGCCCCCCGCGCGAACAGAGCTTCAGCAGGTAGCTCGCGAGCAAGAAGTCCTCGAGCCAGAAACAGCTGCTGGAGGAGCCAGGAGACCGAATACACTGAATAAGAGTTGCCCAAGAGAAAGCTCCTCGTGTCAGCAACTCCTTGGGCCTCAGGGTCCTTGTGGGCAACCCTTGTGTAATGCTTGTCGAATCCCAGCAGAGCCTCTCTCTCCTCGGGGTTAGGCGCGCGGAGGCTCCCATCCAAATCGTTCCGAAGCATGGAGGTCTCTTCATACCAGCCCAAGTGATGGCGATACCAGTCCTGCTCCCACCTCCTTTTGGCAGCGTCTGAAGCAGAGCGGAGGCCTGCAGGCATCGCAGGTCTACTTGAGGCAGGCCGCGGGCACACAAGCGTCGGAACTGGAGCAGCACCGCCTCCCCAGGTCCAGCCAGCAGCGACCCACTGGAAAGGGGCGACTGAACCGCTGATTCGGCGCACGACCTGGGGTGACCCGCTGGGCTGGCGCGGCACCTCGACTGCGAATTCCCCGCGAGTCTGCGCGGGCCAGCTGCACCAGTAGTAACGCGGCCGACGAGCAGGAACAAATATAGAGGAGCATAGCTTGACTGGCGGGACCCCAAGCTCCTTCGTGATAGCATCTCTCACTTGCGGACTCATCGAGGCAACATTCTCAACAAAGGTGGCTAGCTTCTCCTTGAAGTGCTTACGAAGGAGACCGTGGACCCTCGGGATCTCATAGAAGAGCTTCGAACTGGGGCCAGCCAGGCCCGCCCGCGACAAGTTGACTGCGCTGAGGTCCTGACAAGGACTGCCCGCTCCACAGACGCAGACGTCGCACAGGCCGTAGTAGGTGTCAGCTAGCTTAACGACGTCCTTCTCGGAGATCGATCGGATGTCGCCCCAGTCGGCGGTTCCAGGCCATCGGAGTCGCACGACTCGTCTAGCAGGCTTGTCAACCTCGCTGCACACCATGCCGATGATGTCGACTGGCAGCCTGGACACTGCCACAGCCAGCGCGGCGATGCCGTCGAAGAGGCTCACGATGAGCACCCTGGGCCGTGGCCGGCCCCCTGGCAGCGACGGGGAGCTGCGTGCGGGCTGCAGGTCGCTGCGGCCTGGCCCCAGCACCGGCCTCGCTCCCTGGCGGGCGGCCCTGAGCTGCTGGACTGCCAAGGGCGTGAGGCCAGTGGAAGCGCACACTCCACCTCCAGCCTCCGAGGCATCCGAGACGGTGGCGACTGGCGACAGCGCCGCCCTAAGGTCGGTGCACGCGATAGGCAGGTACCCGATGCACACAAGCAGCTCCTGGCTCATGCCCATGTTGATGCGTCCGCCTCTCGTCCTGGTGGAAAACTCCCAGACCGAGTTGAGACAGCTCAGTGGCGGCCGCCTGAACTCCAGGGCCCGAACGGCGCGGCCCAGCAACGTGAGCATAAGCAGCCACGGGCAGCACTCGCGGCCCAGGGCGTACAGAATGTAGCGGACCAGCTCGATCACCTTGTCGGCAGGGGCCCTGATCGTACCCGCGCAGCCGTCGATGGACGCTCCCATCCTCTCGAGCTGCAACTGCCGTGCGTGGCTTTTCTCCTCCGCGTAGGCGACCTCTGCCTGGGTGTAGGCGCGCCGCATGGCGAGTTGCATCTCGCCTGGGGTGCCCACGACTCGATACGCCTCTGCCGCCTCCAGGACCTCGGGCGCATCAAAGTCATCGATGTAGACCTGCCACCACGCGTGAGGATGCTGCTTCGCCAGCGGCCAAGGCTGATCGCGCCTCCACTCCGCTCCTGCAGGCAAACCAGCTCCCAGACGCGGTGCTCGCAAGGCCAGGCGGCGGTGTAGGTGCTGGAAGAGGGTGACTGCGAGGACCCAGCCCATGGGGATGACGCGGAACGCCACGTAGACTAGGTGGTCCCCAGGCAACCCAGCAGCGCTCGCTGGCACGGGCACCGAGACGGCCATTCTGCCATGCCAGGCTGGCGGCAACTTCCACACATAGAAGGCGCCCTTCGGGTCGTCGCTGCTCCACACCATGGCACATCCTGCTGGCAAGTGGAGGCTGGTCCATGAAGTGGAGGCCGCCAAAGTCGACGTGTCCTCAACGATGTTGCGGAGGTAGGCGTTGGAGGGTATCATGTTGAAGATGAGGCGCGTGCATCTCGACTGGCCCTCGAGTGGCTTGCCCTTCTTCTCGCGAGCGAACAGGCCGTTGAAGACCTTCTGGCCCCGCGGCGCAAAGATGTCCGCCTCGTCGACCACGCCCAAAATTCCGAGGCCAATCAAGTGCTCCGCGACCTCGTACCAGTCCTCGAGCCTCTCGCAATTGACTCGGGCGCGAGGAGGGTCCAGCGGCCACTCCGCAACAGGCAGCGTGGCAACTTCAGGGTTCATAAGCCACTCCAGGATGTGCTCGTCAACGAACTCCTCCGTCTGGAGCTGCGCGGCATGCTGTTTGTCGGGTAGGCCTGGTATGAGCTCCGCCAGCTTGATGGGCAAGGCCTCGCCCTGCTCCTCACCAGTGTAGCCGACCCTGAGCTTGCTGATGTTCTGGGCCCAGTCGATGTCAGGCCGACGAGTCAGCGGGTCATCTAAGAAGCCGTCAACGTGGGAGATGATGGTCTTGTAGGCGGACCGCTGGGCAAGATGTAGCATTGGCGAGTGTCTCCACAGACGAGGGTCACCTCGACCAACGTACTCGAAGTTGAGAGACAGCACCACTATATATGACCAAACTTCTCTGGCGACTAAGCGCCCCTCAATCCTGAACCTCTGACGCTTCCTTCTCGGTCCGTCCTGAGATGCGACCCATGCTCGTGCGAGCGTAAGGTCGGGGAGGGCCATCGGCAACAGGTCACGCGTCCTTACCTGCGGCCCTCCAGTCGTGGGAAGGTGTGGACGAAACTCACGGCAAAACTTTCCAAGGCGGCCTGGGTGCTGCCACTGCAAGGCGACGATGGCGACGCCCAAGTCCAGTAAGAGCGGCGTGGCGGGTACAGCTCGAGTCACAGCTGCCCTCCACGCGGTCAAGTCAGTGCAGACCTGTAAGTGCTCGGGCCAGCGAGGCTGCGCGTCAGTGTTCAGCGCTGCCTCGCGGCCTACTTCGCGGGTCGGTCCTGTCGCCCGCGAGCCTCCTGCATGAGCTTCCTGAGGCGCATGCCGTGGGCTCCACGCGTCTCGCCCTGCCTCTTCGGGTGGGCGTCCTTGATGGCCTTCCAGGAGACCTCCTTCGGCGTCGCCTCCTTCGAGACGTCCTCGCGCAGCTGCACTGTCCGCTGCGGCCCTGGGGCAGGGCGGCGGGCTGCTGCTGCTGCTGGCGCTGCTGGCAGGGGTAGATCCTTGACGAGGTCCGCAGGCGTCCGAGGCGCAGGCAGCCGGTGTGCCGCCTTGCCTTGGCTCCCGCCAGTCTGGCCTACAGGAGGGGAGTTGCTCCTCGGCGGCTCCCTCTCCCGGCCTGACCCCTAGCCCCGCTTGAGCTTGGACAGCAGCTCCTCGAGGCGCAGTTCGCCCAGCTCGACTGTGCGCACGATCTCCTCATCCTCCGCCCTGAGCGCAAGCTGCTCGTTCGAGGGCGGGATGAGCTCCAGCCAGCGAGCACCTGACCAGCTCTTGTCCACAGCAAAGAGCTGAAGCGCCTTGAACCGTTGACTCAGCACGTCCAAGGCGTAGGCCGTCTTGCCCGAGAGGATGGCATCGGCGGCCTCGCAAACAGCCCTCATCTCGCGGTAGACCCCAATCCCGATCGACTTGATGGGGTTCTGAGGGATGAAGACATTCAAGAAGTACTTCAGGAAGATGGGTGGGAACTCCTCCCCCTCCTCCTCACCAACCTGCGTGGTGACGTACTCACTCATCTTGGCCAGCGCCTGCTCCGAGAAGCCCTGGGAACTTGGCGGCAATCTGGCGAAAATGACCTCGACGAGAGGCGAGACCTCGCGGGGCAGCCCCCTCACTGCTGCCGCTGGCGCCACTAAGAACTGACTGCAAAACGTCACCATTGCCGCTCCTGTTGGCCGCCGCTTCGAGCAACAACTGGAGAAGAGGCCCCTCGCCTCCTGCACCAGCGCCACCGCTCTCGGCGCTCGGAGCCGCCTCCGCTGGGACCTCGGGCGCGCGCCTCTTGCCGGCCCTGTCCTGCACGACCTCCGCCAGCGGCCGCTTTGCTCCGCCGCGCGCAGGGGCTGCTCCAGCCACCGCCTCGCGCAGCTTCTCCGTCGGCTGTTTCCCCCCAGGGGCTGGCTGCAGCGCCCCGCGAAGCCGATCGAGCCGAGCGCGAAGGTCGCCAGCCTCGCGCGCAGGGGGCGCCACGGCTGACAGGCGGGCGCCTGCCCCCGCCAGCGGCGAAGCCTGCAGGGCAGCGGGCTGGCGGCTGCCAACGCGCGCTGGCGCCGCCCTGGGGCGCGAGCCTGAGGCAGGGGCAGCCGTGTCCTGAACCACGCAACTGTCGAGCGGCATGCCGAACTCGTCCAGGGCGTCCTCCGTCGACTCGCGAGCCGCCGCCTCTCCAGTAGGCTCGGGCCCGAACTCCTCTGGCCACTTAGCCCAAGAGTCCACCGCCTTGCACTCCAGATAGAACTCCGACGCCTCTGCTGCGTCGACCTCCTCAAACTCCGAGACGTGGATCAGTGTCCCGCGCGAGGCGCTCGGCGAGGCTAGGCGCATCTCCTCCGTACAGAAGTGATAGAGAGGTCGGCCTGCTCCTCCGCGCTCCACGGGATGCGCCATCCACCAGGCCCAGTAGCCGTCGCTGCAGCAGATCTGCTCGGCCCGTGCGAACTGGCCCTCCTCGTCGGGCGGGCAGGCGCCTACAACTTGGATGAGGTACTCACCCTGCGGCCGCGACTCTGAGTCGAACGCCGTGCAGCGATACAGACGGCCCACCTGCACGGGGAGCCCGCGGGCGGCGGCCACGGGCTCCACAGCCGCGAGGTCGGCAGGCACCTCCTCCTCCCCATCAGCGTCCACCATGCCTGAGGGCGTGCAACCTGGACAAGGAAATGAACGGGTCACGCCAAAACCTCGAGGCAAGGTCCTGCTGAAGGAGGGGCGCCTGGACCTCACCCCCCCTCTCAAGAGGGAAGAAACATTTGAACCACAAAGAGATCTACGAAAGGATGCGGCGTTTCTCGGCTTCCGAGTGTTATGTTACAATCGTCCCGATAACTGCTCATGTGTCGACGTTCGACGTTTTCGTCTTCCCGATGTAGCAGGCACTAGTGCGAGGTGAATGCCCTGTCACCCCATTCTCGCTTGAAGGGGCCCCTGAATTATCGACCGCCCCGTTCACTAATGGCCCGTTTGCAGGGGCTTGTAATCTTTTCGGGGATCTTCTGACCCGGGTCAATCCAGACCAGGGTCAGCAGGAAACCAAAAACTGCAATGCGGGGAAAACAACTGCAACGTAGGTCTTCGCAAACCCGGGTCAGCCAACACGCGCGGCCGCCCCGCGGCCACGAGCGGCTCGCTAACCCGGGTCAGCCAGAGGGGGTCTTCGCAGGATCCTGCAGGATCTGGCGCCCTGGCTAACCCCCGTTTGCATTGACCCCCATCTCAAGGCTCCCGATCTTTGAGCGACCCATATTTTCATATTTTCTGAGTTTCTGTCTTCCCCTCACTTCCCATATTTTCACATTTTTCGGGGGAATCGAGGATTAATTGTGTCTGTGTGTTTTTTCCTCTCCTGACTGTAATCTTTGAGCGACCCAATATCGCCAGAGCCACGTCTCTCGACGCCACGCAAGCCACAGCAGGCGGCAGAAGCTGCAGCGCCGCAACTTCGCAGCCGCTGGAGCCGCGGTGGAAGGCCTAACAAAGCTCTCGCCGCCGGGAGAGCTGCTCCACACCCTCAAGGGAGGAAGGGGCCCTGGGACACACAGATAAATACACACAAATCACAGGAGTCCCCATAGTTTCTCATATTGTCTGGGTTTTCGTCTTTCCCCCCCCCTTCCCATATTTTCCCGTATTTTCCTGGGGGTCGACGATTGATTGGGTCGGTGTTTGTTTCCCCTCCTGAAAGCAGGAGGGGGACGTGGGCCCTCCCTTTTCATTCCGGGGCGAATTCACATTCTGCCCCCCCATCCCCCTACAGCTATGCCCCGGACCTCTCCCGGGGTGCGCTCTGACCAGAACTTCGAGGCGAATCCATCGGTGGCGACGAGGGCCTCCGAGGAGGCCCAAAAGGGTAACAGCAAAGGAAAGGGTGGCGGTCTCCGCACCTCTCCCTCCTCCAAGATCCTCCCCCCTGAGCCTCTGCCCCCTCCCTTTCTCCCTCGCTGCCCCCAACTGAGCGCCCCATCCCCGATCGGGAGCGGCCAAGAGGGGGGTGTCCAAGAGGGGAGGGTGCAAATCATGACCGGCGGCATGTGCGCGGTCCAGCGGGTGGGCCAGGGACGTAACGAAATAAGAAGGGGCACCATGAAATCTGGGGAAATATTATGGCCCCGCACTGATATCCACCCTCCCCTAGTCATCACCCCCCTCTTTTCCGCCCCCGAATCCCCGAACCTCCCAACTTCTGCCGTCGGGCACCTGCGGCCCTCCGCCCGCCTCCCAGCCTCCCGCACCGGCGGCGGCGGCGGGCCCGAGAGCACCGCGGGAGGAGTCCCGCCCGGGCCACGTTTGGAAGAGAACAAGGAAGCTGCATACATGTCTCTGAGCTCCGCGGAGGAGGAGGAGGAGGAGGAGGGGGAGGGAAGAGTGGAGGCGGAGAAAGAGGGAGAGGAGGAGGAGGAGGAGGAGGAGGAGGAGGAGGAGGAGGGGGAGGAGGAGGCGGAGAAGGAAAACTGGAGGAGCAAGCAGAGGAGGGTCCCCTCCCCTTCTTGCTAGAGTTCGATGAAACTGCATAGGCATCATCATTTCTGTAAGCTCCGCGCCGATTTCTTGGATCGGAGCTGGGCCCCCCTTCCCTAGCACGCGGGGCGCGCAGGGGGCGGCGCCGGAGACGCCGACAGAAGGGTCCAGAACAGATCCCAGAGATCCACGTGGAGCTCCGAACATCTGGCTTAATGCAGTTGTTGCTTCTTTCGACTGACGCTGCCCCTGAACCTCCTCCCTGATCCGAATGTGAGGCCAAGACTCTTCAAACAAACTAGGGTTTTTGGTTCTTCGAATTCTAGCAGGGGGGGTGCGGGGGCACTTCTCCCCCTGCTCCCCCTCCATTCTTCCCTCCACCTCCTCCTCCTCCTCCTCCTTCTCTGACCTTCCCTCCTCCTCCTCCTCCTCCTCCTCCTCCCTCCTCTGCCTCCTCCTCCTCATCATCATCCTCATCCTGCACGCTTCTATCGTCGTCCTCCTCCTCCTCCTTCTCCTCCTCCTCCTTCTCCTTATCCTTCTTGTTCTTCTCCTCCTCCTCCTCATCATCCTCCTCCTTCTCCTCCTCCTTTTCGCGTCTGATGAAGATGACATGCAGAACAAAACATCCTCCTCCTCATCCTCCTCATCTTCCGCCTCCTGCTCCCGGGGATCGGGGGGGTGTAGAGCGGCAGGAGAAGGCGGGAGGAGGCAAGGAGGGGAGCGTGGGATAGAAGGATAGGAGTTGACGCCATCACAGGTGATTGGAAGCCAGCGAGCAAGCAATAGAGCAGGGAGCCGTCCGAAAACAGAAGCCGAGGGTGTGAAGGCGAGCCGCCCCGTCGGAGAGATCCAGGGCGGAGTGGCCCCTCCGAGGCACACGAAGCAAGGGGGGCCAAGGGGCCAAGGAGAGGGGGAGGGAGTAGGATAATGAGAAGTGTGAGTGGAGGGGAGGGGTTCCTTCCCCCCTTCCTCCTCTCTTCCCTCTCCTTCCCCGCCTCCTCTCCTCTCCCCTCCCTCCTCTCCTCCCCCTCCTTCCTCCCCCTCTCTCCACTCTCCCCTCCTCCCCGTCCCTCCCTCCCTCCTCTCATCCCCCTCCTGCCCAACGGGAGATTCGCAGATGTGGGGACGCGGAGCTGGAAGAGAGAAGGATGAGCCCATACAGTTGTGATGAAACCAGACATGGAGGGCTCCTCAACTATGGGACACCCGCATCTCTTTACACAACAAATTCGAAGATCCACGCGAACATCTCGGGTCGGCGCCAGAAACGCCAGAGCCGCCGCCAAGGGAAGATCAGCGCGGCTGTCCGAAAGGCAATGCTTGTGTCGAGGTTTCTTCTCCGACCCCCTCTTCCATGTATAAATCCTCCTCCTCCTGC
>CAUYUJ010018649.1:402122-412122 GCA_963575745.1 Prorocentrum cordatum
TTCTTTTATCGATTTCCTCCAAGATGGCCCCAAGAAGCGCCCAGGAGGCACCAAGAGGCCCCAAGATGGCCCCAAGAGGCCCCCAGGAGGCCCCCAAGAGGATCCCAAACGGCCCAAAGAGGCCCCCCCGAGGCACCCAAGACGCCGAAAAGCCCATCAGGACGACCCTCTACTCGCCTGGGCGTCGTTTCTGGACGGGCAGGAGGAGGGGCCCGAACGACTCACACCAGGACGAGGGGCCCGAACAACTCACACCACGAGAAGCCCGAACGACTCACACCAGGACGAAGAGCCCGAACGACTCACACCACGAAGAGCCCGAACGACTCACACCAGGAAGAAGGGCCCGAACGACTCACACCAGGACGAGAAACCCCAAACGACTCAAACCACGAGGAGCGCTTTCTCTCCCTCCTCCTCCGCCTCGTCCTTCTCCCGCTCCCACCACAAGGAGGATGTACAAGGAGGCGGGAGGAAGGAGGAACAGGGGAGATATGCGGGGCCAGGCGGAAACACGCCTGAAAAACACGACTGTCGTCATGCTTCGCTAGAGTTGCTGTTTTGAGATGGGCTGGTGGGGATACGCGAAGCGTGAAGAATTTTCTTAGCCATCCCGGAAGGCACCAGAAATTTCTCAGAAGGCACGAGGGCCTCTGAGAAGTCCCGCCGCCTTCTGAGAAGGCCTCGCTCGCCGCTGATGATTGACATCGACTGGCTCCTCTGATTTGGCGCGGCTGGTCTGGGGTGTTCGGGTGCCCGACTGGTCTGGATAATAAGCAGAGCCATTCAACGCAGGATGAGCTTTTGCAGAGTGAGAGAGCGCAGAAGCATGACGATCAAGAGCACGGCCGAAGGGACGAGTAGCTAACCAAACTCGGCAAGAAGGTGCGGAAAGGAGGGGGAACAAGAGCAGGAGGAAGAAGAAACTAAACACGAGTACGTATAATGATGACGGGAGGAGTGCGACGCTGAGCCGGAGCAAAACACAAACAGCGACAACTGCGACATCGCCACTAGCATCCGCATGAGAAAGAAACAGACATCGACGAGAGAAGAAGCAAACGGATGAGAAAGAGGAGGGCGGGAGGGACCGTGAACCGCCATATCAGATCGTGTGCCCCCCCAAACGATTAAGGCCTGGCGGCATCAACCTTGTCCGATGGAAGCTGCCGGAAGCATGCACCAGAATCGAGCGACGGCTGGGCAGCCAGGGGGCGGAGAGGGGACGGGAGGGAGTGGGACGGAGAAGGGGGAGAGGGAGAGAGGGTGGAGACGAGCAGTGGTGGGCGGAGGCGTTGTGGCCCGAGGCGCCCATTTTGGGAAGCAGCCCGATCGGCCACGACCCCAGCCCCGTGAGAGGGGCGCACTTCAGCGGGACGCGCGTGCAGCCGCGATCTCGCTCGCCCGCGTGGCATCGCCGTGAGCGGAGGCGCAGGGCAGAGTCTCGACAGCGTCTTAGACGCGAAGTGGACATCGCTCGCCTGGAGGGCCATCACGGGTGTGCTGTGCCGACGATGGCCAAGGGCAGCGGCCAGGGGGGCAAGGGCAAGGCCAGCAACAAGAACGGCGACACGAAGAGCGCCGCACAGGTTGGACCAGCGGGTGGTCACAAAGTCCGCCCAGCCCGAGGTCACCCCCCTGCCCACTCATGGACGTGCTCACATTGCGAGGTGACCGTCAACCTCACAAAGGAGTGGTGCTGGCAGTGCGGGCAGCACTGGAAGGCGCCAAAGTCACTACAGCCTGCCGACGCTCAGGCCTGCCCGGGGCGGGCGAACGCGCAGCAGGACAGCCCGACAGATGACAAGGGCACGGACTACAGCGGGGTCATCCAAAAGATCCAGGCGGCGTACGACGCAGCCGAGAAGGTCGGGAAGGTGGATGCCAAACCGTTGCAAGCAGTTCTAGACACGGTCCGTGCCCAGCGTGATTCTGAGAAGACACCGATGCAGATGGCTCAGTCAATGACCCAGAAGCTCGGGCAAAAGCAGAAGGCTCTGGAACGCCACAAGTCAGCCCTCGAAGAGTTCACTCAGGAGGCGTTGGAGGCGGAGCTGAAGCTAGCCATGAAGAAGGAGAAGGTCGCGAAGGAGGAGGCAGCCATCGAGGCCTGCATCAGCGACATCGCGAGGCTGGAGGAGGAGCAGAAGCTGTGGCTCGGCAAGGCTCGGGGAGAGCAGCAGCCCAAGCCAGCAGCGGCACAGGTGGCGGAGTCCTTCAACGGGCTGCAGGCGGCCTTGGAGGCGCTGGGCTCGGCGGCTGCTGGGGACCCCAGCCTCGTCCGCACGTTCACCGACTTCGCCGCGGCGCTGAAGGCACACGGGCAGCAGGTGCCTGCGGCCACCCAGGCCCCCGCCGAGGGCCAGCAGCCGCCTCCAGGGGCCACTGCCACCGCCGCGCCCGACGGGACAGCAGGCGGAGGCGGACCCTCACCAGCCAAGCTGGACGGAGGCGCCCCCCCTATCGCGGTGACAGCAGCTCGGCCGTCAGGGCAGAGTGCGACCGCGCATGGAGGGACTCAGGTGAAGACGTCAGCCACTGCAGCCGCCTCTGCCCCATTGAATGGTGGGGGAGAGAATGTGGAGGGGGGGCGAGGCCGAGGGCGTAGCCGCTCTCGTGGGTGACCATGTCGCATCGCCCCCCCCCCCTCTCAGCTGCCTCAACCAACAGAAGGGGGAAGACAGGTGCGGCTCTTTGAAATGTTGCACCGTCAACGGGTCCTGCTGGACCACAATATCCGATTTCCTGGCATCCTGCAATGCGTCTATTGTGTTTGTTCAGGAACATAAGCTTATTTTAGTTGGTACTTTAGAGGCCAGGCAGAAGCTCAGTAGGAGGGGCTGGGCTTCGTTCTGGGCACCCTGCCTACGTGGGCCCGCTGGTTTCCCGAGCGGGGGTGTAGGCATCATTGCTCGCAAGCATCTAGACCTTTGGGTAGACCCCCGCACTCTTGGCATTTTATCCCAAGGCAGGCTTCTGCATGTGTATTTTAGAACCAAGGCACACGGACTTATCAGCCTATATTCGAACTACTGGGTCTCTGGAACGGGTCTGGGACCAGCGAATATCTGGCTAAATATGACCTTGGGACAACACATCCTGGAGACGGGTACTCCGTTTGTTGCGGGGGGTGATTTCAACGTTAGCCCCGATGTACTAGAGCATGCACTGGCACCAGGCAGATTCGGAGGAGCAATTTGCAGACCAGATGCGCCGACGCTCGTGCAGGGCGACCACACTTCCATGATAGATTTCTTCATTTGCAGTCGAGTGCTCACGTATGGAGTTCGTGATTGCAAAGTTGATCTCAGAGCCCACGTCCCACCACACCGACCAGTCTACCTAGACATCGTCGAGGACACCCAGGGTCTCAAAGTTTTGAAGCTGTGTAAATACAAAAAGATCGGGGTCTCCCAACCTGTGGGCCCAAACCCCGCCCCTCCCGAGTATGAGGACCTCTTGGATGCCCTATCAGGGCCCTTGGAGGACCTTCAGGAGGAACCTGGACAGCTACATCATGTCCCCGCTGAACGAGCTGCTGAGTTTCAGGAGCTCCAGGACAAGGTGTTCACTACTTGGGTCGGTAGGGTGTGGACGGAACTAGAGGCCATATTTCAATGTGATGGCACCGATCGGCGCCAGCAGGGGGGCACGCCATATCGTTTCGTCCAGGTCTCGCTTGCCAAATTACTCGTTACCCGCAGCAGTCCGTATAAATCCGCGTCGAGGGCAGTGGGGTGGGTTGCTCGTCGTCTTCAGGAATTTCGGAGTCTGCTCAGGAAAGGCGTGACCCCCGACAGCTCGCAGTATTTAGGCAAGCTTGCACGTGATGCAGCACGAGGGCTACGCCTCCCCTTCCGTCGGCACTGGCCTGAAGGCGAAGCTTTCTGGAAGCCCATTTTGAAGTACTTCGGTCTTGGCCTCTGCACGCTCAGGTGGCGTCCCTGGGACACAGCCTTGGAGGAGCTGGAAGCCTGGGCCGCTCTGGCAAAAACCTTGGAGGACCTCGCGTTCAAAAAGGAGAAGACCCAGAAGAACGAATCCTGGAAGACCTGGTGTTCGGAAGCTGTGGAGGGTGGGGCCCGATGGGCTCATGCTTATACCAAACCGCCGTCAAATTTCAGGGAAGACGTTCTAAAGACCGAAGATGGGCAAGATCCATGTGCATTCAGTGCTCGTTTTCAGGCTCAACAAGATCTGTGGAGCTCAGCCTGGAGGGCAACCACAGAACCGTCTACCAGATGGATCCCGCAACTGCCGCCAGACACCCTGATACCGTGTGCCCCTGATGGTGAGGACCTCAGGAGAATATCAAGTGGGTTTAAGAAGCACACCATCGCCACGGACGGGATCCACCCGAGACACTTCAGCCTGCTGTGCCCTGCCGCGCTCCAGGTTATGTCTCGCCTCATGTCTGTGCAGGTGGCACTGGGAAAAGGGCCCACCCAGCTCCGCGTCCTTCTGGCCCAATTGTTCGAGAAGCCTGTGTCGGGGAGGAGACCGATTGGTTTTTCCAGAGCTATTCCAGGATGGTGTCCAAGGTGCTGAATCGGGACTGTAAAACCTGGGAGGGCTCCGTGAGACACCTGAAGGCTTTCAACATGGGGCCTGGCAGGTCCACCACCGACGAAGTTTGGCGCCAAGCTGTTAGGTCCGCTCTTGCCGATGACACAGGTGAAGCGGCCAGCACTCTGCTATGCGATTTGAAGCAGTGCTACGAGCACGTCGGCCACGAGCAGCTGTGGAATGAGTGTAGTGGGACGTCTTATCCTTTACACTGTCTGCGGCTTGCCATCGATAGCTACACGTGGCCGCGTGTTCTCACCATGGAGAGAGTTTGCTCCCCTCTGCTGTACCCCACCAGGGGGATCGTAGCGGGATCTAGCACCGCCACATTTGAGATCAAGGGGTACATGGTTCCGACTGTGGAAGGGATCAAGGAGGTGGAGGGGACGAGTTTCACTATTCACGTTGATGATTTGGAGGTTGACTCGCACCATATGGTGCCGATGGAGTGCCTCAATCGCCTAGGCAGTATTGCGAGCCAGTTGATTGAGGCGTGCTCGTACAGGCTGGGGCTACCTATCGCATTGAAGAAAGGTTGCTTCACGACCAACAACCAGGAGGTTATGGATTTGGCTCCACAAGCCCTGGGCATGTACGGTTTCACTCTGGCGGGGGAAGTTGTGAACATGGGGGTGGACTTCTCGGTGGGTGCCCTCGGGAAGAAGCGTTCGACCAGGACTCTGCCGTCTGGGACCCCTGGCCGACTGGTAAAACGCAGGGCCTGATGGGCCAATGCCCTCAGGAGGATGCCAAAAATCAAGGGGATGCGTTGTAAAGCTGGAGCCAAAGCCAAGTTGTTTTCATGGGCCAGAAGCCGAGCATCACGTACGGCAGCGACGTGGTCGCTTTGTCGGCCAAGGATGTGCACAGGCTGCGAGTATTGGGGGCAAAGGCGCTAGGTATCTGGAGCTCTGGAGCCTCCATAGACCTGATCTGGGCCACTTCCCCCTCCAAGGACCCTATCCTACATGCTGGTGACACGGTGGTACGGTATGCTAGGGAATGGTGGGAGGCGGGAGATGATGACATTCGAGCGGCTGATGGCCTATCGGCAGGCCAGTTGTCGAAGGCTTGCCACGGCTGCCTGCAGAGGCTGGCGGCCATGCCTGTATCACAGGGATGGAGGCGCCGAGGCACACATCCCATCCTTGACGCACTTTTGTGGGGAGTCGAAGCGGGGTGGACGTATACAGGGCCTGCTTCATTTACATCACGGGATGGGGCACAGGTTCGGCTCACCGACTCCCCACCTACGCTAGTGCAGAAGATTTTCATTCAGGATTTGAAGAAGAAGCTCCTGGACGATACCACGTTGCGGTTGCTGGAACGGGAAAACCACCCCAGGGCCCTGGACATCAAGTTGAGGGGCCTTTGGACCGAGCCCATCCAGTGGTTGCTGAAATCGAAGGATCTGAACGCCCAGGGAAAAGACATCGCCAGGAAGCTGTTTTGTAGATCATATACGACGGCCTCTTCACTGCACCGTTGGGGGTTTGCCATATCGCCCAAGTGCAGTTTCTGCCCTGCCTTGGACACGACGTGGCACAGAGCGTGGAGCTGCCCCCACGGCGAACCTCTGAGAGCGGGCCTTGACCCAATGATTGTTGAGGCCGCTGTGAGGGCAGGTGAAGAGGACCCTATCTATTCCTCACTTTGGGTTCCGACACCAGAGATAGAAGTGCCAGGACCGTCCGAGGACCAGGTGCACTATTTCAACGCTGACGGGCCGATCGACCCGTTCAGGTTTCAGAGCGGGGCCATAGTCTTCGGAGATGGGTCAGTGGTGGAGCCCAAGTGTGAACTGCTCGCCAGAGGAGGTTGGTCTGCCATCGAGACGGATGAGGAGGGCAATCTGATCAGAGGAATGCGTGGGAGTATCCCCAGCAGCCTGCCGCAGACCGCCGTCCTCACAGAGCACCATGCCTTGATGAATATGGTAGAGCATATTGAGACCAGCTCAGAGGGCCAACAGTTTTACCTGGATTGCGCCGCTGTGGTTTGGGGTGCCCAGGACGTTACCCGAGGGACCCAAAAGAGGACGGCCCAGGCGGGCCACTGGCGACGCATGAAGTTGGCGGGGGCTAAAAGCTGGTCGACACATAAGGTGAAAGCTCATCTGAGTGAGGCCGATGTGAATCAAGCCGCCTGGAAAACCCGAGGGAACACTTGGGCGGATGTAGTTACCAAAGAGAGTGCGGGGGCTTTTTCCTCGGCCGTAGACATTGCCAAGGTCACGGAAGCGCGCGAAGGTTTCTTTGCGGTGGCTGGTGCCATGATAACTGTGCTTCAAGCGTGGCCTAGGGCTCGCGACCTTTTTGGAGATTTGAGTAGAGTCAAAGTTTCCCGACCAGTCAAAGGCTGCCTGCTAGCCCATGATGTGAGGTGGGTGAACTGCAGGTGGCAATGTATTAAATGCTTTCGGTCTTTCAAGAATGGCCGTCGTGCTGCCCTGTCTGAATGCGGGCCTATCCCCACCACCATCCGTGCCCTCCTTGCCCCTCCTGTCCCTCCCTCGCCCGCCCACGATCTCAGGATTGCACGTGTGTTTCAGTCTGGCCTGGGTTGTGTCTTCTGCAGTCGCTGTGGTTCATACACCACGGGCCGCCAAGCAAAAGACCTGGTGGGCGGATGCACCAACCGTAAGCCAAGACAAGTAAAAATGCTGCTCAAAGGACAGCTTCCTTGGCCCCGCGGACCCCAGGGCCGCATTTCTATGGCCTGGATTCCTGGGGACCTCATGTCTGACTGGGGGGACCTCCTCAGCGGAGAGGCCCTGGTTTGAGCCAGCCGATTTTTGGCTGGCACTAATTATAGCGTGGTCGAACCACGAGCGCCCGCTTTGCTCATGGAGTGTGGTGGGAAGGCTGTCTCGAGCGAAAAAAGCAGTGGTGGGCGGGGCACAGGGCGGGGGGAGGCAGACAATTGCTCGCGCCCTGCTTCCCTTCTCCCCCCGTCCCCTCCGCCCCCCCCGCTCGCCCCCTCGCCTGCCCCACCCGTCTGTGTCACACCACCCCCCCGGCCGCTGACCCCCCCCCATCCGCTAGCGAGCGACCTTTCGCGCGCGGCTTGACGGGGGAGGGGCAGCTGGGGGAAGGGGGCAGCTGCCAAGCCGAAGCGCCCGTCGTGGCTCCGGAGGGGCCCGACGTCAAGCTTCCGCTGAGGGCTTCCGGGGGGGGGGAGGGCCTCGTAGAGCTAGTAGAGTCTTGGTGGCCACTCCCCGCAGTCAGGAGAGATTCTCTGCGGGCATTGCTCTGTCAAACGTTTAACACGCACACGGCATTCGAAGTGGCCTCCACCTTCTGGGGAGCCACGCGAAAACTATACATGCAACCAATCGGAGCGTCGGGTGTCCGATGGGACAACAGATGATATGAACAAATCCGCCGACCCTGTCGGCGTGTGGAAGAGGCTGTTCCGTTTGACTCGTCGTCGTCGTCATCGTGGTCGTGGTCATTGTCCTAGTCGTCGTCGTCGTCGTCGCCTTCGCCGCTCGCTTCCCCCTTTTTCCCTAGGCCCGTCGCCGTTCCCACCACCTTCACCGGGTTCTCCTCCTCGAGTGCGCCAGCCACAACGAAATTGAGCAACGTTGTAGTTGAGTCGAAGGGAAGCCCCTTCCCTTTGATCCCTTCCCCGCCAGGGGGGGGGTCCCGGGGGTGGAGTCCAGGTGTCCCAGGGGGGTCCCAAGGGGGTCCCGGGGGAGGGGCCCCGGGGGGGTCCCGGGGCAGATACGACTCCCCCTCGGGCGGTTGGGCGGCCAAGAAAAGCCGCAGGACGCAACAAAACTGCCCCACGATGCCCCCAAGACGGTCCTCGAGGGCCCCGAATCGCGGAAGTACCGGTCCAAGTCGCAAAAGTAGCCTCCAGACGGCTCAAAGGGTTTCCAAAACGCCCAAAGGGCCTCCAAGAGGAATTCCAAGAGGGTCCCAAGGAGCAAAAATCACAGATGTCCAATTAATTGTTGAACGATATCGGCATTCTCGCTTTGTCAGCTTCCCGACGCTCCAAGACAGGCCAAGAAGACCCCAAGAGGCCTCCAAGAGAGCCCCAAAACGACGCAAGAGGGCCCCATGACCGACCAAGAGGCCTCCAAGACAGCCGAAGAGGCCCCCAAGACGGCTCCAAGGAGGAGCCCAGACGGGGGACCCGAACGGACATTTCGAGCCCCCGGCCTGAGAAGCTCTCAGGCCTCCAGAGGTCCCTAAGAAGCCCCCCAAGAAACCCCAAGAAGCCCCCAAGAGACCTCCAGGAAGCCCCAAGAGGCCCCCACGAGGCTTTCAAGCGGCCCCCAAGAGCGTCCCAAGAGGCCCCAACAAAAACTGCCCCCAAGAGGCCCCCGAGAGCGGTCGGCGGCACCCGCCGTAAGGCCTTCGCAATATTAGATGACGAGGTGGCATACTCAGGAAAAGAGAGAGAGAGAGAGAGAGAGAAAACACCCCGCGAGCTTTCCCCGTACAGCCTGCAATGCCTGATTTCGTTCGCGGCATCGCGCAACTGTGACAGCAGTAGCGCCCGAAGCGACACCTTGCGACTGCCATGCTGTCCCTGACTCGCTCGCTCCACTTCTACATCTGCTCTGCCACCCTGTCCATGGTAATGCATGGAGAAGATGGAGAAGCAAAAACGTCACGGAGGAATCAGACTATACCGAAAACACTGGTTGACAAGTGTTGGCAAAGCACATGCCGTTCAAGCTGCAAGATCAACCAAGAATGACTGGACTGCAGCCAACCGACACGTGCCCACCCCGACTCTTTCTCCCCCTCCGCCTCCTCCTCCCAAGCTCGCCACCGTGATCCCTGGCACCCTGAGCCGTGGTAGGATGCCAAGTGGTGTCTGGTAGAGCTCACGTCAGTCTTCGAAGGGCCGCCACCACCAGCATCTCCTCACACTCACCGCATGCACCCCCCTCCACCCTCCCGAGGCGAACCTGGTCGGCCCGACGCCTCCCTGGGCCCGCACCAAGCTCCCCATGGCTTCCAAGACGGCCCAGGAGGGCCACCAGGGTCACAAAGACGGCCCAGCATTGCCTCAGGACGCACCCAGGAGACCCTGAGATGCGCCCCCCCAAAAGCCCCACAACGAGGTTGAATAGGCGTCAAGGTGCTCCAAAGACGCTCTCCCAGAGGCCCTCGAGAAGCCACCTCGATGCTCCAATTACTTTTGTATGCGTTTCGCTTCCCCATGCACCTCGGTGCAAGATCTGTCCACTTGCGATTGTCGAGGGCCGACAGGGGCGCACTTAAAGCCATAAGAGACTCTCTTGAGTCGTCGATGATTCTCGGACCATGCGTTAGCGCCAACGTATGCTTGTCCACCGAGGCCCGTCAATAACCCGAAGAACCTCTTAAGAACCCCCTGCGATATCGTTAGATCCGGGCGATTTAGCGGAGCGGTATCTTTAGCATCGCACCAAGCCGCAACACATACCAACTTA
>CAUYUJ010018649.1:414622-467122 GCA_963575745.1 Prorocentrum cordatum
GGGGGGGTCCTTCATAGCTTCCCTGAGTTACGACGCAGGCGGCCAAACGAGGCCCGACAAAGACTGCGCGCGATCGGCGTAGTCGAACAGGGTGCACACACGCTTGGGCTAACACACGCCCTGAGGACCATCGAATAAGTCCGCGCAGGGCGCCTGCAAGAGAACCACGAACTGGCCCCAGAAGGCCTCCGCATGGACACGAGGCGGCCTGAAGAGGGACACCACACGGCCCATGAGGGCCCTCAAACGGACCCACGACGGCACCGAAAGATCACCCAGGACGGCCAAGAGAGCCCCCAGAATGCCCAAACAGTGCCAAGAGAGCCCGGGGACAGCCGCGCAGCAGGCGAGGGGGGGCGGCTCCCAGGCTGCCGCGTGCTGATTGCTCGTTCTCGACGCGATGCTGACTCCCTCGGAGGCCTACGAACCCGCCGAGTGAGTCCTGCAAGGACTGTTCGTCCTTGTCCCCACGATTCCAGCTGGGTTCTGAGGTCCGTCGTGCGCTTCGCCTAGATCGGCTGATCTTGCGAGGGTGGGCTTTGCCGTGCCGCAGAGAGCCTCACTGCGCTCGACACTGCCTATTCATGTGCTGCCCTCTTGCCAAGGCCCTCCGCGGCGTCAGCGCGCGCCCGAAAACAGACCGAGTCGACAGCGAAACATACATCGATCGAAACCGACAGAGGCTGCAAGCAGCCCAGCAGGGGCGAGCGAGCGCATCAACCGACGCAGCCAAACCGAGCGAATGCAGCCGACTGCGGAACAACGTGACCGACCAAACCTCGGCGACCCAGGCTAGGGAAACCAAGAGGTACCGATACTGCTACTCCCCGGACCTCTTCCGGGGTGCGTCCTGACCAGGATTCCGAGGCGAATCCAGCGGTGGCGACGAGGGCCGCCCAGGAGGCCCAAGATGGGGAAAACTAGGGAAGGGTAGAGGTATACCGTACCGTTCCCTCCTCTGACATGCTTGCCCTTCTCTTCGCCCAGGCTCTCGACGTCGTGATTTTCTCGCCGCGAGGGGGGGAAATGAGAAGGAGAAGACCCTCTCACAAGGCGGCGGGACTTCTCAGAAGCCCTTGCGCCTCCTGAGAAGTCTTCTGTGATTTGGGGGGAGGCTTAGCAAACTTCTGAGAGGGCCGGGGGACTTCCGAGCCTTTTGAGAAGGCCCGCCCCTTCTCACTTCCCCCCCTCGCTCGCCGCCGATCCCCAGGAAGTCTATGGACCCCCTCCCGGGGACGTCCTGGGCCGTTGCTGACGGGGCCCAAGGACACACAAATAAATACACACATAACAGGATTCTCCAGACTTTTCCTTACTTTCTGGGCTTTTGCCTTCCCCCCCACCTCCCAAATTTACCCATATTTTCTAGGGAATCGACGATTCATTGTGTCTGCGCTTTTTCTTCCCTCCCGAGTTGCGTGGGGGGGCCCCCCGGGGCCCAGCACGGGCCCCCGAGAGGCCGCAACGCGCCGAAGGCCTGCCGTCGCCTCTCTGTCCGATCTCACGGCGCGGGGGTGCCAGGGCATCTCCTGGCGGCGCGAACAGACCGACTGCAGTCGGACTTGATTGGCGAGGACACGCGAGAGGACGAAAGACCCTTTTCGGCGATGGGCAAACCTCCCTTTAGTAAACCTCCCCTTAGTGAAAACGGCCTGGGGCCGAAACCGACGGACCTGGACCCGCAGAAATGACGGCCGCGACGCCCCCTCGCGCACCGAAAACGGCCAATTCCTCAATCGACGTGTCAGAGTAGGAGGTCTGTCCACCCCCGATGATTGGAGAGGACACGCGAGAGGACAACATACCCTTTCCGAGGGGCACACTGCCATGGGAATGCAGGAGGCCTCCTAGATGGGGTCCGAGTAGATGGGGTCGGAGGATAAAGCATCGCCGATGCATCGGCGATGCGACGGCGGCGTCGGCGATGCATCGGCGACGTCGGCGTGGAGAAAATCGGGCCCCACATCGAGCCGCATCGCCGATGCATCGGCGATGCGGTGCAATCCTCCGACCCCATCTGCTCCGACCCCATCTAGGAGGCCTAGACTACAGTCGGACTTGATTGGAGAGGACACGCGAGAGGACAAAAGACCCTTTCCGAGGGGCACACTGCCATAGGAATGCAGGAGGCATGGGTCGCGAGACACAGGACACAAGGGTACCCTTGATTTGGCAGGGCGGACCTACTAGTCCGGGCCGACTGTAAGAGTGACCTTCGGTACGTGACTTTTTGTTGGGGACCGCGGGGGGACCAAGCACGAGCGCGCAAGACGCTACCACAGCATCGCGTTCGGCGATCGGGGGTCCCCATTGGGCCGCATCAAGGGTCACACCGGCGAAAGGTCACTCTTACGTACAGTCGAACAGAAGGAGGTCATCAGGGGGAGGGGGGCAAGGCTTCTGACAAAGAGGCAGGCTGTTTCGCAGAAGGCGCCGGCCCGACATCTGTAGCCAAGGCCCGCGCCTTCAAAGAAGCGGGCTGCTTCAAAAACACCTTTTCCCCTTTTCCCCTGTTTACCTCTGTTGGGGACCTACTGCCACAGGTCAATGCAAATCCAGGCCAGTCGAGTTGTGGAAAATCCTGCAAGAATCAGCAGAACCCTGCAGGATCCTGCGCGCCAGCCCGGGTCAGTGCAGCCCTGGCTTTGCAGGATCATGCAAGTTCGGGTGCTCTGACTACCCCCCGTTTGCATCGACACCCATGTCAAGGCTCCTGGCTCTGCGCTGCGCACCGCTAGCGCTGGGGAAACCAAAAGGTACCCACACAGCTTCTTCCTGGACCTCTCCCGTTTTGCGTTCTGACGAAAATTCCGAGGCAAATCTGGTGGTGGCCACGAGGGCGGGCCCGATAACGGGGAAAGAACGGTGGAAGGGTATCAGTATATGTACCTTCTCCTCCTCCGACCTGCACCCCTATGCGCGTGGCCAAGCTTCCCGGGACCGCGGCACGACTGCAGACACAGCTGCGCCGTGGCCCAGAGATCGGCCTGAAACAATGGTTTCCGTCCTCGTGGTGAGTTCGTGCCCACTCGCTTCGTCTTCAGTCCGCCCTTGCTGCAAAACGGGATCGGAACGAAACCAGCCCACGAAATCGCCAAAACACCGTTTTTGAGCAGGGACCGACCGTCATGGCATTCCTATAGTCACCTTGAAGTGTTTGTAGAACCCAAAAATGCTCCAAGAGCCAAAACAATGTTCTTAAAAAGTAAACCCGATGTGTGAAAAACAAAACAGACTCCGCCAGAAATGTTCTAAGACCAGTTCGTGGAAACCACAAAGGGTTCCTAAAACATTGTGTGGTAGGGCTACAGGCGAGCCAGGACGCTTCGCCACTGCTTGACGTTTGGGTCGCCCCGTGCCTTGGCCTGCCCCCCGGCGCGTGCTCCCACCGGCCCTCCCCCCTCCCCCCCCGAGGCACCGAGCCCGTAGGCGCCGAGCTTGCCGACGGCGGACCACACGGCAGGCCACGACAGCGACATGGCGCCCCCCCCCCCCTGCGAGGCTCCGAGGCTGCAGGGCCCAGGAAGGGATCCGTTTCGACGGTGGGGTTGTTTTTGTCCACCACCGCCTCCCCCTCCTCCCTCCTCGTCCACATCCCCTCATCCTCCACCTCCTTCCCCCTCCAATTTCTGGTGGCGGTGGTGGAAGACAGGCCCACCATCCGATGCGCCCAGATCCACGGCGCCGTAAGCAAAACGATGGACGGATCTGTTTTGATATCTCGGGCTTCCCGGTGCCCATCTTGGCGGCGGACGCGGGGGGTATGAGGGAGGGGGGGTTACGAGGCTGTCTTTCAGAAGCTGCCAGCCATACCACGTTCAATGCAAAAGCCATCCGATCAACAACAAAATGCAAAGGCAACGCATCGGACAACCCCGGCAACCCGTGCTGATGAATGGCGACAGGGCGACCTACCCTTGGACAGCCCCTTTGACAACCGAGCGGGGGTTTGGACACCCCCTTTTGGACAAAACCCCCCCCGGTTTCTCCCATAAGATCTTCAAACTAGTAGCTCAGTGGAACAGCAGATGGCGCAAGCGTTGAAATGGGGAGGCTACAGGAGTACGAAGACGAAGAAAGCGCGGGACGACGTGGGAGAAACATCGAACACGGGCTGGCCTGCTTCCGACGAGGGTGAGGGAGGAGAAACAAGAAAAATCATAAGAAAAGCAAGAATCATCGCCACCGAAAACCTTCCGAAAAATGGAACGACCCTTTTTGCGGTGACCCGCTCGAGCGTCGTCAAGTGTCGCACGACGCTCAGGCGTGCCACCGCCCAGGGGTGATCCTCCGCCCCAAAAGGGTTCTCACCGGCGGTGGTTGCTATTTTCCCCCCTGGTTGACGACAAGCACATGAGCACAACTGGCGCCGCAATGCCGCCTCACGGCTGTCATGCGCACTCTATCCAGCCAGACGTGCGGCGTGGCGTCGCCTGATATGTGTTTGGTTCCTGCTCCCAAGAGAACGCCCGTTATCATCAGACGTGTCCTTTCGCCTCTTCTTACGGTCCCCTGCTACCCTCTCCTCATCCTGCAGAGTTCCGATTTGTTCCTCGGCGCCCCCCGGTCCTCCCTCCCATCGATGTCCCTTTGTCTGCGCGCGCTCCCCTGTCGCGACACGTCGCGTGCGCTCCCCTCTTGCGTGGACTGGCGGAGAGGCGAACAGGCACACGACCACCCAAGATCGGAGTGCGCAGGGGGGGCGACACAGGGAACACCAGCCCAAAAGTAATTACCCCGACGACGTACCCAAACTGTGCGCAAAACGTTGCCATGAAAGCTGGGTGAGTCTTTATAGCGCGTGAAAGCGTGGCAAGGAAGGATGACAAGTCGGCGGAAAAACGCAGGCATGTCACCTTCGGGTCGTGCTCTGGCAGCGGCAAAGGGGACAGGGCAGCTGGAAGAATGGCAGTTGGAGGAGGGAGCGACGACGAGAGGAGAGCAGAGGGAGGAGAGAGATATGTTTTTGAGGCGCGCCAGCTAACAGGCGCAGTCAGCGCAAGAACAGCGCAAGGTTGGAATCCCCTGCCAGCTACTGCGCGTCTTCCCGACATTTTTGAACGCGGGAGCTATAAGCATGCAGGCTCGCCGCAAGGTGCGCGAGCGGCCCGCCGGACAGGAACTACTGCCCTGGGTCCTGGATCATCATGGCACTGTCAACCGCGGTGGCCCTGGAGAGCATCGCGTAAAAGATGCATCCCCCGGCCGTCCTGGTCTCGTCGTCTTTGCACCCGGCGCCGACGATGACTCCGCGACGCATGGTCCGGCCCTGACAGGCCGTGGAGGTCAGGACTTGGGAGCGGGAGATCCAGGGGCGAGCGCGCGTAACCTTACGCTTGCGAAACATGAAAGGACTCGAGCTCCGCGGCCCGATGAACACCAATCGGGCTGCGTCGGAGGCGCCGACGTCGCCGCTGTGCTCAGCGAGCTTGTTGCCGAAGGCGGGGGCATTGTACTTGTCCACGCGAACCCAAACGCCGAAAAGCAAGTACCGCAGGTACGCCGGGCGACTCGATTCTTTCGCCGACCGCACCACCGCCTCGTCCAGGGGGGTGATAGCTACGCTCACGACCTCGCCCTCGGCGTTCTTGACAAGACCCCTGTCGAGGTCCAAGTGTTCCAGCAAGGGAATCCGCATGCCTGTGCGCAGGGAAGCATTCCTTGCACGCCGACCGTTACGCTCGGGCTGACCTAGTTCATGAACTTCGCGGCCAGGTCCACGGGGAGCGCGGGCGAGGACGATTCGGCGGCCTGGACGAGGTTGAGCACCTGGCGGAAGGACTTGACATATTTCATCGCTCGCATCATCATCCATCGAGCGACGGCGTCCCAAAACCAGGCGATCATGTGCCCCGTCTGCATCCTCGCCTCGCGAAGGAGCAAGTCATTATTTTTCGCCTGGATAAGGTGCAAGGTCTACGCGATCTTGTCCGGAACCTTGCCCCACTTCGGCTTGCGCATGAAGTTCATGAGGTCAACGAAACCGACATCTTTCAAACAACTCATTGCCTGGAGCTCGGATCACAGGGATGCGCCCTTGTTAGTGGCGACATGTTCGCTGATCGTAGACCCCAGGGATGACGGGGTCCCGCACTGATCTGCTTAGCACCGCACTAAGCTAGCCCTCCAAGCAACCCTCGAAAGTGGCGACAATTTCGCGGACCGCAGCCCCCCTTGGAACGCGAAGTCCCGCTTTGATCTGCTTAGCACCGCACTAGCAGGCCCCCCCAGCAGCCCTCGAAAGTGGCGACAGTTTCGCGGACCGCAGCCCCCCAGGGAATGCGAGGTCCCGCTCTGATCTGCTTAACACCGCCCTAAGCTGGCACCCCCAGCAGCCCTCGAAAGTGGCGACAGTTCCGCAGGGACCCCCAGGGTTGGCAAAGTCAGAGGCAAGCACGAGAGAAGCCAAGAGAGAAAAAGAGAGAGAGAGAGAGAGGGAAGGAGAGAGAGAGAGAGAGAGAGAACAAAAATAACAAAAAAACACGAGGGAGGCGGAAGGGGGAAGAACGCGCGAGAAATGCTCTTCTCAAAACGAGTACCCAGCCAAAGGAGGGTTGGGAATAAAGCAAAAGGCAAGGGCAGGATGAGGCAGGAGGAGGGAGGCGGAACAAAAAGTGACATAAACATAAGAAATCGGAGGTCCGCGCGGATTTCTCGGATCGGCGCTGGGCCCCCCCGGCGGCGCCTCCGGCGCCAATCCGCGCGCCAGGGAGGGGGGTCCAGCGCCAATCCGAGAAATCTGCGCGGACCTCCGAACCGTTGGGGCCTGAGAGAGAGAGAGAGAGAGAGAGAGCAAGGCGAGAGCATCAGCACGCTGGGAGTCTCCGCCAACTGGATCAGATGTATATAACATGTGGCTACTGCATCCCACTAAAAGCAGGATTGAATGTGGACTCCTTGACCAACAGCCGATTACTACATCAAGCGAAAACTTGGCAGAAGCTCTCAAGACACTACGCAAGGACAACGCACGGCATGCATGAACGGGTTCAGGGCAGCCGCTAAGATGTAGGGGTACGCGCAGACGCACACATTCACGGATGAGCACGGCATGATATCGACCGACAGGATCGACATTTGTTTCTTGGTGAGGCTCCGTAGGCTTCATTTTCTGCTGCGTCTGCTGTTGCATATTCCTGTTGCCATGTGTGCTCTGGTCGACCCCGTGTTACCGTATGTAGGAGGCTCGGGCGCACTCACCGTGGAGGATCTAGAATGGCTGAGCAGTGCCTGTGTAACATGTGGCTGGCCTGTGGAGGGTACCCTCACGGAGTGGCCCCAGGCCATGAGAGGTAGATCTCGAAGTTGTCGGTCACAATTGAGGCTAACTTAGAACCGTCGTAAGTCACGGCAATTGGACATGTATCGTTTGAAAAACTTGGCAGTGTCGTTTCGAGTTTGTCTCTCTCCCCCAGTACCCTCTCCCCCGGTGCCCAAGTATGCCTGTTAAGAGCGCGGCCACCTTAGTAACGCGGCCACGGCTTGGAAACACCAAGTGTCACCAGCGGACCCAGGAAGGCTTCCAGCCAGTACGCATGCCAGCAAATCGGAATGCGAAATGTGTTCGCAGAGGTTCAGCACCATCAGTTGTCTCATAGATCACCTGATCTGGCGTAGCATATCATGTTTGCCAGCGCTGCGTGAGAATTTGACTACCATGTCTGAGGAATGAAGGAAAGAGCAACTGGCAGCACAAGATCGTCTCTGAGAGAAGAAATCTCAAGAGCCGAGGGCACACGGAGCCAAAAACTCTGGTACCAGTTTGGAAGCCCCCCAGGGTGGACACCAGGTCTCCCCCAAGAGCTGAAGATGTGCCAGCAGCCTCGAGTTTTTGTGGAGCCTGAGACCAGGGAACCGAATGAAAAAACTGACCATGAAACCGGTGATGTCCGGGACAAAAACATGTTTTTGGCAACATGGGAGAGAATATTCCACGACGCTTTCGAAAGCCTGACTCCCAACGGGGTCCAAATTGTTTTCGGGATGATTTTGGGGAATGCGACTGTGCCGCCTGGCATGACCGAATCCAGAGAGGCTCTGTGGTAGGAGTGCCCACAGAACTAGGACATGAAACATGGTCCGAGCCTTGTTGCCGTACTGCTTCACACCCGTGGGGTACCATGTCAGTGTCCGCAGCAGCAAGCAGTGGAATGTGGCGAACGCATTAAGCTCTTCTTCACCATGTGTTTTGGCACGCGAGGGTGGATACGAAGGCCGGGCCATTCCAGAGCTCGCCAATCTCGTGTATGGAGCTGGTGCATCACTGTCGAAGATGGGCGGTCCCGTGAGAGAAATTGGTCTGAACGTCGAACAAGATGCCGCCCTGAGGGGTTACATGCAGAGCTCTCGTGAACAAGCTGCGAGAGCGTTGGCCAGAAAATGTGCCCACGTGCAACGTGAGTGGGAAGTCCTACACGATATGCTACGCTTCTATTGGCCAGGCGATCCTTACAGAGCTTCTGACGGGTGGGGCGGATGGGAATGGGTGCGTTGGGAATCCGACTCTGTTCAGCTGCCATGCACCGAAAGCCATGTTGGCTGCCTGATAGAGGAGGTGGAGGCCCATGATGAGTATAGGTAGCGGAGGGAGTGGACGTCGCTATCTCGCTGTGCCGCATGCGCGGGACAGCGGTGGGACCTGGGCACCTGTGTTGCCGTGGGGCGGGGTAAGCGGGGGGGGCGATTAATGGCCATCCTGTTTGCCCTGCCATTCCTAGGGAGGGGGGGGGGGGGGGGGGGGGGGGGAGGATGAGTTTTTTTTTCCGCGCGGGCGAGCATCTATATCCCACACAGGTCCGTAGTCCGTGATCAGAGGCAGCAGCGCGGCGGCAGGCCATGCCTGCCAACTTCGATATCCGCGCAGGAGGGGGGGGCAGCGGCAGCAGAGGAGCAGCGAAGGGGAAAGAAAGGACAGGGCACTGGATGCCCGTGCACAACGGGTGGCCGATCTTCGTCCACTCGTGGGAGGTGCCGAGGTACCTCGCGCGCGGGGCGGGGAGGGGCAGCGCCGCCCGCTACCGATCCTCCCGACCGAGAGTCCTCGGCAGCGGGGGGGCGCACTCGGTGACGGGGGAGGACAGAGTCCATGCCACGCAAGCCTCGGGCGCTTGCAACCCAGGCCACCGTCACCACGACCCACAACCCAGGCACGAAACACGCCTAGACAAAATCGAGAGGCAGGCGCCCTACCTCCCAGAGAGGCGCAACGGGCCCAGTTGAACAGGTCGTCGACGGGGCGGGCGGCGGGGGCGGCAGGGAACGGCGGGGCGGGCGCACGCGCGCCCCCGCGCGCACTCCCCCAGCCAGGCGGGGGCCCAACCCCAGCACCACCAGCGCGCGCAGGGAGGGGCAGGCAGCAGGAGGGCCGAGGGGGCGGGCCGGGAGAAAAGCAAGGGAAAAGAGGGGATGGCAGGGGCGGGGAAAACCGAGGACCCAACCGCGCCCACCCCGCAGGGAAGGGGCAGCGGCAGAGGCAGGGAGACGGAAGAAAGCAAGCGACAGGAGAGGCAAGGGAACACTGAGAGGAGCACCAGAGCACACGCGCAAAAGAAGAGAGGAGGCGATCACACTCAGACGACATCACTTCACGTGGTAGCCCGCCCGATACGCCGCGCCATGAACTGTCGTGCCACAATCATATCACGCATGGCGGCCAGGATCTGCTCGGTGTCCCTCTTACCCTCCGCGCATGTACTGGGCGCCCGTGCACGCAATGTGGCCGATCGTCGTCCACCCGTGGGGGGAACCGAGGTACACTCAGACGACATCACTTCGCGTGTTGGCTCGCCCAATACGCAGTGCCCTGAACTGTCGTGCAACGCCGGTATACCGCCGAGCCAGAAGACGCAATCGGGCAACGAAGACCTGGGACAAGGGGACCTGTGTCAGGCGCCGATGATGTGCATGCGTCTTCAGAAATGCATCGAGGAAGGCAGCGCAGGCCACGACGCGGTCAAGCCCCCAGGATGGTCCCATCAGACACAGACAGGTAAACCAGGTATCTCGGTGTTGCCACATCTCCCTCCAAGGTGCGGGTAATGATTCCAACCCAAGGAGACGGTGCAGTGCCAGGTCACGGAATAGATCACATATTTTATAGTGATGAAGGTCATCAGGGGCCACACACCCAAAGCAACACCCACAGTCATTCGCATGAAAACGTGCCGAAGTACAAACGCCCCTGGACAGTACACGGAGTACGTTGGTAGCCACATGGGTGCACGAGGAACGCTCCACCGCGCGCAATCTATTCCGCAGACGGAACATATCCTCGAGAGTTGCTGCAACCAACCACCTCGATACCCGTACACTCAGACACAATAAGGGAGTGGCAGCCACACGAACCGACCGTGAGTGCCGATGGACCTTGGCCTGGATAAGACGGGCAGTTCGATCAATAGGAGAGTTCACGAAGTCCGCAGCGTCCTCATTCGTCGTGCGTATCATCGAATGGCACCACCACCCAGAAAACATACGGGCAGGAATAAACTCAGCATCAGCCAAACCACTAGCTAAACCATCTAACTCGTAAAGCGCAGCATCTAATGCCTTGCACCGCATTACCACCCGAAATTTCGTAGCTTTATGATACAGTCCCAGGTCCACGAATTCCAGTGAGATCCCAAGGTCACGTAGCTGGGTGAGCATAGTGTAGTTCAATGCATGCCGAGGTCCCGCCGTGAGAATCTGCAATGCTTCCCCATACTGACGCCGGACCCCTGGGGTGACCCTCACCTGCTGAATCCGATACTGTAAGACGGAGAGGCAATAAGAGTGGAACAGGCGGATGGTGGTCGCCAAGCCCAGCGAGAGAGAGCATAGAAGACGACCTCGCTGCCAGAACTTATTCATCGTTTCAACCCAGGCAACTTCATGGGCCGATGGGCCCACCCAGAATCCGAGGTACAAAACTCTGGTGGCGAAACGGACTGAGGCGAACCGGCTGCCTTTCCGAGTCATGTGGGCAGCGAGGGCATCTCCATTCAGCGCCCCGCAGATCAGGACGTAGCATTTCCCCACATTCAACGAGAGACCAATCGCGGCAGAGAGCAAGTCGAGAAGCAGCAAGGTGGGCATGAGATCGATGAGAATGTCACATAATCCAAAGCAGCAGTCGTCAGCGCACGCCAATTGGACACCTACACGTTCCACGCGGCGGGCACGGATCCAGCGCAGCACGGGGTCCAGGGCCAGAGCAAAGAGGGTCATTGACGCAGGATCCCCCTGCCGTGCGCCACGTTCCACAGGGAAAACCGTTTCGGCAGCGCCCTCAAAGCAGACCAGGGCCGTATTGTTGGCGCACAGGGCTTGGAAGAAACCCACGGTCTCGCTAGGATACCCCATGGCCACCAAAACTGCAAAAATCCACTCGGCCAGGATCGAATGGAACGCCGCCTTGAAATCGGTGAACAATACCCCCGCTTTATCCCTACCACACATGTGATGGATAAGGCCACATTTTTCAACCTCAACGACAATGTCAAGAAAGTTACGCCCTCGAACCCCACCACGCTGGGAGACATCCACCGTCGCAGGAGCGACGTCATTGAGTCCCATACAGAAGGCATCGGAGAGCATCTTCGCATCCGTGTTCGCAAGGGAGAGCGGGCGGGTGGACGCAGGTTCACGAGAGACAACGTCGCTGCGATCACGGGGGCCGCTGCCCGTGGGGCAGGAGTACAGTCGCCAATAATCTGAACGTGGGCCAGTATTTCTTCCCAGCGAGTCGGGTCATAATCCGCCCGGGCAAAGACCTCACTCCAATGGGCAACCAGTGCCGCAGAAGCCGCTTCGGGGGAGGTACACGGGGTCCCGCTCTCGTCCAGAACGCCTAGCAGTCCTGCCCTTGTCCTCATGAGATCCCACCCACGCCTAAGAGCAACCAGCCTCCGCCTCTTCTTGGTCTTGACCTCCTCCACTTGGTTACTAGGATCCAACCCCTCCAATTCCGCATCAAACCAGCGCCCCTTCAAGGTTAGCACCAAACTGTGGAGGCCATCAGGATCAGCGCACACGCCGCCGTCGACGTCGAAGAAAGGCAGGAGAGGGGCGCAGCAGCGGATGGCACGAATACAGAGATGCCACTGCCGACCCCTCCACCCACGGTATGCCATGAACGCAAAGTGGAGCCGTTCCGCATCGTTGCCCGCTGGTCGACACTGAAGGGCCTTCTTAAATTCCACAGCTGCCGTACCAAAAACTTCTTTCACCCTCGCGAGTTCCTGAGCGGGGTCCGATGGGGGCGTCAGCTCCCGAAGCTGGTCAGAAACCATTCTGTGGTAGTCGGCATGCTTGCTGATCCATTTCGGGACCGAGAAACGACCCTTCGGGGTCGGGAGGGAAACCGCGGCAGTCACGGGAATGTGATCGGAGGAGGCCCCTGGATGCATGAGGGTGCCGACAGCGTTGGCAACAACGGTCATCGCATTGAGAATACCTGCAGGAAGGGTCTTGTAAATCCGATCTAACCTGGCCAGCCCCCTCAGTTCCCGATTCACAATATCCCTTCTGGTCGGGTCGGGTTGGTACAAGTCACACCAGTGGCCACAATGCCCCTGGAAAGCATCACATGTCAAACGGTCCCCAGGCCCAACCTCCCCAGATATAAGAGACCGACCATCCTCCATCGCGCAGAAGTTCTAGTCTCCCAGAATGAAAACCATGGTATGCGCTGCCGCAGGAAGGGCGGCATTGATGAGGCGTAAGTACTGATGATAGATACGAACGTCATCACACGTGGTAGGCATATGTACATTGACCACTACCAAGTCGCCTCGAGGTTCCCGACCATGGACAAGTAACACCCGCCCAGGAACGACCGTAATCGGAGCGATCGGGTCGAAGCAGTCACAGAGTTCCGAAGACAGGAAGGTCACCGCTCCCCCCGCGCTCCGATCCTCTAGAAAGCTCCCCAAAAATTGCCCAGTCCGCATTTCGTCCCGAAGGATAACCAATCTCTGCTTCAGATCCGCGCGTCTCCTGCAAACACATGACCTGATACTGGGAGAGCAGCTGCTTGGCCCGAAGGAAGCGCGAACGCGACCGAGATGAACGAGACGAGAGAGAGGCGAAGAGCGCGCGCGTGTTCCAACTGCAGAGAGACAGAGGACGGGCAGGGCGGTAGACGCCACCAGCTTCCCCAGCAGGCGGCGAGAAGGATAAAGCATTGTCACTCTCATGGGGCGCGTCAAACTGGGCGGAGAGGGCGGACGAGCACCCAGTAGCAGAACCCACTGGACTTCTCCCCGCCGCACACTCACCTGTCAAACTGTTCGGATACTCACCGAAAGGGGCGGGTCTCTGCGAACCTGGCGCGCAGACGCTGCGCATGCTGCTGCCCTCCCACTTCCGTCAACCCATCGATCTCGACGCCGCACTGCACGGTGCCCGCGGTTGGACCATCATCAACAATAGAGATCTGAACCACTGGCACAGGGACTCCGTTGTCCTTCATCACAGACACTGCACCTCCTAGCCCCGTGGACCCCACTTTGTCCGCCCCGAAGATTCTGGAGACATGTTGTCGCATATTCCCGAGATAGTAGAACAACTTCCTGTAAAAAAAGGGGAAGATCGCGTCGGACCCGTAGCTGTAAGTCGGGGCCGCCCTCAGGTTTCAGGAAAGGGAACGCGCCCGCGGACGACGCCATCCCATGGAACGTGGAGGCCTCTAGGTTGGGATCAAAGTCCATGAATACTTTCCTACTGCAATCGAAGGCCTTGACATGGATCGAACCCTGGGACGAGGACGGAGCACAGCGGGAGATGATGCTCTGGACGGCTTCACGGAGCGTTTTCTCCATCAGCGGCCGTGGAAATCCAAGAACCACAAGACGCGATGGGGTTACCCACAAGCCCAGATTCAACCTTTCGACGAACTTGCCTTTCTTCTTCCCCACGAGGTGTCGGGGTCCCAAGCTCGACGACTTTCTGAATATCCTGGATCCCGTCACGCATCGTCTGGGTCATTCCTTTGAGCTCATCCCGAAAAGCAGATTCGGCTGTCTCACGATCCTGAATGCACTGCATCTGCTCGAAATTCGATGCCGTCTGTTTTGCCAGTTCCGTGTGCGCCTGCTGCAGTGTCTGGAAATTCTTCTCAGCTGCGATCATCTGACCCTGGATTCCCGAGATCTGTTGGTTAATCTCCTGCACGCCGAGATTCAACTGACTGGACAGGCTGGCGACCGACGACGACAGAGGAGCAATCATGTCACGCATGGCAGCGAGGATCTTCTCCGTATCCCTCACTCCCTCCATGGACGTACCTCCAGGGGATGCAGGCGGAGTGGTGGCTGGCGGAGTGGAAACGAGCGATTCAGGCCAGCTATCTTCAGACGGCATGGCGCAGGGAGAGAGGGGAGGCGCGGCCGCAGCGGCCGAGGGAGAGCGGCCCCGCGGGGCCAGGGGAGCGCGTCCGCTCCCGGCCTTGGTGCCTGGCCACCAGACGCCTCGAGCGAGGTTGGGAAGTTCAGGAGAAGGCCCCTTGAGCCAAAATGGCTACGGAGGGGAGGATGAGGAGGAGGAGAAGGAGGAGGAGGAGGAGGAGGAGGAGGAGGAGGAGGAGCAGGAGCAGGAGCAGGAGCAGTAGCTTGTCCGACGCGATCGCCCATTTGGGCGACTTCAAGGCCGCTCGCTTGCATTGTTGCATGTCGTCGAACACCACGGTGCATCGCCCCCCATGGAGGAGGAGGAGGAGGAGGAGTGCGCACACCCTCAGGGGAGGCCAATGACCGAGGTGCGATGGCTGGCGCTCGCCTCCGCCTGAGCAGGCCTCGCGCGGCGTTCTACGGCGTGGCCGCTGCGGTGTGGGCGGGGAAAGCTCCCCTGTCGATCTCTCCAAGGCTCGACTTGCCCGCCTTCTAAGTGGGCTTGCACTTCAGAGCCCAACGGAGGAGGAGGAGGAGGAGGAGGAGGAGGAGGAGGAGGAGGAGAAGACACAGGAGGAGGAGACGGCGGCGTGGGGGATGCGAGGCGGGGATGTTTCATAACGGCCGCCTGGAGGAGCGTTCTTCGGAAGTGTCGGCCGACAGTGGATAGAAATACGTGTGGCTCCCCAGAGCCCGAATACTATCACATGTCCACACCCGCCGTCTGCCGAGGTCCCCGAAGATCGATCCCCCGAGCGGTGGTTCTGGAGGCATCCTCGCGCCAGAGGGGAGGAGCTGAGAAGCAATCGAGGAGGTGCATCCTGAGGGGGTCCGCTGGGAGACGCTCGCGAGCGCGCGCAGGAGCCGCCCGCTTTTGCCTGCGACCGGGGCCACACTGGTCGTGTCTGAGTGAGGCGAAAACTGCGGTGGCGCCCCGCGCTCCCTCCGGGCGCCGCCCGAGGGTGGACCCCTGCCCCGAGGCGGTGCCCGAGACTCGGGGGGGGCGTCGGGGCGGGGCAGGGGCTTTTTTAAAGGGGCCCCAGGACACACAAATAAACACACACAACTAAATCGATTCCCCATAGTTTCTTATAGTATTGTGTTTTTTGCCTTCCCCCCCATTTCCCAGATTTTCGCATATTTCCTGGGGAATCGACGATTAATTGTGTCTGTGTGTTTTTCCCCTCCTGATTTTTTTCATGATTGAGAACTCAGATAACCTTCTTGGCACAATAACGGTGCAACGGCACAACGAACATGTCACGGAACATCCCCTGCAACGGTTTGGGGCGGGGCAGGGGTGGAAATGGGGTTCCGCAGGGAGCTCCCCTGAAACGGCCCCTGGAAAAGAGAGAAGTGTAGCCCCACCTTGGGATAGGCCCCCTCCGCGAGGCCCCGGAAGACGGAGGCGGCACGAAGGCAGGGCATCCGGAGGAGGACCCATCGGGAACACCTGAGCGCGGGCCTGGACAGCGCACGGGACACCTCAGAGCGCTCTGGCGTGCTCTTGCGAGCGCGGCGGCGCAACCTGGAACAAGGTACCCTCATCCTGCGGCACGTCCGTGTCGCGACGGCCCCGGCGCTGGTTTCTGTCACCATTCAACCTTGATCGGGGATCTTCTGACCCGGGTCAATCCAGACCCGGGTCAGCAGGAAACCAAAAACTGCAATGCAGGAAAAAAACTGCAACGCAAATCTTCTCAAACCCGGGTCAGCCAATATGCGCGGCCGCCTCGCGGCCACGAGCGGCTCGCTTACCCGGGTCAGCCAGAGGGGGTCTTCGCAGGATCCTGCAGGATCTGGTGCCCTGGCTGACCCCCGTTTGCATTGACCCCCGTCTCAAGGCTCCCGACTTGAACGAGTGGCAGCTTTCCGGTCGCAAGATTGATCCACACCACTGGCCTGGCGGCGCTGAATTGCGTCGACACGACGCGGCCCTGCCGTGCCCTGTGTGCCTGGGCTGGCATGCTGGCCGAGCTCTCGACCGTCTTCCCGGGCGTGTTTTTCGCCCCAGAGCCACGCTTGATGGCCCCGAGGCCCCACAAAGGGCCCCAGAGGCCGAAACGTGGAGAGGATGCCCATGTTAGAGGGCAGAAAATCCACCCCGATAATAGCCACCCCGACTCGCGAAGCCGTCTAGTAAACGCGCCCAAAGATAGAATCAAACAGGGCAAGGCTGACTAGTAAACGCCCAGGGCCGTCTAGTGAACGCCAATTGTCCGCTCCGGGTGGGCCTTCCCCCCTTGACATGTGGAGAGGGGACACTAACAAGCCTAGAGGGAAGAGGAGCGGGAAGGGCAAGGCAATGAAGGCGCTACTGGGACAGAAGAACCTCCTCCAAGAACGTGAGGACTCCGCCCCAGCCAACGCCCACGGAGCATCCAAGGGCACCCTCCTCAGGGTGCACGAGAACATCCGACGAGCACGAAAAGCATCAGGGCACCCTCCCCGAACCGACCTCGATCCTATACTTTGGTCCGACTGTGTAGGCGTGGCAGGTCCAGGTCCAGGCGGCCCCAGCTTTGGTTTCGGATGCCACGACAATGGACACCCTAACAGTCAAAGCATCACATTGAGAATGTGTTTAAAATGTCGGCAACATTGTGCTGAAAATGTTTCAAGCATATTTGTTACATGTCTTAAACAGTTTTTAACAGATGTTTTAGACATCTGGAAACTATTTGGCAACATGCTTCCTCTCCATTGATCGTCCTCCACAAGGCTTTGGCTTCGGACACCGCGTGGATCTTTCGGCCTTGGACGGTCGGCGGCTCCCCCATCGCAAGGCTGCTCCACGCTGGCCGCTGCCGTGCCGGCGGCGGCGCTCAACCTCGAATGCCCGCGGCGGGGCCGCCGCTGTGTGTCGACACGACGCGGCCCTGCCCCAGGCTTGTGTCGGGCGTGTCCCCCTACAGGGGGATTTTCGAATACTTTGAAAATGCCCCAGAAAGCCCAAAAATACCCCAAACATAGTCCCCAGACTTTTTTTCCCATTCTTGGGTAATTTTTGGTGTATTTCTTAATTTTCGTCGAAAATCCCCCTGTAGGGGGACACGCCCGACTTCGCCCCAGGCGAGGCATGGCTGAGGGCAGGGCGAGGCAGGCGCTACAGCCACGGGCGCGAAATGGCCGGGCCCCGAGGCGTGGCTCCCGCTCGAGCGGGGACCCCCATCCGACCACACGCAGACACACACACACACACACACACACACACACACACACACACACACACACACATACACTTTTTGGTCTGCGGGTCGGGAGCGGGCCCCTTCTGGTCAAGAGCTAAACGGGACGCGAGTAGCCCTAATTGGGGAGACAGAGCGCGGGCGGGACACACACACACACACACACATACACACACATACACACACAGCCAGAATCCCCCCCTCCGCCCAGAAGTGCACCCCAGGAGATCTCGGGGGCGCATATAGGGGGCCACGTGCGAATCCTACCCCTACCCCCCATGATTTCTGAGGGGGAGGGTGGGGTTCACCTCGCTCGGGCGCTCCCGAGCGAAGTGAACCCCACCCTCCCCCTCGGAAATCGTGGGGGGTGGGGGTAGGGTTCGCATGTGGCCCCCTAGCATATGTGTGGGTGCTGGCTGTCAGCACAGGAAGGAGCATTGCAGCATCATGAGAATAGCCTCAAAAGCCCTAGACCCCGATTTCCTGCTGCATGTTTCGAGCCGGATCGGGATCCGTGATCGCCCCGGGGCCCAGACAAGCTAAAGGGCCCGTTTTGATCGAAAACGCATCGCCAAGATCTACCTACAACCAACCCAACCCAACCCGACGTTACCGTTGGGCTCGTCGATTTCCAATGGGGAGGGCACTCCAGAACATTCGGAGGAAACGCGATGGAGCCCGTACTCCCCCAACCAGTGACCTGGGGTGGAGGGTCTTCGGGTTGGGCGGGGGTGGCTTGAACAGTGGTGGCTCAAGGCCTCGGTATGGTTGCAGGACGCCCCTCCGCGAGGGGCCCTGGGACGCGAGGGGGGAATTAATCCATACCCACCGCCTGGAAACCGACGTCCTGAGGACCCAACGGGCGGTGGATATAAATATATGTTTGGCCCCCTAGGCCCTGGGCCCGAGTACTGAACGGGGGCCCAAAGAATATATACCACCACCACCACGTCGATTCCTCCTGACTCTCCTCTTTCCAGCGAGAGGGAGGGGGGAGGGAGGTGGTGGTGGTGTATATGTTTGGGCCCCCCACTGAATATACCCATATCCACGACCTGTGGAGGTCCGCGAAGATCCCTCCCCCGAGGCGGTGCTTATGGATAAATCCCCGCCTCAACTGGGCGGGCTCCAGGATTCTCTCCGGGAGAGCTCGCTGTGTTTGCCGTCACCCGGACGTCCGTTTCCTGTGCATTTTTCGGTTTCGCGCGTGTTTTTTGTTTTCCTCCACTCGACGGACCAAAACTGCCGTGAGCCCACAGCGAGCCCACTCCACCCCTGCATCGCTCGGACGTCCATTTCCCGTGCATGTTTCGGTGTCGTGCGTGTTTTGTTTTGCTCGATGGTCCAGGATGATCCTCGATGGTTCTCGCCGAGAAAAAAATGCACACGTCCCACCGATACCAAGCTATGGGACGCACCTCCTCGAGCCAGAAGCACCTCTGGGCAGCCCGCGCCCCCGCGGGCGGGGGGGGGGGGCGATGGGTCCCGCAGGGGGGGGGGCGCTCTGGCAGCGAGCTCGTACTCCTCCACTTCCGCTCTCCTCCTGTAGTTTGCATGTCTCCTTACAGGGCATGATCATGTTATTTATTCAAAACCACTCAAAAAATGCTTTCGGTGACCACTCGTTCGGCTGACTTTTAAAATGCTTTTTTCGTTGGTCTCTTGGCTGACTTTTTTTTTGGTATCGTTGGAGGTCTCATGTTTTTTTTCGATTGCGAATTGCTTTTTGATTTGCTTCTGATACTCTCAACGAAAGTTGATTAGCTCTGCGGTCAGCCACATGTTCATTCTATCGTTCGGCCCTGTAAGGAAACATGAGGCATTGCTTGCGGTTGTAGTAGTTGCGTGAGGTATCTGCCCTGTCGTTGCAATTGTACATCGTGGTTGGCGGTGGTCGTTCTGAACGGTACCGTCGGATGTTTTTGCTATGAGTGGTATTGTTGTCATGCATGATGGTTCACCAAACTTGATAAGATATGCCGCCGTGGCGGCCTATTCATGATTATGTGCTTGAGTGAGCCCAACTCGAAGACCACCCCAATCAATATCCGAATCGTTCGCGCTAAGACCCGCTCACACTCAGAACCTCGAGCCCGCCAAGCGGCTCCCAATGCACGTTCGCGGCCAGACTCTCTCAGACCCACATGCACTCATACCCCGAACTGCACAATCAAAGACTCACTGCACGGAAAAGAATGAGGAGGAGGAGGAGGAGAGGACACTTGGAGGCTCCGAAAGGAGGGGCGCCGAAGTCCCCTCGCGGCTTCTTCCTCCGACAGGCGGTGGGGGCTCGCCTCCGCCGAGCTGGCCCCCGCGCGGCGGGCCCAAACGGCCCGCCAAAACGGTGGAGTGGAGGCGGGCGAGAGTGAAGTGGAGTTGAGGTTTTAAGGGTTTGGGCATGGGTTGAGGTTTCAGGGGGATTGGGGTCGGGGTCGTGTGTCAATGGGATTGTGGGGGGCTGGGGCTTTTGTTGGGTGATGCCCGAGAAGGGTTCGGTAGGTTGGGGTGGGTTGGTGCTGAGGCTGAGTCTTAAAGTGCTGAGGTCTGAGCTGGGAGAGGAGGGCCTAGGAAGAGGCCTGCGGCCTCGCTCACACGTGGTTCCCGAGCTTGGCGGCTTCCAGCCGCTTCTGGATGAGCGGGTGCGCCAGCTGCGCTCCGCGGGGGAGCTTGGCGAGTTTCATGTTCTGAATCGTGAGAAGTTGGCCGAGGCGGATTTTGTCCTTGACCTTCCTCACGGAGTGAAGGACAACCGCCTCGGCCTCAGTCGTCACGCCCCGTGCGATGATATCGGCGCTCGCTGCGAGCACAACGGGGTCGGGGGTGCCGCCGACGTGCTCGACGGCACTCGTGTATGCCTCCGTGGCCTCGCGAGGCCGTCCCTCCTCTCACTCATCGTCCTCCTCCTCCTGACCTCCTCCTCCTCCGCCTCCCCCTCCTCCCCTACCTCCTCTTCCTCCTCATCCCCCTCCTCTCCTCAAGTCCTCCCGATTCCTCCCCCTCTCCTCCTCCTCCTCCTCCTCCTCCTCTTTATCCTCATCCTCATTCGGCCTCTCATCCTCCCCCTGATCCTCCCAGGGCCCAAGCCTTCTCCAAGGCCTCCCTCAGCTCCTTCTGCTCCTTCGCCTTGAAGCCCGACATCGCGTCCATATCCACGAGCTTCTCGAGCGCGTCTGCCTCCCCGACGCCTGGCGCGTCGTGCCACAGGGTCCCGTCCGCGCAGCCACCCGCGCCCTGCTTGACCCTGGCCTGCAGCGTCTCGAGCTTCTCAGCCTCGATCTGCATGATCTCCAAGGTCACGTCCGTCAGGTTCGCGCCCACACCTTCGAACAACACCTCGGAGTACTTGTCCATGATCACCTGGTGATCCTCGAACCCGCTCATCGCCTTCACCCTGGCGAACGCGCCCGTCACCGACCTCCACAAGGATCTCAGGCTCGCGGTTGCGTCGTAGTTCTGCCCCTCGTCCTTCTTGGCTCGCTGAGCGCTGGTGTCCCCGAGGCCGATGAAGCGCCGCAAGTAGTCGCCCATCCGACTGGAGTCCTGGAAGAACCCGCCCAGCTTGAGGACGTCGTCGCGCAAGCCCTCTTGCCCATCGATGCCGTTGCGCACGACACCAGCCGAAAGCTTGAAGATCGCGAGAATCGTGGTGAAGTCGGGCGGGTTCTCTTCGTGAATGTTGGCCACGCTTGTGAACGTCCACACCGCCAGATGTTGCAACGCCTGGTAGTACACACCCCTGGACTCGACAGTGTAGATCTCGCCTTCGAGGGAATTTAGCTTCGAGAGGATCTCCTTCGCTGCGCTCTCTGAGTGCGGCACATTCTTCACGAAGTTCTTGATGATGTCCGATGCAACCTGCTCGAGTCGCTGGCTCCGCTGCGCGCTTGAGAACTCCTGATTGTACTGCTCGAGGGTGGCCAACTCCACGCGAAATACCGACTCTTCGGGGAAAACTTTCAAGCTTCTGCTCAGTAGTGAGATAGCCGTGTCGACGGACCCTCCAACCTTATCGCCCTTCTTCAGTTTCTTGCCAACGGCATCGCTGAACTTCAAGAGGCCCTTACTGAACATATTGGCGAGAGTGGCTAGAATCTGCGATGTGTTCGCCTTGTCCACAGTGCGCCACTTGTGGTAATTATCAGCGACTGTCTCAAACGAATCCAGGGGCGCAAGATTCACGATCACGTCCTCCGTGCGGTCCCCGAGACACAAGAATTCGTTGATGGTGTCCACGTGTGGCTGAACGGCTTTCAGCGTGCTCAAGGTGTTGTCGTGCTTCTCTTTTGCGGATGACACCAGCTTAGCCCAGTAAAAAGAGGTCTCCAGGGAAGAATTCACGTACCCCATGATGCCCCAAGACGGCACCTTCTCAGACACATCCTTCTGGAACTTCGCGAACTCGGCGTAGCGCTCCTCGTAAGTATCTCCAACGGTCCCTTTAGCCAAGTCCTCTAGGAATATGACTTGCTTGAGCGAGGTAAGTAACTCCCTGCCGACCGACATGAAACATGGAGGGACCATGGCCAACTGCAGCTCGTTGGACAATTCATCGCAGACAACCTGTGCAAACACGACGGTGGAGTCCTTGTAGATGTCGTCCTTCAAGATCATGTTGCACGCGAAGGCGTTCACAAGGAGCTGAACGTGCATCGAAACCCTGTCGCCCAAGAGCTCGTTGGGGATGTGGGCCATCTTCGGGTCGAAAGGGTCAAAGGGGCTGCACGGCCCCAACCTCTCGTTCGGATTGATCGCGTGCGTGATGTTGTCCTCATTGTCAGCCATGCCAAGATCAGTATCACCAAGCCCTGCAAGGTCGTCAAAAGTTTCCAATTGGGTATCCATGACTTCCATCACGGCTGTCCATGGTTTGGAGCGATTCCATACTTCCTTGATGAGGCGCGTCTGGTCCACAGTGAGCTTCGAATTCTCTGGGATGATGCCGTTCACCTTTCGAGCGACGATCGCAAACATGTAGGTGGGGTCCAAAGACTCAGGCCCGTTCGGGATGGCCACTATCGGCCTCAGCCCCCTTTGAAGCATATCGTCGGTCACCAACCCATCTTTGATTTTTTGCTTCGTGACGGCGAGGACGGTCTTCACGTTATTCATGTGTGCGTTGAGACTTGAGTAGTTCGCAGCAAACTCACTTTTGCCTTGAATCTTCTCGAGTAAATTCTTGGCCTCCTTGATGCAGTTCTTCAGTTTGGCATCCATCAGATGTTGAAATAGGTTGTTCTTCTGAATCCAATACTCGCACTTGCCTGGTACATCAGGCGGGCAAATCTTCAGCAACTCCGCCGCGCTGACCGCGCCGTCATCTGACGCCGCTGAAGAAATCCTCGAACTCGGCACATTCGGAGAACCTGCACTTCCTGGCCCTGAGCTGCTCGCAGCGGAGCCGTGCACCGCATTGTGATGATGCAGGGCGCATGATGTCAAGCCACTTGCGTCTGAGCCCATCAGTGGCACTGGTGGCAAGCTCTTCCTGGGCGATGGCGTATGAGGTTCACCTACTATGGTAATTGCCGACGGTGCCACAACCGTGTCGCATTGAGGGTTCACGTTGTGCCTGCCGCGCTTCCTTTCTGTACCCCACGTGGCGAATGGCGAGTCGTCGGGGGTGGACCTTCGCAGTGGGAGAAGAGTAGGCGGCTTCCCTTTGTCATCACCGTCACCATCTGCAGCCTTCTTGCCCGCGCTTTTTTTCTGGCCCAGGCCAATCACTGCGCTGAGCGTGGGGACGTCCAACGCCTGGCTCTCGTTGAGCATCCTGGAGTCTGAGTTGGCCGCCCACTCGAAGATGGCAGATCCCTGACCCTGGACAAGACTGTTCTGCAATACCAACAACTTGCGCTCCTGGGAGTTCGTCAGCGTCCAGCTGACGCGTTCACGCCTGAGCCCCGAGTTCTTATTATCGGCCATGTCGTCGATGATCCTGTAAAACCTCCTGAACTTCCCGTGCTCGTCGACGCCCCATGCCAGGTGAGGCTCCATCTTTTTCAAAATTGTGGGCGTCAGATGTGGAAGCTTGGTCAGAGCTCGCAACTGATCTTCTGTGACGATGAGCCGATCGTAGTAGTATGACCTCGAGTGCTGGAGGATGGAGCTGACTTCCTCGTCGTCTCCTGGAGTGTGTCGTGGGAGTGCATCCGCAGACGGGCTGCCGACCACGCTCTGGACGTACTTCTCTCTCAGAATGGGGCTTTGGCCGCAAGCCCGCACCAGCTGACCCTCATCGAACATGGGGAACAAGATCTTTTTGGCGTGGCACTGTCTGCACAAGATCGAGTTGTCCTGGGAAAAAAAAACTCCATCCCTTCTCATTCTCCTCCCATTCCTCCTCATCCTCCCCTTACTCGTTTCGATCTTCGACTGTCGATCGTGACCCGGCCCTGGTTAGGCCCTGGTTTCCTGGATTCGAGCGTCTCGGCCACGGGGGTGGGTCTAAGTTGAAAGCCCTGGGTCCAGCTGCGGCCCAGCGCATATCGCGCAGAATGCCATCGCGATGCTGTTCTCAACGAGAACGCAGAATATGGATAATATGGAGGTGATCTTAAAGATCAAGGGCATTCACTCGAAGTGCTTGCTGGGTAGCTGATCGAGGCTCTCTGAAATAGCTCGGGCCAGACCGAGTCTGAGACCATGAGAAGGTTCTGCATTACCCTCTCCCCCCATTGTTGTCTGCCAGCCAACCCCCCACGCAGTTTCTGGAGGGCAAGGGTCATTGGGGTAAGGCCTCAGGAGGCCGCCACTCTCGTCTAGGTAGGCCTTGCTCAGGCTAGCCCGAAGGAGAGTGGGATACGTTCAAATGCAACGGCATCTTGCTCCTCGAGGTCCGAATGGGGAGGGTGGGGGGGGGGGGGAGGGCAAGTAGAGGGTCTTATATTGTAATCCAACGTGTTTACCCCTCGCATCTCAGCTAAACGCTGTACGGTTGTTCTCGTGTATGTTGTAGCTGCTGTATCTGATGAAGTGGATGCTCCATCCGACGCAGAAGATGCAACTGCGGCATCTGTTGTTGCTGATGTTGATGTTGGCTTGTCTGATGTAGCCGCTGCAGTTTCATGCATGGCTGCGTTTGCCGTAGCTGATGCGACTGGTGCTGATGATATTGATGCTATTGATGATGTTGGTGCTTCTCGAGCTGCTGTTGATGCGATTGCTTAGAACGCCGCAGCCGCCGACCCCCTACCGCCAAGAAGCCCGCCTCGCGGGCCGCACCCGTGATGGGGCACGCGGAAAATCCCATGGGTTCGTTTTGCATGGCCCCTGGAACACAACGGCACGATTCCTCATGTAAAACTTGCTGGCCACATTTCTCCTGGAACACCTGCCAGCTACATGTTCAGGCTTTGGGTGGACAGGCTTTTCACGCAACAGCAACAGTGCAAACGGAACGTCCAGGCGCGTTCTTCGCGCCGAAACTCCCACGGCAGCGCAACCTTCTCGCTGATCCACATCAGCACGGTCAAGTGAAACAAAGTAAAGTCGGTCGAACACGTCACTACTGTATCACATCTTCGCGGTGATTGCTTTTATCCAAAGTGTTGTTCCGTGCTCTGATGCGTTTACCCCCTGCATCGCATAAGAAGCCCCTCAAACCAGAAAGCGAGCGCCCGAAGCCCACGGATTTGTCGGACCATATCCTGAAGAAACGCAAATCCCCCATGCACTCCCTCCCTCGGAATAATATGCGATGTCGTTCACCTCTTGTTTTTCGGGGCCCCTGGGGCCCATTCGAAAAATCATTTCCGCAAAGATTGGGGCTCTACCTGCTGAAGCTTAGATGCAAGCAGCCCGATTGCCAAGTAGGTCAAGGCACGACCTCTGGCTCGGTATCATCACCCTCGTGATACTTGGGTGGTTCGCAGCTCTCTTCAAACTCACGCCACCTGTCTTGAAGCGTATCTCGCTGGACAGTCCGAGCCACGCAACGTTCGCCAAGGGAAGGCTCGTAGGCTTGGTGTGCCGCTCGAGATGCGCAGTCAGCGCCAGCGGCAATCCACGCAGCCCCCCAACCCAGGGACCGACCTTGGCCTCGCCTGCTCTCGAGCTTTGAGCGGTAAGCAGCTTTTTCTCGAGTGCACCTGCCGTGGCCGTTTCCCTGGCATACAAAAACGAAGCGGGAACGATCGGACCTGTAAAATAAAACCTGCCCACCGCCATGTAAAAGAATATCACGCGTAGCGTTCGAAGCCCTGGAAACACCTGGCAGGGCGGGCCCCCCGCCACCAGAGCTTGCTGCTGCTCCTGCAGCGGGCGCGACAGGGGGTGGAGGTGGCTCAGGAGGGGGTGGAAGTGGAGGGCCATGCACAGGCAGCCCCTCTGCTTCAGAAGCGTGCGCGCCTGCAGGTTCAGGCGGGCATTGCTCATCCAGCTCAGGTGGAAGGCCATCACCACCGCCTCCAGCGCCACCATCACCATCAGCAGACCCAGGACGCGACTCACTGTCAGAATCCCCGCTGGAGGTGCTGGAAGCGGTGCTGGAGGAGTCCTCGTCTTGCTTGTCCTCTGCGCGAACAGACGAAAAGCACTGAGTCACTGAACGCAAACACTGCTTTTCAAATACGATGTTTCAGAAAACACAGCACCTGGTGAAAAAAACATGACCAGAAGAAAACCTCTTAGCGTCGTGGAGGGAGTGTCCGATCATTTCAATCGGTCTCCTCGTCGTCATAAGAGCTGTCGGATACAGAGCTGTCCCCGTCGGTGTCGTCGGCATCTGAATAATCTCGCCGTGCGGTGGCCCTACCTCTCGGCCATACTTTGCGCCACAAGCCATGATCGATCGGGAATGGGGTCGCCACTACCTCGTTGGGCTCCAACCTCAGGAGCCTCAAGTTGGACTGTCGCAGCTCCAAGAACATTACGTGCCAATCGTTGCGCAAGTCCATCTGCGCGTATACGTTGTACTCTATGTGCCACTCCGCACCAGCCTTCAAGGAGTTGTCTAAAACTGTTCCATCGAGAGCCCCCAGGACACTTCGGGGCCCCAGAGCAATGCTGTAAACCGGAGGAGGTTCGTGGCGGGAAGCCGTGGTTTTTGCCCCAGACAGCCCAAGCCGTGCAGGAAATCGTGTTTCTGTTGTTTTCCTAATTATGCGCGCACTACACGTCCACACCTGCATGCCAGCCAAACGATTCGCAGCCTCGTTGCACTAGAGCAAGGTAGCTGCGCGGGCGCGCAGCCTGCGGAACACCAGAACGAAACATACTATTATGATGTTTTTTTCCATGTTTGCTTAGGTCGACCCAGGCCCCTAAACGCGAGGACAATGTCATTTTGGGCTGGCGCGCTTGTATGCGCGCGCAGGCGTTACCAGAAATTCGCCCGCGTTGCCGAACCTATCGTGTTTCTTTCGCGACCCTGGTGGAAGCCTTCGAGTTTCCAGTGAAAACATGCGCAAAACAAAAGCGCGCGCATTTCCATGACGATTCACTGTTCTTTCGTAATGCAAGGCTGCCCGCGCTGGATTGACGCCTAAACCTTGGCATGCGCGCGCAGGGCCCGCTTGTCTGGCGTTTCGCCTAGCGCGACTACATCGCGGCGATATCGCGCGCGGCAAAGCGCTACCTGGGCGCTGCATCTAGACAGCGGGGTTAGCATGGCGGACGGTTCCAGAGCCGCGCTTGCTCTGCAACTTGGCAGGCACCCATCAACGCAGGACCGCGAAGCGCTGTATTGTTTATGCACCAAGCAATCTCGCGCCTTACGAATCGGGACCATCGGCCCAGCGCGCGCGGCAACCGCAGCGCTTCATGGCTGCGCGATTCGCCGACGAAGCCCGAGCACTTCTGCGCGCGGCCACCGCGCTCACCAGATTTGATCAGCTGCAAGACTTGCGCGACGCGCGACGCGCGCGCGCAGCCATAACGCGGCAACGCGCAGCTCCTGATGGGCGCGCGAAAGCGCGTGGCGCGGCGCAGCGCAGACGGCGGCAGTCGCGCTGGCGGCGGTGGCAAGCGCGCGCGAAGTCGGAAGAGGGTGAAAGCGTCGCGCGCAGCAGACCGATTTCCCCGTCTTCCCGATGCCGCAGCACGAAGGGTTCAGGGCGCGCGGGGCGAGGAAGTGTCAAGGGCGGCGGGTTGCACATCGAAGTTGCGCGCTGCCGCGAGAAAGCCCACTGCCAATGATTCTGCGCTGGGAAAGCAATCGCTCGCCCCTGGCCGACGCGCGAAGTTGATCGAGCACGGCTTGCGAGCGCGGGGGCATGGCGGCGCCCGCTGCGTCTGCGCTGCCAGCTAGACATGTCGGGCGCGCGTTGGAACCAATGCGCGCGGCGCAGCGCAGCGGTGAAAAGCGCGGGCGGGCTGCGCGGGAGGGCGGGGGGGCGGGGTGCAGCGGCGATGGCGGCGCGAAGTTGGCGAGAAAAGCCTGGCGCTGGCGGGGCGCAAGGGCGGCGCGCGCGGTCAATCGGTCGGAGCCGCGCGGGGCGAAGAACGATGGATCGGCGCGGCGAAGCGAGCGAGGTGCGCGCCTGCCACGGTTTGGCAGGTGCGCGGCGGGCGGGCGGCGTTGAACGGCGTTGCGCGCTTGCTGGTCTGGCGGCGCCCCCAGCGGCCGACGCGCAGGCAGGGGCCCGCTGCGTCTGATGGTTGCGCACCCAGCGGGGGGAAGGATGGACGGCGACGGGCGCGAGGCGAGAGCGCGCGCTGCGCTTGTGCTCAGCTGCCGCGCCGCCGCGCGGCGGCTGGCAAACGCGCCGCGGCGGCGGCGAGCCCCCTTCGCCGCGGGCAAAGGCCGCAATTGGCAACGGGGGGCGCGCGCGGGCGAAAGGCGAAGTGCAGCGAACGCGAGCGCGAATGCGCGGGGTCGCGATACCATGGCCAGGTTTGATTGGCCCGCGGCGGTGGCCGCAATTCTCGTCGCAAACAAACATGCGGCGCGCGACCCAGAATGCGGGGGGCGCGCGGGCGGGCGCGCGGCGCGACGTCGCGGATCTCACGCGCGATGCAGCGACTGGGGCGGTGATGGGGGGAGGGGGGAGGGGGTGGGGGGTGGGGGGGCAGGCGATTTTGTTGGCGCGAGGGGTCTGGTGGGAGAGGGGGGAGAGGGGGGGTATATTGCGAAAGTTTAGGCGTCGCTGGGCGGAGCAGGGGGCGTGGGTCGGGGGGGTCGGTTGCGAACATTTAGACGTCGCTGGGCGGGGCAAGGGCGTGGGTGGGCGGGAGGTAGATTGCGAAGATTCAGATTTGTCTGTCCTGACTGGAGGGTGAGCGAGGTTGCCGCGAGCGGGCGCGGGCGTCGTCGGGCCGCCTGGCTTTTGATAGATCGCGCGCCCTGGCGCGGGTGATCGGCGGGGGTCTACGCGGGCGGGGGGGGGGGCGCGGGGGGGGGAGCGCGGCGCGCGTGGCATCAGAAGGGCAAACGTGACCCGCGCGCAGTTTTGCAAGAGCATTTTTTGTGTCAACCTGGACGCCGTCCCAGAAATCGGCTGACTTAAAAATTGCATTTTAAAAGGTCCAGCGAAATCGCCGAGTTTCAGGGGGGCAAAAAAAATGCATTTTTAGAGGTCCAGCGAAATCTGCGAATTTCAGGGGGTCAAAAAAATAGCATTAAAATAGCATAAAAACAGCATTAAAAAGCATTATTAAAGCTCCACGGCGATTTCCACCAACCAGAAAGAGGTCTCGGGACCACGTCGACGCCGATGGAGGCAACCCGACACCACTCCACCGAGTGACTCCACGCAGTGAGGTAGCAAACCGAACCACTCTCTACGTTGACTTCCCGACGCGCCTCGGCAGGGGGCACCGCTTCGAGATTGGCGCCCGCCGCAACTGCCCTTCGGCTGAAGGCGCTCCCAGGGTACTCAGCCGCCGTAGCCGCGTGCCAACGACTGCGCCGCGTCGGCACACTGCGCGCCCCGCGCAAACCGCGCCACGCGCGCGCGGGGCCTTTCGAAATTGTCATGAATCCTGGGCCCTACGCCGCAGGCGCTAGGCGCCTGCGCGCATGCGAAAATGAGATTAGCCCATGCGCACCACCGTCCCCGCACTTCGGCGACGCGGACCGCGCGCGCAAGGGCGCCGTGCGCAGAACCCTGGCGCGGGTTACCCGAGCCCCCGTGCCTCGTTCGACACGTGAACTGTCGGCCTCATCCTTGCATCGGTGCCAGCAGCAGCGCTCTTGCACTGAGCGACGCGCGCGCGGCCGTGGCGAAAGGGCGCCTTGCCCTGCGCCCGCCGTGCACCAAGCCGCCCACCCTCCCACCCACCACGCGCTAACCACACAGCCACCACAGACTCCACCCACCACGCACAGACACGCACCGCCTACCTGCACCCCGCCCGCACTGCACCACCCGCCCACCACGCTCCCGACGCTACTGCGCCCACCACCCACCCACTCCCCCCCCCCCATCCCCCCGCCCCCGCCCCACCGCCACCACCACCGCCACCTACCCGCCCGCCCACCACTCACCAGGCATCCGTTCCCCATCGCGAGTAAACGCCAGCGATTAAACACCCTGCACCATGATACCAATTCGCGGGGGGGTGGCACCGCCCTGCGCATGGTGACCGACGCTCGGGCTGGCGATGGGGCCCAATTCAGCCAAAGGCCTTCTGATGTAGCCTTGCGGGGGCAAAGCATTCGGGCAACATTCCTAGTATGCTGCTTGGTGGCAGCAGCGCGGGCCCGCTCCTCGGGGCGGCGCGGGGACCGAACCCTAGCAAGAATCATATGGCGCGGCCTGGCGGGGGCAAAGCGCTCGGGCACGCCCCCCTATGATGTGGCTTGGGCCAGCGCGGGCCTGCCCCTCGGGGGCGTCGGTGCCGAACTCGGGCAGAAGTCCTCTGGCGTGGCCTGGCGCGGAGATGCTGACGCGCCGCTCAAGGCGCTGGGGCAGATATCGGGCAACGGTCCTCTGATGCGGCCTGACGGGGGCAACGCCATTGGGCAATATCCCTTAACGTGGCCTGGCGGAGCCAACGCTGGCCCGTTCCTCGGGGGGCGCTGGGGCCGAACTCTGGCAAAAGTCATCGAACGCGGCCTGGCAGGGGCAACGCGCTCGGGCAAAACTCTTCGAATGTTGCCTGGCGGGGGCAACGCTGACATGCTCTTCGGAGCGGCGCTGGGGTCGAACTGGGGCGCAAATCCTCAGATGTGGCGCGGCGGGGGCATCGCGGGTTTGCCCCGCGGTGCCGATGGAGCCGAACTCGGGCAAACGTCATCTAAAGCGCCCTGGAGAGGCGTCAAGAGGACCCCAAGAACCCGTTGCCTGACAAAGTCTTGAGATACATGCGCAACTATCTGGCTCAACCTTGGTGGGCGCGAAGCTCCCGAAGCTGGGGCCCAGCGACCGCTGAGAGAGCCCATGGGGGCAGAGTGGCCTCACAGCGCCCCCCTCCCGAGTCAGGAGCGCAGCGGGCCCCCGTCTCTCACGAATAACGAACGCCGTGCAACGCGGCAACCACTTGCGGCTGGCAACGCTCTGCGCGCGGCGGCCCGCGGTTCGGGCAAGCCCCGTGGCCGAAATCAAGCAAACTTCATGTAGCGCGGCCTGATGGGAGCAACGCGCTCTGGCAAAAAGCATGCACTGTGGCCTGGCGGGAGCAACGCGATACTACTCCTGGGGGGGGGGGTCGAACTCGGACAAACGCCCTCTAGCGTGGTCTGATAGGGGCGACGTACTCGGGCAGACGTCCTCTGATGGCGCCTGGCGGCGGGCGTCGCGGGCTTACTCCTGAGGGCGCCGCTGGAATCGAGCTCGGGCACGCAAGTCCTCCAATGGCGCCTGGCGGGAGCAACGCGCTCGGGCAACAGTCCTCCGACGTGGCCTGGCGGAAGCAACGCTGGCCGCTGGCCCACCACTCGGGGCGGCGCTGGGGCCGAGCTCGGACAAAAGTCCACTGGCGCGGCCTGGCTGGGCAATTCTGACCAGCTGCTCGGGCAGGCGATGGGCCCCAACTCGGGCAGACGTCCTCTGACGTCGTCTGGCGGGAGCAACGCGCTCGGGCAACGTTCTGCGGCCTGGCTGCGCAAACCAATTTCTCTGTGCGGCAATGGAATCGAGATGGGCCAAAAAAGCCATTGAACGTGGCATCGCGACAGCAACGTTCTCGGGCAACGCTCCTCTGACGCGGCCTGTCGGCGGCGACGCGGACCCGCGCCTCGGGGCCGTGCTGGCGCCGAATTCCTGCAACCGTCTTCTGGCGCGGCCTGGCGGTGGCGGCGCGCTCGGACAACACTCCTCGGATGCGACCTGGTGGCATCAAAGCGGGCCTGTCCCTCGGAGATACGTTGGTGCCGAACTCGGGCAACAGCCCCATGCTGTAGCCAGGCGGGGCAATGCTGACCTGCTGCTCTGGGCGGCGCTGGGGCCGAACTCTGGCAAACGTCCTCCAACGTGGCCTGGTGGGGGGGGGGGGGGGGCAGCGCCCTCGGGCGAATATCCGCCCACGTGGCCTGGCGGGGGCAACGCTGATTTATTCCTCGGAAGGGGTGAGGGGGGGGCGGTGGGGCCGACATCGGGCAAAGTGCATCCAACGTGGCCTGGCTTGGGAAACGAACTCGGGCAACCCTTCTCGAACGTGGCCTGGCGGGGGGGCAACGCTGGCCTGCTCTTCGGGGCTGCGCTGGAACCGAACCCGATCGCAAATCCCACAATGCGGCTTGGCTGGCCGCGCATCGCCGACGCCCCGCTCGGCCAGGCGCTGGAGCCGAACCCAAGCAACAATTCATTGGTGGGGCCTGGTGGGGCGCCAAGAGGTCTCCATGGAGCCGTTGCCTGGCAGCGTCTTGAGATACATGCGCAACTATCTGGCTAAGCCTCGGGATATGCAGAACTCTCCAAGAGGGGCCCCAGCAACCACTTGGATCGCCCAGGAGGAAACTGGAGGGCTTCACAGCGCCCCCCCTCGAACCAGAAACGCGCGAGGCCCTCCATCTCTCACGAGCAACGAACGCCATGCGACGCGGCAGTCATTTGCGGAGGGCAACGCTCTGCGCATGGTGGCCCGCTGTTCGGGCAGGCGGCGGGGCCCAACTCGGGCACACATCCTCCAAGGTGGGTTGGTGGGGGCAATGCGCTCGGGCGAAACTCCTGTAATGTGGCCTGGCAGGGGCAGCGCGGACCTACTCCTCGGGGGCGCGCCTGGGTCGAACTCGGGCAAAGTCCTGTAATGTGGCCTGGCAGGGTCAACGCCCTCTGGCACAACTCCTCGAATGTGGCTTGGCGGGAGCGACGCGACCTAGTCCTCGGGGCGGCGTTTGCGTCGAGCTCGGGCGCAAGTCCTCGCGCGTGGCCTGATGGGAGCAACGCAAACGCGCACAAGTCCTCCAATGTGACCTGGCGGGAACAACGCTGGCCCAGTCGCTGGGGCAGCGCAGGGGTCGAACTCGGGCGAATGTCCTCTGTTGTGGCCTGGCGGGGCAGCGCTGACTTACCACTCGGGCAGGCGATGGGGCCGAACTCAGGCAACGGCCATCCAACGTGGCCAGGCGGTAGCAACGCACTCGGGCAAACGTCCTCCAACGTGGCCTGGTGGGAACAGCGCGGGCCCGCTCCTCGGGGAGGCGATGGAGCCGAACCCTGGCAAAACCCCTCCAACTTGGCCTGGTAGGATCAACGCACTCGGGCAAAACTCCTCGAACGTGGCCAGGCGGGTGGGAGCGCGGACAGATTCCTCGGAGCGGGCGCGCCGATGCTAGATTTGGCAACGCCAACAGTGACGTGTTTCGCGCTCTGGCCACGCGCGAGCGCGTTCCCTGAGCGGAAACGACAGTTCGAGCTGCCCTTTGCGCGCGGGAACGCGCGCGGGTGGATCTACGGCAGGCGGGGCGTCGCCGAAGGAGGTGCAGCGCCGCGTGGTGGAGCCGCGCCAGTCGGTCGCACGCGGGCGTCAGTTTCACCATGGTATTTTTGCGAGGTCGGCAGGAATAGCGGTAGGGCTGCCATAGGGCAAAAAGCGGCGCGGCCCATGTGTCAACGTCGCGCGCAGCATTTGTGCCGACGACACCGAAGCGGACGCGGCCGCAGCGACGCGGGCGTCCACGCTGCCAATGGCACCTTCAACATGAGCGCACATGCAGAAATGCAAAGTCCCCAGCGTCGTCGCGCTGCGCGGCGGCACACATGGCGCCGCTTAGTCTCGGCACCCCGTTGGTGCTGTGTTCCAGCGGAAACATTGCGCTCGCGCGCAGGCGTTCGCGGTAGGCCACTTGCGCCTGAGGCGCGATGCTTTCGAATTGAAGGGCTTGTTCTTGTTTGGGCGCGGCACTGGCACGCCCCGTGGGCCTCGCAAAAGTTGTTCTCTGCGCGATGATTAAAGATTGTGCGTTCGTAAAGTGGTGCTTACGCGCTGGCTGCAGACGTTGCAACGCCAGCCCTTGGATAGATCAGATAGCATATTCTATATGTTGCCAAACAGTGGCGCAAAGGCAGGCTTTATCACATTTTTGTTTGAAGCGAATGGTTGGTGAATGTTGCGCGGGGCTGTTCGTTGTTGCTGTGAGGCGCTGTACCATGCCCACCCCCCCAACCTCCTTATCAATCGCTTTAGCGGGGTGCAGCGACGGCGGAAAGGCCCAGCTTGATATATCATTCGCCCTCCTGGCTCTTAGAGTCTTAGACCCGCACGTCTAGTGACTAGCGCACTACGTTGGTGCCCCCTTCCGCGGCCTTCTGCCAAAGCGCGCTCGTCGATGGCGCGCGCTTTCGCAGAATCCGCACGCATTCTTTCAGAAGCAGCCGCGTGGGCGCGCCCCCGCCGAAGGACATCAGGGCCCCCCCAAGACGCCGCGAGGTCGAGACGGCCCCAAGAGCCCCTGCAGGATCCCACACTGGCCCCGCCGTTGGCCCAAGAGGACTTGAGAATGCCCCAAGATGGCAGCAAGGAGCCCGACAACGTTTAAACGGACCAGGGCGTCCAACGACTGCTTCCAACATTGACCCGAGGCGCCCCAGCGACGGTTGAGAATCCGGCCTCAAATGGCCAGTTGACGGCCAAAAGGTATCCACATTGGCATTTCCAAAAGGCAGGGTTTGCGGAGGAGGTCGCCGAAGGCGTCTTCGATATTTCACACGTCGACTGTATCAAAGAAGTGACGGGTCTAAACATTATTATTCATCCTCCTCCTCCGTTCTGCCACCTCCCATCGCTCTTCATTCTTCCTCCCCTCCCTCCTCTATCCTCTCTCCATTCTTCCCTCCTCGTTCCCCCCTCTCCTCCCCCTCCCCCTCCTGTTGCCTCCCTCCCTTCGCCTCTGCTTCGTGTTCCGCTCCCTCCTCATCGTGTTTATCATCACCTTCATTACCATCGTCCTTCTTCCCCTCAACTCCTAAAGCCTGGATCAAAATGGGCATCGCGTGCCCGTCCTTGGACTCGCCGAGCTGCGGCGGCAGCGCCGCGGCAGTCGTGGCCTGGTACGCGGGCACGAACGGGTTCAGCGACAGGTCGGCCAAGTGCACGACCTTGACCCTGTCCAGCACATCGGCGAGAGGCTGGCGGTCATCAGGATATATATCATCGAGGTCAGTCCCAATGAACGCCATGAAAAAATCACCGTCCAAGACCTTCTGCTTGCAAGTGCGCACCAGCATCTTCAACATGTTGTGGACTCCGAGCCCGAAGGAGCGCAACCGCTTGCCGCCTGGACAATGGTGGATGCAGCGGCCTGCCGTGAGACACTCCCTGAGCTTCTTCTCATCTTTGGCCTCCTTCGGGCACTTGTCGCAATCCCTGTGGCAAATCATGAAATGCCGCCTGCGAGACTCAGCATCAATAAGTCGACATGTGGAGCGACCGTTGGAATCCCTTCGATGCAACATGCAAGCGAGGGCGTTCGATGCACGACTGATCGTATCTGGTGCGTAAAGGAACTCCTGGTTGTCGGCTGGGCTCGGAGATGGTACCAGGTGTCGTGCAATAAATGGAGCTCCCTGCAGCCTTGCAGTCACAGACGCCAAGCGGTCCTTGCCCTCGGTCTCGATGAACTTGGTAACTGACATGCGCTCATCCTCTCGTTTCTTGGACGTGTGTTCGCTCAAAGTCTTCTTCGCCATCTTCGCCAGGTGCTCTCCATCCTGCCACGAACGGCTCCTGGCGACAACGGAGTCCGCAATGGCCAGCGATGCATCCCTCTGAAATTCATCACGTTGTATGTCACGCAGTAAGGCTTCGCACATATCATGCTTCTGTGATCTAGCTGCCGCCCTCTCCACATCCCTGACAGTGGGCCCGAAGCTTCGGCCGTTGGGAGTCTCGGAATGCTTCTGCGTGCCCTCTGCGCCGAGCCTCCTGAAGTACTCGCGTTCCTCGTCGGTGATGGCCCTGTACTGGGCGGCAAGCGCATGGAAGTCCCTGACCTGGCCACGGCCTGTGGAAGAAGTGTAAGCCCGCCATGCCCCACCACCTCCACGACGACGACCAGGCTCTGCAACAACTCGAGAGGCTTCGTGAAGAGGCACGTTTGGCATGTAGATCTCACGCTGGATCGGTAGCGCCCTCTCTCGCCTCCGAAGTCGTTTCAACAAGAAATCGCTGGATGTATCTAGGAAGCTCGCCATGTCAGTCACCGATCTTGACCTGAGAATCTGCCGTATAGAAGCGTGGAGCGCCTCGATCCTCACGATGCTTGGGACGTGCAGTAAAGCCAAGAGCACCAGCCGAGCCCTTGTACTCGGAGACTTCAAATCTGGATTCGCATTCCGAAACTCTCTCCAGAAAGGGTCCGCGATGCAGTCGGGCTCGTGGATCATCTCGTCTGCTATGGTTGGATCGCTTATGAGCAAGAACGCGCGATAGGGGTAACGCCTGTGCAGAGCAGCAATCTCGCACTCGGCCTTGGCACCAGCTCGAGACATGGTCTTGAATACATACGCATTGATCAACTCAGTGCAGTGCTTACCCTCAATGGTTCGCCACATGATCGATGAATTGTACAGGAACTTCAGCTTATTGAAGAAAGTCTGTTCCACAGACCCCTTGGCACACACAACGATACGATATGTCCTCCGAGCTTGAGCAGCCTCCGCACCAACTCCGAGGCGAAGCGCCTCAGCTTCAACCGCTCTCTGGCGTTCCTCCCAAGCATCACCGCCGAGGAAATCGAACTCCCTGAACATCTCCATGATTGGGACCATGACGATCCGCATGACGTCCAAGTGATGCAGAAACTCGGTATTCGCGAAGACCATAGCACGCCTTCGATGTTCAGAGTTTACACGCTCCTGGGCTTCGTGGGCGTTCACCTCCACCACCACGCGTTCGGCATCGTCTGGACGTTGTGGCTGCGCATCCTCGTGGCCGAGGGGCGGGCCACCGTCGCCAGCACCATCTGCGCCAGGATCAGCAAAGGCATCCCCTGGGGCGTCGCAAAGGGCAAGAACTGGCTGATCTCCAGGGACTCCAGGGGCAGCGAACGGACCTGCAGAAGCAGCTGCGGTCCGCTTCCTCTTCTGGTCGCCGTCCACTTCCGATACCCACCTCCTGAACGTGCTCGAGAAAAGGCCGTGGCAATGCTCCAGCAATCCGATTTGGTCGAGACTGACCTCTTTGCCGAACCACCTGTTCCGAGAGAACTTCTTGAACGTGGGTGGGCACACCGCGAAGCACAAGCCAGCGACAATGCGATCAGTCCAGAGCTTCGCTTGGGCATCATCCCGCGGCAACGCAGGCGCGTAGATGACGATGCGAGCCTTGTCCGTCCAATCGCCGTTGGGTAACATTCTCAACACCACAAGTCGTTGAACTAGGTTGTGGCCAGACCTCCCGTACATAGCTACAACGCGTCGCACATGCAAGCCGTATTCCGTTGGAGGCTCCCCAGTAGTGAATTGCACCATCGAACGAATCTGCAACTTCAAGCATCTTCTGAAATGGCTCATGGACCCCGCCATCTGCGTAGCCAGCGCGGTCCTGATCATGCCCGTGACGAGCCATTCACACGCCGAACACGCCTTGCCAAACACGAGCGCTGTGAGATGGGCGTGGCAGTCCAAGTGCAAGTGTTGCCAGCCAGGATTGTCACATCGAATTCCACGCTCGGCGGCTCCATTCGCGGCCCCTCGGTCCGTGACAGATCCGCGGGTACGCTGACCGTACTCCGTGCACATGTGAGATGTCGTCCAGATCTGCCTGAGCCCTTGGCGAGTTGTCTCCCCAGTTACTCGGTCGAACACTTGGAGATTTGACAGTGCTTTCCCCGTGAACATGATGAATCGAACGGCCCCCTGGTCCTCGATCGATGCCAATGCTCCCCAAACACTTTCGACTTGGAACAGCTTCGCGGGGCCAGACTCCGAGAACCGAATGACGCCATCGCTCCAGTTCCACAAGGATGACTGCTGAAAACCACGAAACATTTCCTCATTTTGAAGTTCCTCGATCCTGTCCCTCAACCGCACTGGCATCGGAGTCTCGTCGTACATGTCGACTTCGCACAAGTGTAATGCTGAAAACTGTGGTGAACGAATCAGTGCCCGATCGAAGCTAAGCCTACTCGAAACATCTAGATCCCAACAAATCTGCGCAAGAAGAGTCCTGTGCCTGGATGCCGTAACAGGGTGCATGGACGAGTCGTGGGCCAGAACTTCTAAATGCCTCTGGGCGGTACTTATATCATATCTCAGAAGGTTTCTCGCAAGGTGCGCAGACTTCGGATCCAGACGCGTCCCAGGTGTCAACGCAAGACCGACAAACTGCTCCAAGTGTTGGCACACGGGGCTGGGGAGAAACTCGATGTAGCGGATTCGTAACATGGTTTCCAAATCATATGGCACATCTGGGACATCTGCTGGCACTTGTACGACGTCGGCGTAATGCATGACCAGCTGTGCTGGGTCGTCCTGAGAGACTGGCTGCTGCGCTGCAAGGCTAGACCTGGTGGTTTGGAGAGGCCTTCTTGGCGGTCGGCCACGAGTATCCCGCGCGGCTGACACCATCGGCCTGGCATGTGCAAGGTCTGCCAACTCGAGATCCAGTGGGCGAGGACTGCGAGCATCTCGGGGCGGCTCCGACTCCGCTGGCGCCGTGCCGAGTTCATCTTGAATGAAATCGTCCAGTTCATCATGCATCAAATCGTCCAGTTCATCCTGAATCAAATCGTCCAGTTCACCACGAGAAAAGTCCAATTCATCCTCAATCAAATCATCAAGTTCGTTCATCGAACATCATCTTCCTGAGATGAACGGGCTGGACCCAAAGGGCTGCGGCACACACACACACACACGCACACGTTTCTGGGATATCATTTGGGGCAAGTATCTTACTTTGGGGGGCCTTGAGCGTGACTGTTATCTTTTGGGGGCTTTTCGAGATCTCAGACAGATGGCCTTCTCATTGGGCCCAATACCTGAGTTATCTCACATGTGTTGTGGGTTGTTGACGTCGCGACCTGCTTCAAGTCAATCGGACCACCCTCACCTATCTACAAGCAAAACGATACATCATATTGATTTCAACGGCATTAGGCCAATCATTTTTTGACTCAACCCTCGGACCAAAAAAACAGCGATTCTTCGCCCGTGAAAAAAACGACTCCCGAGCAATCCCCAGAGCAAAAAAACAGTGGTTGCATGACCTCCACCCCAAAGCTCCTGAAGGGCATTTTCATTTAAATCCCCTGTAAGGGGACAGGCAGACTACAGCTCTCCTCGTCTTCCCTCCAGCTCCTCCCCTCTCCCCTATCCCGCTCCCCCCTGCCTCCAACCACCTCCACCTAGCTCCTTGATCCGTTCCCCCTCCGCCTCCTCCTCCTCCTCCTCCTCCTTCTGCTCCTCCTTTTCCTCCTCCTCCTCCTCCTCCTCCTCCTCCTCCTCCTCCTCTTCCTCCTCCTCCTCCGCGTCCGACCTATCGCTCATTCACCACCTCCCGCCGATCTCCTTCGCTCCTCCACGTCCTCCTCGTCCTCGTCCTCGTCCACCTCTTCCTCCTCCTCCTGTTCCTCCTGCTCCTCCTCCTCCTCCTCCTCCTCTTCCTCCTCATCCTCATCCTCCTCCTCCTCCGCTTCCTCCTCCTCATCCGCCTCCGCCTCCCTCTTCCTCCTCCTCCTCCCTCTTCTCCTCCTCCTCCTCTTCCGCCTCCTCATCCTCCTCATCCTCTTCCTCCTCCTCCTCCGCTTCCTCCTCCTCCTCCTCATCCGCCTCCGCCTCCGCCTCTCCTCATCCTTCTCCTCCTCCTGAGGGCGGTGTCCGCCAATATCGGGACGGACGACAGGGGGGGGATGTAGAATTGTAAAAGGTAGGGCTCGCAAATCACCCTGCGCAGCTGGCTCCTGCGGCGCTTCCGGGGGCGGGAGGCGCCACGTGTCGAGGGAAGCGCCTGGCCGGCGGAGCCCAGACCAACTGCACGCAGCAGCTTCCGTTCCCCCCCCCCTCCCCTACGGTCGGACCTGGGCTTAAGTGGGGCCTGTCCCCCTACTGGGGGATTTTCGACGAAAAAATAAAGATACTGCAAAAATACTCCAACAATGTGGAAAACAAAAGAAATAGTCCCCAGACTATGTTTGGACTATTTCTTGACCATGGTTGGGGTAGTGTTATTTTTCGTCGAAAACTCCCCTGCAGTGGGACAGGCCCGACTTAAACCTGGGCCAGAATAACATCCTTGAAGAACATGAGACCCTCCGTCGGCCAAACACACACAGAACATCCAAGGGTACCCTCCCCAGGATGCACCAGAGCAGCCAACAAACACGAAGAACACCAGGGCATCCTCCCCGAACCGACCTCGATATTATGCCTCGTCCGACTGTGTCCCTCCTCTCTTCCCCGACCCGACAATATCGGCAACGAGGAACTTCGAGGTTCAAAGTTCGATGAGAGTTTGGCAGTTTTGTCGCCCTTGACGCGCCTCTCGGGGGATCTTCGCTTTTCGTCGCTGCGGCCGCCGATGTTTGATCACTTGGGTCCTTCCTGAGCCCGTTCGGCGTCTGAGCGCCCATTGGACCGCCGATTGGTGCCAGCATGGAACCCATTCGGCCGCGGAGCGGGCCAGACCGCCGGCCTGCTGGGATGGAAACCGTTCGGCTGCCCGCTCGGCGGCCGAGTGCGCTCGGACGCAGAACGGGCTCAGAGGGGAATCCTGCGGATTGCAAGGAGGAGACGGACGGGGACGAGGACCAAGACTTCCGACGGCGTGTCTTGTTTCAACCCGCGACCCAGGAAATCTCGACCCCCTCATCTTTGGACGCCCGAAATGGGCACGGAAAGAATGGGTACAATGCCCAACAACAAATGTTGTCCCAAACCACCAGCGGCCGCAGTTGTGCGGGCGGCCTTCTGTCTCGAATGGACACAAGCCGCGGCGGCGCCGACAGCGAGCCCTGTTCGAAATGAACAAGAACTGCTGTTGGGCATGTTACCCATTCTTTCCGTGCCCATGTCGGTCGTGCCGATCATCCGCACTTCAGTCTTCCGTGGCCAGATCCGAAAATCGGGCTCGGTATCGCTGCGTGCTGTGCGCGACGTGCGTGCCAGCGAGGCGAGGCTATAAGCTGCGCGAGCCCCCAGGGGTGGACACGTCGCTGCGCCCCCCCGGGCCGCCCGAGCGTACGCGGGGGTTGTCCCGCGGTTGCCCCGTAGATGTCCTGGGAGTGCTCCGAGGTGGTCAAATTAATGCTCCACGGCCATCCCGCGGTATTCCTCGGTCTGACCCGAAGTTGCCACGCAATGACCCAATTGTTGTCCGGTGGTTGTCCCGCGGTTGTCCCGCTGTTTCCCGATGGTTGCCCCGCTGGAGCCGATGGTTTTTCCGTTATGACCGACGGTTGCCCCGCAATTATCCAGCAATTGTCCCGCGGTTGTTCTTTGCTTGTCGCGTGGGTGTCGAAAAAGTCGTCACGCGTTCACGTAATTGTCCCGCAATTGTTCCGCGATTGTCCCGTGATTCTCCCGTGGTTGTCTCACGATTGTCCCATCTGTAGATCAATAAACAATGAGGACGATAACGAAATAGCAATACATATACATATAGTGACAGTGAAATCGATCGGTGAACCATGGGAAAGAATGCGATCGGTAGACTGTTAGTTCTGAAACCGAAAAACCATGATATCAATTAATCGGAGATTGAAAGAATGCCGCGTGGTCGTCCCGCGGTTGTCCCGTGGGTGTCCCGCGAAAGGCCCGTGGATGTTCCGCGAACGGCCCGTGCTTTTCCCACGAAAGGCCCGTGGTTGCCCCGTGGTTGTTCGATTGTCAGGTGGTTGCCCTGAGGTTGTCCCTTGATCATCACATGATTGTCCCGTGGTTGTCCTGTGGTTCTTCCGCTGTTGTCCCGTCGATTGATCGGGGGATAGATAGTGAGACCGAGACATGTAGAATGATACACGCACAAACGCATGTATTGTTTGTGTGATCAAGAAACTGGGGTTGATGGTGGGAGGGAAGGGTGTACTGTGAGGCGGATGAGTAGCGATAGCGACAGATATGGAAATCGCTCGACAGATAGATCGCGAAGCCGATGCGACGCCAAATAATGAAAGCTGCATGAACCACTAAAAAACGCTTCATCACCTGAAAGTGATCTTGTAAATACGTTACGTTTTGACGCGCGGCCCCGGAGGGGGGCAAGTCCGCGTCCCGGATCGGCTCTTGCTGCTCCCGAACTCCGCCAAAAGAGCCCTAGAGGCCAAAAGCCTGGAACGACGCTGGGATTGGTGAATACATACACGTCGAGATCCGGGGCCCCCGACGTGCTCTCGAAGACCCCCCGAAGGCCCCTCTCGGGTCGGGCGAAAGGGGGGGATAGCAAAGGAGGGGGTTAAGAATCAGCTCACGTAGCTGACTTTCCCGGCGCCTCCCGGCGCCGGAGGCGGCCATGTATCGAAGAACGGGCCCCTCGGCGAGGCCGAAACCAGCTGCATGCAGCAGATTTCGTAACCCCCCCTTTCCCGAACCCCCCCTTTCGCCCGACCCGAGAAGGCTCCTCCCGCCGCCGCCCAGCGAGGCGCCCGAAGCCCGTTGAGATCTCCCGCCACCCGCCAGCAGGGCGCGAGACACTGGCCGGCCCAGCTCGCGCGCGTCGGCCGGATGAGCGCCCGGGACGGCGCCGGGGGTGTCACCGATAGATTGGGAAGGAAGATGGAGCGGGAGGAAAGGAGGATGACTCGCCATCGCTCGGACGTCCATTTCCCGTGCATTTTTCGGTTTCGTGCGTGTTTTTTTTGCTCGATGATCCAGGATGTTCCTCAAGGGTCCTCGCCGAGGAAAAAATACACACGTCCGAGCGATGCCAGGATGAGGAAGAGAAGGACCTGTGCAGACACAAGACGCGTCAACGCTGTTGCAGTGAACCCTCCCGCCAAGTTCCCTCCTCATGGGGCTCTACAGAGCTGAGGAGGAGGAGGATGTGAAGGAGCTGGTATAGGAGCACGGGAACAAGGAGCAGGAGCAGGAGGAGGAGGAGGAGGAGGAGGAGGAGGAGGAGGAGGAGGAGGAGGAGGAGGAGAAGGGGGAGGAGGAGGAGAGGCAGAGCAGGACCCCAGGAGAAGCCGGAGGGACAGCGGGAGCAACAGCAGGAGCAGGGCGACGGAAATGCACGAAGAGGAGCCAGGAGCAGGCGGAGGATCCTGAAAGTCCTCATGACGCGGCCCGAAATCGTCGGGCCCCGGCGGCGCGCAAGACGCGCCGCCCCAGCCCGCGTCGAGGCAGCAGGGGGGGATCCCTCTGGCTGGTGGGCGGGAGGGCGGGGAGGCGTGAGGGGGGAGCGAGGGCGGGGGTTGGATCCCGCTCCGGCGGGGCGGCGGCAGGAGGCCGGGACTGAGCGGCAGGAGGAGGGAGGAAGCGGAAGGAGGAGCAGGGAGGACCCACGCGTGCACTGTCCTGATTGCTTCCAGACGGGCCGCCTCCGAAGACCCGACCCTTTCCCCAGGGCCAGGTCTGGGGCGAGGGAGGACCCGCGGGCGTCTCGACCCAGCCCCCCGGGCCAGCTCTTCGTCCCAGGGCACTCCGTGACGGCTCGGGGGGGAGGGGGGGCCCGGGGAGAGGACCGTGGGCACCCCGAGCCGACAAAGAAAACACCCGCCGTGGTATGTTTCCGCGGCGCGGGCAGATCTGGAAGGGGGAAAAAAGAAAAGGCCCAAGAGGGCCCCAAGAGGCCCAAAACATTGATTTTCCAAAAAGAACGCGTATATGTTTAGCAAATACGGCTTTTCGGCTTTCACGGCGTTGACGACGGCCCAAGACGCCCCCAATACCGCCCCAAGACTGCCCAAGAGGCCAAGAGGCCCCGAAAACGGCCCAAGAGGGCCCCAAGACGGTCCAAGAGGCGCCCAAGACGAGCGGCGGGGGGGGGAGAAGGGGGGGCGCACCACTGAAACAACACGGAAACAAACGCACCGCGCCAGCGGGATCCGCTGCGGACAAACAACACAGTTACGCACAGGGGCCCGAACCCACTGGGTGCGCGCGCGCCGCACGTGGTGACTACAAGGGGAACCGCATAAACAAACAACAGGATGCGGGGAGAAAGAGGGCGGGTAAACGGAGACTGAGGCGCGCGCGAGGGCGACGAGAACGACAGCACGACGACGACAACGCCCGCCCGCGCCGCGCCCAGCTCAAACCGCAGCTCTGCCACGGCCCCCAAACAGCGCTCTCTGAAAAGGGAGAAGGGTTGGGTCGGGCGTGTCCCCCTACAGAGGGATTTGACGAAAAATAAAATACCCTAAACATTCCCCAGAAAGGTCAAAAAATATTCAAACAATAGTCCCCAGACTATGTTTGGATTATTGTCGGATAATGTTTGGGGAATTGTTTATTTTCGTCGAAAATCCCCCTGTAGGGGGACAGGCCCGACTTAACAAAAGGGGGGGGGGGGGGGGACGCGTCGGAAACACAGCGGGCCCCGCGCGCGCGGCTGGCGGCGACGGGGCCCCCACGGGCGTCAGCGTGGCGACACCCCGGCGGACCCATCAAGTTCCTGAGGGAGGCTGGCGGGAACCCGCAGGCGCAGGTGCTTATAACGCGGAAAAACCTGCCATCGTAGTCTTTCACAGCGCGAGCATGCATCGAGGGAGAATAGCAAGGGGAACGAGGAGGAGCCAGGCGCGTTCGCGCCATACCTGACACCCGACCCCCCCACTCACCCCCAGCTATTTCGTTGACTGTTCCGCGGCCAACTCGCGCGATTCGTTCACGCCATCCATCCGTTCAAGGGCCCGCGATGCAGACGCGGGGGGGCGCAGCGAACATCTCGCGAAGTACGGCCCGCAGGTCGCATCAACTGGCGCATCGCATCCGCCGCCGCGGTCTTGACGGTCACACGGCAGGGGAGGAATAGGCATGGGAATAACCCTGCGGCGCCGCGAGCCCCCTCCCTGGGCAGTGGCAGCGGCTGAAAGGCGCCTGGGCCCTCCGTCTTGGAGGCCTGGTGGGGCGCCAGCATGCCGGCCAGCACCAGGAGGGCTGGCTCGGGCCCCGCGTAGGAATAGGAATAACCCTGGGGCGCCGCGAGCCCCCTCCCCGGCAGTGACAGCGGCAGCAGGGCGCCTGGGTCCTCCGTCTTGGAGGCCCGGTGGGGCGCCAGCGTGCGGGCCAGCGCCGGGGGGGCTGCCTCGGGCCCCGCGGCGCCCCCTGCAGCGCGCCGCCCGAGGCCCCCACCGCCGGCGCCATCACCCGGGGGAACTTTTGCCCGAGGGGTGCACTGCAGCCGCGGCGCAAGGAAGCCCGAGAGAGGAGCAGGGCGGAGATGGGCGGCCGAAGCCACGAGCCCCGCCCCCGCCCAAGACGCCCCCCCCCCCCCCCCCTAAAACCCTTCTCCCTCGCAGCCGCCTCGCCGCGACGGTTCAGGGGCCCTTTCCTGGGCGGCCAGCAGGTACCTCGCAAGTGTCTTTCCTGAGCCGCCCGCAGGCACCTCCAAAGTGCCTTTCCTGGGCTGCCCGCAGGCACCTCCCAAATGCCTTACCTGGGCTGCCCGCAGGCACCGCGCAAGTGCCTTCCCCAGGCGCCCGCACTTGCTTCGAGGGCGGTCTAAGAGATATCCTCGGGATGGGGGGCGGCCCGAGACCCGGGGGCGGGGGCGGCGGGGCGGGGCAGGCCCCCCGCCGACCCTGCACTCTCCGGGGCAGCAGCCCCGGAGAGAAGTCCGGCGCGGAGAAGAGACTGGGCCCGCCCACTGCGCTGCCAATCGAACCCGCCTCCTCTCGCTTGACTCGGACCGGGCAAAGGGGGGGATAGCAAAGGGGGGGTTTGAGAATCAGCTCCGGGAACTGATTTCCCGGCGCCTCCTGGCGCCGGGAGGCGGCCATGTATCGAGTAATGGGCCCCTCGGTGGGGCCGAAACCAGCTGCATGCAGCAGATTTCGTAACCCCCCCTTTCCCAATCCCCCCTTTCGTCCGGCCCGATTGACCACGTCCAGCAGCCGCTGGGCCCCCTGAGCGAGAACTCCGCTCGGCGCGCCGACGCCAGCCTCGACCCCGCTCCGCGCCCTACGGGACACCCGCAGCCCCGAGAAAAGAGGTCCGCGACGTCGGGGGCCTCGCCGCCGACGAGGAACTGGATCTCCACCATATCCGGCCAGTCTTCTCGCGCTGGGCCTTCGATCGCCCGGCCCTGCGATGGATCCCACATCCAGCAGGTCGCCGTCTCCCAGTGCTGCGCAACAGCCAGCCGACCGCGCGGCATCACCCCCAACGTCCCCGTCGCCGCCCCCCCCCATGCGCATGACTGCAGAAACCCACTGGTCAGGGGCGCATCTTCGTCTTGACGCGCGCCGCGCGCAATTGCCTTCTCCCCCTTCCCCCTCTCCTTCTGAGCCTCCGAGTTGAAGGCCCGCTTCTCCTCGAGCATCAGCTGGGCCATCCTCCCGTCGAGCGGGGCCAGACGCGCGGCGCAGGTCGCGCCGATGGACGCGCGCAACTCCGCCTCGTCTGCGAGCGCGAGCCTGGCCAGCGCCGCGACTATCTCTCGGCGTTGGACAAACCTCCCTTTAGTAAACATCCCCTTAATGAAAACTGCCTGGGACCGAAACCGACGGACCAAGACCCGCAAAAATGACGGCCGCGACGCCCTCTCGCGAACCGAAAACGGCCAATTCCTTAATCGACGTGTCAGGGTAGGAGGTCTGTCCACCCCCGAATCTCGTCGACAGACTTCTTCCTGCCTGCGGAGCCCTCGCCCGTTGCCTCTGCCCGCCGCTGCGCCGGCCGCGCAAAAGCCTCGGCCTGCCTGCGGCGCCCACGCGGTGCGGGGCGCCGTCGCTGTCGCCGGCGCAGCGATGGCAGCGCCGGCCGCGCGCGCGTGGAGCTCGAAGAAAAGGGCTGCAGACGCGCTGCCGGAAGTCAGCCAGGCCCGAGGCGCGAGGCTCGCGCGTCAAGCGAGACAGATCACCCGGATCGAGGAGAGGCCCTAGAGTTCTGCCTCCCCCAGCTTGACGGCAGCCCCTGTTCATGCTACCCACCGAGTGCGAACCTGTCGAACTGTGCCGATGACCAATTCGGGGCAGCTGGGGCATGGGATCGTTTTGCACAGCAAGTGCCCCAGGGCGCGACAGAGGCGATGAAGGCGCGAAGGAGCATTGGCAGAACAGACCTCTCCACATTGAACTCGAGCCCCCGTCTCAGCATCAATAGAACAGAAGCCACCAGCCCAATTTACTCCTGCTTCCTGCATTCCGACTGCACTCTCACTCACCACTCCCGCCAATGACGTAAATCCAGAAAGCTCGGGAAGGGGTAGCACGCGCGACGCGTCGTCTCAGCAGCGTGGAATCCATACAAATGGCACAGGGTTTTTTCCCCAAGCTCCTCATCCTACAGCAATGCCACGAAAGACCAGCCGACCTGCTCTCCGAGGTCGTCGGTTATGTTCACGTCGTCGCTGATCCGCAGCAGCGGGGAGGGCCCTATAGGTTGGAATTCCTCCCTGGCGGGGTGGCACGAAGTGAGGCAGGACTTGGAAGGATTCTGGGAGTGGCTAGTGGAGGGTAGAGGAACTTGGCGATGCGGCGGGGGGCGGGCATCCGAAGAGGTCGGTCCCAGTGGCTCCCACCAACTGCAGGTTCAACCCTTCCCCCGAAGGTTTGGCCATCTTCCAGATCCTGGTTGTCGAGGGGTCGGGAGCGACCCCTTCAGCGCCCCGTCCATGTGGGCGTCGGCAGGGACCATCGCCGCGCCTGCGGCGCGCCGTTGACGCCCCGCGACGGCATGGAGCTGGCGCAGCGGCCAGGCAAGCGGAGCGCTGGTCGCGCTAGCAAGCTGGCGCAGCGGCCAGACCAGCGGAGCGCGGCCTGTGCGCGGCCCCTTGAGCCAGAATGGCTTGAGCCCTTTCCATATCGCTGAATTGTTTTCTATCCGCGGACGCGCATCACAACCGACCCAAGGCTCAAAACAAAACACGTTACCATCTTATCCGCAATCGGAGTAGAAAGAAAAGCTGCGTACATATGAGGAGGATACAGGAAGAACAACAAAAATATCACAAATATTCGGAAATCTGCGTAATGTCTTGGGTCGCCTTGCCTGGCGCGCTTCGCGCGCCAGGTGCGGCGCCAGAGGCGCCGCCAGGGGACCCAACGCAGATTCAAGAACTCCGCACGAAGCTCCGAAATGTATGTTTATGCCTTCTGTCGCTCCTCGGCAGGAGGAAGCGGGTGAGCAGGAGGATGAGCACGAGGCAGATGAGATGAGGAGGAGGAGGTGGGTAAACCCAAACGCACCGATACTGCTGCTCCCCAGACCTCTCCTGGGGCGCGTTCTGACCAGGACTTGGAGGCGCATCCAGCGTTGGCGACGAGGGCGTCCCAGGGGAAGGGTAGCAGTAACGGTGCCTTCTCCCCTCTGATAAGAAGGGAACGGAGAATGACATAAAGATAACAAATCGAAGGTCCGAGCGGATTTCTCGGATCCGCGCTGGACCCCCCTGGCGGCGCCTCCGGCGCCGCCCCTGGCGCGCCCCGCGCGCGCCAGGGAGGCGGGTCCAACGCGGATCCGGGAAATCCGCGCGGACCCCCGAGTTTCTATGCTCATGCCATTCTTCGTTCCCCTGGGGTAGCAGTAGCGGTGCCTTCTTTTTTCCCCCTCCGAGAGGGAGGGGCGCGGGCAGGAGGCGAGAGAGCGCTGCAAAAGTGCAGCCCGCGCGGGCATCGGGCGGCAGCCGCGGCGGCGCCGCGCGCCCCGCTCACGCAGCGGGCCCCCCCCCCCCCTGGTCTCGCTGGAGCCCCGCGGCGGCCGTCGGCCAGGCTCGCGCCCGGATCGCCGCTGGGATCGCCGCGGGGGTGCGAAGCTGGAGAGACAAGTGCGCGCAGAAGGCATCTCCAAGGGGCCCAGGGACACACATATAAATACACACAAATAACAGGATTCCCCATGTTTTCAATTTTTTAGAGTGTTTGTCTCCCCCCCCGCTTCCCATATTTTCCCATATTCTCCTGGGAGTCGACGATTACTTGTGTCTGTGTGCTTCTTTTCCTCCTGACATCTGTACATCCCCGCCGTGCCCAGGCCAGGGCCGTCCTGAGCCCCAGGAGGGTGCGCATACGCCCTCCTGGCCGAGGCCAGGAGGGCCTGCACACCGCCCTGGGGCCCAGGATGGGCCCTGCCTTGGGCACGGCGGGGATGTACAGATGCGGGCGCGGCCGCAACAAAAACCCTCTCAAGAAACCCAACCCTGAGAACCCCTGCGCGAGGTGCACCTGAGGGGGAACCTGGAGCGCCCTGAGCGCAGCAGCCCCCCCCCAAACGCCTGCGGGAAGCCACCGCGCAGCGCGAGGAACGGAGAAGCCCAGGATGCCCTGACGAAAAGCAGATGGTTTCTTGACGCGCGCCCCCACTGTATAGATGCCTTTGTCGGAACAAAAAGCTTGAACATAAACTTGCGGAGGTCCGTGCGGATTTTTCGGATCAGCGCTGGTGAAGGGGCCCTGGGACACACAAATTAATAGACACAAGGAACAGGATTCCCCAGATTTTCCCATATGTTCTGGGTTTCTGTCGTCCCCCCCACTTCCCATAGTTTCTCAGACTTTCTGGGGAATCGACGATTCATTGACGAAGAGGAGGAGGAAGAGGAAGAGGAGGAGGAGGAGGAAAAGGAGGAGCAGGAGGAGGAGGGAGGAGGGCGGCACGAGGGTGCCACGGACACTGGGCCGCCGAAGGGAAGAGGTGGCAGCCACCACCGCGGATCCACGCGGGTCCACGCGAGGGGACACAGCGGCAGGCCTGGGAGGAGCTCGATGTAGACTCGGAGGCAATTGCTGGCATAATTTTCTCAGATGGAACTCGTGGCTTCCAAGACAGGTGAGAAGACCACTGAGCTAAGCCAGATTCAAGCGGAGCTTGCCAGAATAAGCGTGATTGGGCCGGGTGTCACCAGACTGAGCCAGATTAGGCCAGTTTTCGACCGGGGTCTACCAGCGCCAATTCTGACTATCACCTCCCAAGAGTTGCATCTTAAGCTAGGCGGTCATAATCGCATGCCGAGATGGAGTATGTCTGGACCAGCCTGGCTTCTAGGTGGGTTACTAAGTGCCTTGAATAGCTTAAGAAGGGATGCATAGCTCAGCAAAGTGGGCGAAGCCTACTCAGCCAAGATAATGAAACACCCTTCGCCACATAGGGCACGGGAAACCCATTCATGAACTAAGTTGGGCCATATACATATATGTGCATGTATAGCTATTTATAACGACTTAGTATCCGCTCATAACGCCCCTGTCCACTCAGCAACCCCCGAGGCGACCCTGGTGGTCCTTGGAAACAGACCACCTCGGGTCGGGACAAAAACGCGACAGCAAATTTTGGCTGGTTTCGGCCTCTGGGTGGCCCTCGCCCCCCACAGAAACGACTCGGGGTGCGCCGGTCCAAAGGGAACGAATCGACGCCTCTGGGGAACCACGCCCACGTCGTGAGAAGGTCATGATGTCGGGGGTATGGGCAAGGACAGCTCCGACGACCAAGGGGGGGTGTCCTGGGGACGGAGGGGGGGGGCCCGCTTCTGCCGCGTCGCCGCAAGCCTGAAAATCGAGGACGCGCCTCCTTGTCATCGTCATCCCCTCCCCCCGCTCCTCCTGCTGTCTCCCTCCTCATGATCCTGGTCCCCCCTTTTCGCTCCCTCCCTCCACCTCCCCCCGCTCTCCCGTTGTTTGCCTGCCGGGCCCCGAGGTGAGGATGCCAGACCCTCGGGCGCCCAGGGCGAAAGCCTCTGGAGCAGCGCTCGGTCGCACACCGCAAGGATGCAGGAGCCATTCGAGGGAAAACGATGCATCGGTCCTTTGGGTTCCTTGCCTTTTACCGTCCAGCCTTGGCCCCTCCCCCGCACTCGCCCTCAAGAGCCGAGGGTGCGCGGTACGTTAAAATCTAGGCTCGGGGGCGTGCCTCCCTTGATCGGGGGCGGGGCCCGAGCGGTGCAAACTCCGCGAGTTCGTTCCGCCACGGAGCTGGGCGTGGCCCGAGGAAGGCACAGGCCCGGCACAGTCTCCACAGGATGAGAGAATGGGAAGGCGAGTGAGGGACAAGCAAATCCCAGACGCGCCAGGTCATGTCTTGTTCAGAACGCGGTCCCCAGAGGTCCCGACCTTTACCAGGGCTGGCTTTGCATCCTGGGTCTTGTTTGACGGCAGGTCTGGACCGAAACGCTGTGTTTCGTTCCGCTGTCGTTTCGTGATTCGTTCTGCCCTGCCTGCTTTCCTGCACCTCCCTGCCAACAACGAGACACAAAACACGGCCGACGTCCAGCAAAACAGCGTTTGGGCCCAGCCCTGGTTCAGTACGCGGTCCCCCGACGTCCCGACCTTAGCCAACGCTAGTTTCGGGGAGACGTGAGACTCGAGTACGGGGGACGCGGGTTGGCCCGACGGGGTCCATCATAAAAATGACGAGACACAATCTTAAATTTGACGCGAGCTCCCACTGCAGACATCCCACGAAAACCGGACCGTCAAAATGCAGGACGCGCTCGTCAGAAAACGTCGGCACACCCGAGTTCCGGCTTACGCGAGTCCTACGCTCCCCCGGTAGTTTTGCATCGCGAGTCCTGTTGGACCGCCCCGGGGCCCGGCGAGGGAGCCCGGAGGCCGAAACTGCCAACAGCAACGGCCGCGATGCTGTGTTGCATGGCGCGCGGGTGTCTGGTGGACAGGAGAAGGCCGAGGGGAAGTTCGGCGGCAAGCCTTGGGGGGGGTGGGCAGGAGAAAGAGGGCCTTCTCAGAATAGCGATTACAGGGCAGTTTTCAATACATAGGATTTTTAAAAATTACGGATTGTAATACATGATTAATATATGAACCAATGTATGCATGAACGCATCGTTGGTTTCAATACTAAATCCCTGCATTTTCCATACATGCTCCGCACGCGGAGCATGTATTAAAAACGGCACTGTAAGTGTCGGACTCTAGGGTTAGGTCGGGCATGTCCCCCTGCAGGATGATTCTGGATGTAACATGAAAAATAGCCAAGCAAATATTCAACCAAACATCCAAAATAGTCAAAAAGTCGTCAACTGGCTGTAGTTTGACTATTTTGAATATTCTTCCTGTAGTGTGACAGGCCCGACTTAACTCCAGGGGCTGCATAAAAGTAGCTTTCGCCCCAAACCAACAAAAAACTTGGTGCTCTACCCCTCGATGGGGAGCCAGGCAGGCACAATATTTCATGGGGCCGCACGACCCCGTGCAGAGCCTGTATCGGCTATCGCAAGACGATCGAATACGACCCCTTTGTAGGATTCGCCAAACTGCAACGCAAAGCAAACGTTCAACCTGGCAAGAAACGGATCGACCGAGCCAGGCGCCGATCGAGTGGATCAAACCGTAGGGAAAGGTGGCGATCAACAATAAAGGGAGAACAACTCAAACACGAGTTCGGCCGCTGGGGAAAGGGTGTGGAGAGGGCTATCAAATCCGCCACCGTGCCTCTGGTACGAGGTGGAGTGCCCCGTGGCTCATGCAGCCCTGAGAGGTAGAGGGTATCTGGCCATCGCTCGGACGTCCATTCCCTGTGTTTGTTTCTCGGTTTCGTGTGCGTTTTTTCGCCAAATTATCGAGGATGTTCCTCGAT